>CM076396.1:644279-872503 GCA_038363315.1 Mugilogobius chulae
GTCTCACACACCTGTCTCACACCTGTCACACACCCCCACCCTGTCTCACACCTGTCTCACACCCTGTCTCACACCTGTCCACACCTGTCTACGTCACACCTGTCTCACACCCTGTCACACCACACCTGTCTCACACACACCTGTCACACACCTCACACCTGTCACACACACTGTCTCACACCTGTCTCACACCCTGTCTCACACACCTGTCTCACACCTGTCTCACACCTGCTCTCACACCTGTCTCACACACCTGTCTTCACACCACCTGTCTCACACCTTTCTTCACACCTGTCTCACACTACCTGTCTCACACACCGCATGTCTCACTGACACCTGTCTCACACATACGTTGTCCCTTCTAAGACATATTGTAGGGACGCATGACTAGGACATGGCCTTGTGTGGGAACGTCTCTTTCTGCTGGTTCTACCGGAGCCCAAAAAATATGTATGGTTCTCTAAATTTCCTTAGCAGTAATTTGACTTCAAAAAACATTCATTCATTAAAAACTTCTGGGACATTTCAGGGATAGAGATAGTTATGAGACCCAACCATGTACACTGGTTATTGGAATGAATTTTTAGGAAATAATGACACACAAAAATGAATAAAACGAAATCTTTATTAACATAAATTGAATTATAATTATTAAACTGTTCTTTTAAGAGCTGTGATTCGATTCTTTACATAATATTTCACTGCTAACCAATCCCTCCGTTTGAGCGCGACTTTCTCAAGCCGAAGGCACTTGTCACAGCCTGCTTTGCCCGGAACTCGGCACGAGTTTATGAAGTGCATCAAGTGCTTTTCCACGGCTTTGACCTCTCTTTGGTTCCACGTTCTCTTTACGACTGTCCGGCGAGCTGAAGTGGGGGTGCGTGACGGTCCTTTGCGTGACGGTCTTTGGACCGCTTGCAGTGAAGGATGGTTGGATGTTTCAATTGTAACAGGCTGAGATGTTCATTTGTTTCGTCTGGCATTTCAGCATCCAGATCTTCTTCTATGTTCTGGTTCTCGTCCTCGTCCTCACTGTCCTGGAGGGCATGATCTGTCAAAAGTAAAGAAACAGCTTAGTCAAGCCGAAATGTACAAACTGTATGTATGTCTTCACCTGCCCAGATAGGAGCACCTTTCCTGGCAGAGTGTGAGGCTCTCCTGGAGTCTTGTGGAGGTGGAGGAGAGGCTCCAGGAGGCAGAGTGTGAGAGCACCTGGCCCAGAGAGGAGCACCAGGCCTGGCAGAGACTCAGAGGCTGATAGTGGCCAGTTTGCTGCCCAGCATAGACCCACTATATTGGGGTTTAAAAGAGTGTTTCCTGGCCTGTCTGCTGGAACTAAACTCTGGGTCTTTAACGGCACAATGTGTCACTTTGGATCCGACTTACAAGGTACTATTTGGGGTTTAAAAGAGTGTTTCCTGGCCTGTCTGCTGCAGCTAACCTCTGGGTCTTTAACGGCACAATGTGTCACTTTGGATCCGACTTACAAGGTACTATTTGGGGCTTTTTTAACCTGGAACCTGGCCTGTCTGCTCTGAGCTCAAGTGTGGATAGACAAAAAAAATCTTTACCTTCTGGGTCAATAGTGATGTCATCCAGGCCTTTTCCCTTGAATTCAGCCATACGTCCCTGCTCCAAAGCCATGAGGATCTTGCTCACTTTAGCCAGTTGAAGGGTGCCTTCTGGAAGTCTGTAGAACTGTCGGTGGACTCTTACATCATGCCCCAGGAAATCGGCCAGCTGATCCAACTCTGTGTTGCTCAGGGCAAGAACTTGAGACAGAGTTGCAGTTTGTTTGCGCAGTTTTGTGGAGGTGAGGCTTTCTGGGTTTTTGCTAAACACTTCTTGGCAAAATGCCGGAGACAGTCAGACCCACGAAAGTATGAACATGCTTGTGGTCTGGCAAAAAGGTATTTGTTTCCCGGTACAACCCCACACATCTCTCACTTGCTGACAAGAAGATCCAATGCTTCCTGCATGGTGGTGTCAAAAGAACCGGCACCTTCCTTCCTCTCTTCCCCGCTATCTCCAGTCTTCTGAAGTGTTGACACAGTTTCTTTTCTAAATCAGAGAGTGCATCACCCAGGTCTTCCAGCGCATCCTGGCTATGCGGAGACATGTATGCTGACAGAGGCATTTTTGATACTTCGCCGGAACGCCGTCTGTTAAAGAGAATTATCTGAGTCAGGGTGACTTTTGCTAATCCAGCCCAGTCCTGGGTTGACACTTGAGAAGACAACATGGAGTGAAGTTTCTGCTGCTCTGCATCCAGAAATGAATGAAGCACCTGGACATCTCTTGTGAATGGAAGTAAAAGTGGAGCATTAAACTTAGCTTCTTGAAGTGTTCTCAGTGACGCTGCAGATATCATTTCATGCCATCTTGCTTCATAGATTTGTCGGAATGTACGGGCATTTTTAGCTGCAACACTGTTGTTCTGGATGTTTGAACGACTTTCAACCAACATTGAAATCTTTGACAGACTATGCCCTAATTTGAGAGCCAGACTTGGGCGTTTATATGTATTGTTTTGCCTGTCATAACCAGCTACACATTTCACAGATTCTACAACATGCATGAAATTTGAAGGCAAAACATGGTCCTCAATGGTCTTTAGCTCCGGGTTTTTACTTGAGCATAACAGAAGCCTTCCCAACTCCTCAGTTTTTGACGAATATACTCATGTTTCCCAGGATCATGGCCAAAACGACTAAAAAGATTTTCACCAAATTCGAGAATACATGGATCTTTTTTCACTATGGAAGAAACTTTATCATTTATCATGTTGCTTAGCAGCTTCCAGAAGTCTTGTTTGACACCCGGAGGTGGTGGTACAGCAAATGCACAGAGCGCCTGAACCCGCGTTCTTCCTCGATTTGGCTCTCCGCTAGGCTTAAACTTGCATTTTGAGACATGTTTAAAAAGAATCTTCTTTCTAAATAGGCCTTGGCAGTGAACACAGTGCATGTAATCCTGGGCTTCTGTGTTTACTGATGGTTTCCTTCTGGGAACAAGTTCACCTGGACCTCCGTTTAACACCTCAACATTATGAGCAAAGTTTCCCCTGTTTCGAAGATGTTCAAGATGGAGTTTTCTTTCCTTTGATCCCTTATTATAAGACATGGCTTGTGCAACCTCGAGTTCATTTTTATGAACATGCTCCAAATGTCGAGTTATTTTCAGTAATCCTTTATTACAGAACAAGCAATATTGTCTCTTATTGTACTGGCGAGACCCATCTGCTTTTGTACTTACTGCCTGCACTGACAGTGAACGTTGGCGTCGGACTGTCCAAGGAGGTGATGAGCTACTTTCTGGGACTTGTTGCTGTTCTGAAGGGGTGTCATTGGTATGTTGGATTGGGCTTTTTGAGTGTGTCCTGGGTCTATTTTTTGAATTTCCTGGCAGGTTGCTTTGTGTTGAAATGAATGAATTAAATGAATCTCCACTGTCCCCATAGCTGTCGCTGAATTCAGGTACAAAAGCAGGGCTGCCCGATGAGGTACACCCAGACAGGTCATCTGAGTCACCATCCATGCCTCTAAAACAAGCAAAGCATCTTATTAGACAAGGTAAAATCAAGCCTGAAACTGTCTGGTTCTTCTGGAACTCAGGGGGTGTATAACCCCAAAGCCCAGTCCGAGCAGAGTGCACCAGAGGCGGACTGGATGTCCCGGGATCCCCCTCTCTAAATCCGGCTATTCTGTCAAAAATACACGGTGCTCTGGCTTAAGACCCACCCAGGGTTAAAGAGCAGGTCATGCTGCATTCATCCATGCCCCTAAGAAGTGCCCCAGGCCGAATTAAAGTGTTTAAAATCGGGTGAGAAAATTGTCTGGTTCTCTGGAGGACAGGGGCCGACCCTCCGTCCAACCTAGCCGGGGATGAGTGCTCTTCCCCTGGCATGAGAGTGAGCAATGACCCCCCTCATGCCTCATAAAAATAACCGCCCACTGTGTCTTTGAACATTTTTTTGTAGATTCTGAGGTAACACTGAATAAAAATTGCACAGTTTGAAATTGAATTGGGTGGTCACTTGATCATACATAGCTCTACACCAAAGAGAGAGCAAATGGAGCATCTACTTGTAAGTTCTAATATTGATTTTGTAAGACTTACAGAAACATGAGTCCCTCACCCCAGACAGCTGCAACATTACCAGGTTAGAATGTCCACAATAAAGAAAGACGGCGGTGTGTTAAGATGTTCTCAATATGGCCTAGTCAAGTTTAAATTGAATGTGTTGAAAGTAATGTGTTCCTTTCTGCAGAAATGTTGTTTTCTCTAAAATGTATACTTAAAGTAGATTTCTATGAACAACTTAAGATCCTTTTGAATCAACAAAGAAGTTATTCCTCTAGGAGATCTGAGTGTTAATTGGGATAACAAAATTGATGGAAAAAAGCACAATAATCATTTTTGGTCTCACACAATCAATCATTGATCAAAGAAGGATAACTAAAAACTCAAATAGATTTTATATTTTCAAATAAATCTGAAAGAACAATAAAGACACAATTTTTGACTGGTTGTCAGACCACAATGCATTTTTTTCTCTAGAAAATTGACTAAAAAGATTTAAAAAAACAAACATTCTACTTTAAAGCAAACATTCATACCAGAGTCAAAAACAACATTTGTTTGTTGTTTTGAGTAATCTCGATTGGCTAGATGTTGCTTTTGTGATGAAATGATCAAATGTTCTTTTGTACTCATCAGTCAACGATTTTCATACAGTTTGAGAAACATGTTGTTATAGGAAACCCCTACACTGTCTGCCATGGTAAAGCACTGATGATATGCAGACACAAACTACAATCTGGCCTAAATACTATGAGGTTAAACTTTGTCTGAATGTTATGAATGGAAAAGCAACACTCTTTATGGTGGTGATCGATAGTGTTAAAGGAAATTGTAGACCAAAAGAAAACACTGTTTGACAATAGATAGGTATTTTCAACATGAACATAAATGAAATTGTACAATGTTTTACTAAAATCATGTGACACTGATCAAAAGCTATGTAATATGTGCCCCAGAATTATCCAGCCTAATTCAATCTTTCTCATGTTAGAACTTTAACATTCAAATGATTTCTGAAAATGATCTATCAGGTATAAGCGCTATTTAAGAAATACTGACTAAGATGAATTTGGATTTGATACCAATCAGTGCCTTGTAACTCACCTTATTTTGCTCAGGTGGTTTTTCCACTGAAATGTAAATAGACCCTGCGAATTATCAGTCTATCAACACATGTCCTTTCTTCTCCAAAATAGTAGAAAAGTGGGTGGTGAAATCAATTACAGAACATCTTAATAATGGTGCCTCAAGTTTACACTCCATGCAATTTGGATTTCTGACTGTTCATCTGAAACTGTCGTTTAAGTTATATGTGTTTATCAACTTTACATGTGTGTTTGACACTGTTAATCATGTTGCACTCCTTTATAGACTTTATGTGTTAAATTTGTGATCAGGCAGTTAAGTGGGGCCAGTCCTATTTACTGAGCAGATAGCAATATGTTAGCATAAAACATAACAAGTCAGCCTATCTTCAGTATACAGCAGGGGTCCCCCATGGCTCAATTGTAGGCCCTCTTCTATTGTCACTATATGTTATGTATGATAATGACACGGTCATTTTTGCACAACCTGTCTGCAGCTCTAGATGATTTTTAAAAACTGATTCCTGTCTTTGCTTGAATGTGAAAAAAACTGTGTTTTTAATAACTTGCCAACAGCACTGATCCCAGCAAAAAGAGAAAACAATGTGACGGAATAAATGTGGAGGAATGCATGTTAGTGGTATTGGATTCTAAACTAAAGCATATTTTAAAAAATCATTAAAACTGTACATTTATTAGGACAATTTTACAATGTACAGTTTTTTTCTTGGGACATCTTTGAACTTCTCTTTTCTCTTTATTTGGCAGATTGCTGCTCATTGATGGATCCATTGCTCAGAAATGGAAAGACAAAATGACCAAAAAGATTAAGGTGAGTTTTGTTCAGGAGTTGTAATAATGAGCAGAGAGAAAGTGCATGTGGAAGCAGTTGAATGTGGAAACAGATACAAAATGCATCAGCAGAAGCACAGTCTGAGTCTGGGCATTTGGAACAGAACTAGCATGTACATACAATGGATATTCCCACCGGTCACTATTGTTGCCCGTGAGATGTTTGTGAGTTCTGTGACCACATTAAATAAAGCTGAGTAATTGTAATTTAATAAATCAATACTAGACACCTTAACCCTAGAACACTTTCGCTATAAAAAGTTACACCATCACTTTTGCTGGGTAATTTTCACTCGATATAATAAACCCCCCAAAAAAGTACTTGTCATAAAAAAATAGATCAAAATATGATAACACTTGATAAATTACAGTGGTTTTCTTTTATTTTCAACTGTGGTATGTGTAACAAAATGGAAAATAAAAACATGGGAAGATCCTACAAACATGCTCGAAAATTACTGAAATATTTGGATTTTGAGAACAAAAAATTCCTAAAAAATAAAACTGATACAGGAAACTTGATCTTTGGTCGACTCATTCCTGAGACATGTGAGACTTCCCTGGTGAAGCTCAGACTCTGGACACACAAACAGCTACAGGAGAGAGGAACAAAATAATGGTATTTTTTCATTGTAAAAATGACCACTTGATTAAAATATTGTTTTCACCAAAAGAATTCACTTTGAAATCACCACTTTGTGATATATATTCATAATTCATATAAATAGCTAACTACATAATGTAGCTTTTTCATCATGACACTCATGACACTCAGAAAAATGCAACATATTGAAAATTATATAAATACATTTGCTCGGGTGAAATTCACCCGGCGACAGTGCTCTAGGGTTAAACATGATGTGTACCAAAAATCAATATTCTATCTTTATGTTAAGATACTTTACTGTCTCTTTCTTTGGGAGCGTTCTTGCTGCCTTTACTTTACTTTACTTTACTTTGACTTTATTAGATCCCCGGAGGGCAATTCATTTGCAGCAGCAGTACAAAACACATACACACAGCTGACATATAAAACAACATAACATGCCAACAGGAAGTAAACAGCTCTGGTCATGTGACAGTTTACAGTAAACATATGAAACTGCACATATTTCTTTGAGACCCTTTATTGTTTTAATATTTGATGGAAATACTGTACATTGATAGATTATTCAAAAACATTTTTATAGCCTTACAAATGAAGACTTTTTTTTCAGTCACAATTGTTAGACACTTTAGGTATTCCATGAAGCGAGCTAAAGCCAAAGCCTGGCTTATTTGGCCAATCTAGGCTTATGAAATCTCCATTTCCGTTCCACTAACGCGGCTAACCAGAGGTGACGCTGAGTTGCCGCAGTAACATGTGCACTGACATAAACCTGGTCGGGACCAGGCTAACTGTCAAGATTATTTTAGCTTTGTCTCAAAAAACGTCTTAAATCACATGTTTATCCTCTCACACTTCCACAACTGTGTGAAATCTCTCTGTCTGTCACAACACAACTTATAAAGTCACCTTGTATTCACTTTTATTTACTTGGCATTGGCACCAAAGAGCCGCTCTGACTGTTTCTTTTCATCCTTTTTGAGCCGCTCTCGCTGTGGAGAGACGCGTTTGTAAGAGCAAACGTCAAATTGGCTGCACAAAAGCCACATATTTAACTGAAAAATTAACTTGTTGGCTACTCCTACGTGAATCTAAACTACGTAAGATTTCCCACAGACATGCAGCTATTTCTCTAAAGGATGAAGCAATGAAAGCAGGACTAAAGTGTGAGAGCCATGGAGTCGTGCTGCTGCTTTTGCGCACAGAAGCGCTTCATCGCATCTCCTTCCCTCGTCTCTCCTCACACCACGGACACACATGCTCTGCTCTGATTGGTTAGTTCTGGTTGTGAAGAGTTACGCTCAGGTTACGCTACAACTTTGTGACAACTTTACGCAGGAGGACTAGTTCCACATGCGGAGTGGAAAACTGTGCATTGCATTAAAAAACGATGAGCCTACTCACAAATACGATGATAAATCCTCTGGTTCTATGTCGTATGTGCTACGCCCTCTACGGGCTTCGCTATTGGCTAACACTCGAGGCAGCGCCTCGCACCTGAAGATCAAACAATGTACCGCTCCAATCATGGGAGAGTGGTTCCCGCCACTGGCCGTATATAAGGCCCTGTCCACTATCGCTCGCCCTTCTTTTCACTCAGCACTTGAAGATCTCTGAGCACGTTCTTTCAGAACGTTTTAACTTCTCTACAATCAAGATTTGGATTCGCCGTACTCACCAGCTCGAAGATGTTGTCACCCTCCGGTGTCGAGCGTCGTAGGTGCGGCAGATGTGAGACGTCCCTTCTCCCCGAGGACCGACACGACTTCTGCTTCCTCTGCCTCGGTTGGCAGCACACCGCTGAGGAGAAGGACTGCCCTGCCTGCCTCTCACTCCCCAGGGTGGAGCGAGAGCGGCGCCGTGGCTTCATGGGCCCCATATCCCCGGAGCATCTCGGTCTGGACCCGGAGATGTCCAAGGGCGAGGCGGCATCCCCGGTCCGTGCCGCAGCACCGCCGGACAAGACTCCAGCACCTCCTTCCCCCCGGCCTGTTCACCCCAGGAAGAAGGACTGGGCAGACTACGACGAGGAAGATGATCGTCGAGTCTACGAGGAAGATGCGGCATCCCTCTTCTCCGACGTGGCTCCTCCGGCTGACCGCTACCCGGTAGACCAGCTCCCCACACTCTTCGTCACGGCGGCAGAGCGTATGAACATCTCTTTCCCGCCGCAGCCTGCTGCTCCCCCGGTGGACTTCACGGACGGGCTCGGGTCCCGTCCGCGTCCCCGGGCTCGGCCCAAGGTGCTGTGCCCCCCGATGCCGCCCATTGTGCACTATGCTCAGCGCGAATGGGGACAACCGTTAAGCGCCAAACATCCTGCTAAAGCATACCGGCCGTATTGCTGCGTGCAGGACTGGTGCAGTGATTCGGGGGTCCCACCCATCGAGGACGGGGTCAGATTGTCTCTGCTTCCTTCTTCCTCCCTCTGGCCCGGCAGTAAGCCTCAGCTCCCGTCCGAGAAGGACCGGCTGACGGCGGCGTTGTTTGACCGCTGCTATGCTAATGCCACACAGGTCGTGGCTTTAGCTAGCAACTTGGCCTTCCTCGGAGGATCCATGTCCAAGCTACTGGAAGGGGATTCCGAGCCGAGCCGCCTTGACCTAGGTGAACTGCGGACCACTCTGGCGACTTTCCTTCGCATGTCACAGGCTCTCGCCATAGACGGAGGTCGGTCTATGTGCGCGGCACAGGTGGGCTGCAGACACCTCTGGCTGGGTCTGTCTTCACTCAAAGACCAGGAGAAAAAGCAGCTGCTCAACCTTCCACTGTCCACTGCCTCTCTCTTCGGTCCAGACTTCCTGAGCTTCGTCGATCGTCTGGATTCCGCTACCAAGGCTTCTGCTCAGCTGGCTCCTCATCTGCGTCCCCAGCTCCCTCAGCGCACTCCTCACCGTCAGGACAAAAGGAGAAGAAGCCGCTCTCCCCCGAGACGCGCGGCTGCGGCGCGCTCTGCTCCCCGGATCCCGGCGGCTCCTGAGCCCAGACGAGGAAGAGACAAGAGCGCTAGACCAGACCGGCGTGCTTCTTCCGGAGCTCGCAGAGGGCGGGGCGGGGCTTTTCATGCTAATAAAGGCCGTGCTACGGCCCGTTACATCACTGAAGAGCCAACTTCTTTACATGCAAGCAGAAACGCACTGGTAGCGTCTTCTGACTTGTCTAATTATGCTGGCGCTCGCTTGGAGGCTAGCTCCACAACTGCTCTGACACACTCATCACATGCCACGGCGCAATTGAGTAAGTCACAGAAAGGGTCAAAGTTAACGACAACTTCCCCCTCACTCCCCGCCCTCTCCCATGAAGCGGACGTGGTTGAGGACAGTTCCACAACTGCCGCTGCTGTAGGGGCGGGGCTTCCAGCGGCCCAGACAAGCAGAAACGCACTGGTAGCGACTTCTGACTTCTATCTTCATACTGGTCCTCGCTTCGAGGCTGACTCCACGACACTCTTCTCATGCCGCGGCGCAGCTGAGTAAGTCACAGAAAGGGTTAACGTTGTCGGCAACTCCCCCCTCACCCCCCACCCTCTCCCATGAAGCGGACGTGGTTGAGGACAGTTCCACAACTGCCGCTGCTGTGGGGGCGGGGCTTCCAGCGGCCCAGACAACTATATTGAGTAAGAACAGTTGTCCCACCGCTGCCGCTCTGGTAACAAGGCGCCGCTTTCTCTCCCGCTCTGTCCCTACGGAAGGGGGCGAACGTGCGCTCCGCCCCAGACACGCTTCTGTACACTCGTCTCCACTTGTTCACACCAATGTAGATGCTTTCCCGGCTCCTCGCTCTGCCCCGAGGAAGCGGATTCATCTCGCACAGAACAGAGTGGGTCGCGCTCTTGTACGCTCTCACTCGCAGAGTCACACATGCACGCGCAGCGGAGCTTCAACTCACATCTCCTCTTCAACTTTCCCAAAGCTTCCCCACGCTGCTCCGGGGGCGCGCAGGGGGCTTGTACAGGCTCGTGAGGATCGTGCTTCGACGCACATCCCCGCGCAGAGCTATGCACTCGCCGGAGGAGTGTCTACGGTCATTAACCCTTCTCCTCCTCGGATTACTGCGGCGGTGCGGGGACGGACGCGCGCTCCTCTCCCTCCTTCTAGTGTTAGGAGTGTGGGCAATTCCTGTAAGCGCCCGGCCTCTGTCCGGACTAGTTCCACAGGAGCGAGCTTGACGGCGTCTCAACGAGACGCTCGTTTATCTCTGCACTCCTCAGAGGAGCCATACCGCGCCAAGAAACGCAGACTAGGCGGGTGCGACGCTATGACCGGCTCACGTTCATACCCCGCACGTCCATTTCGAGCGGGGCCCCCCACTCACGGACACAGTGGACGGGCCCGTTCATCGAGCTCCCAGCTCCGCAGTCCGACCTCTCACGGACTCCTACCAAGCCTGGGTGGACCTCGGGATTCTCCTTTCTCCGTGGTTACGCAAAACGCTGAGGAGGGGATATGCACTACAGTTCGCTACACACCCACCTCCGTTCGCAGGGGTGTTAGTGACCAGAATGCGCGATGCGGCCGAGACCAGGGCACTGCTGGAAGAGGTCTCCTCCCTCCTACTGCGCGGTGCAGTAGTGGAAGTACAGGCAGAGAGAGCGGGGAACGGTTTCTACTCCCCGTACTTCTTGGTCCCCAAAAAGAGCGGAGGCGTCCGACCCATTTTGGACTTGCGCATCCTCAACGGATGCATAGCCAAGAGACCCTTTCGCATGCTGACGACACGACACCTGTTGGAGTGCGTCAGTCAGGGCGATTGGATGACGTCTGTGGACCTCACGGATGCTTCCATGTTTCCATTGTACCGGAGCACAGGAAATTCCTCAGATTCTCTGTAGCCGGAAAATGCTACGAATACTGCCGACTCCCGTTTGGTTATTCGCTGGCTCCCCGCACCTTCTCCAAGTGCGTGGAGGCGGCGCTGGACCCGCTGCGTCGTATGGGAATCAGGATTCTGACTTACATCGACGATTGGCTCATCCTGGCCTCCTCCAGACAGGAGGCTCAGGCTCACACCAAGGTGGTGTTGGATCACATCTCCAAACTGGGCTTTGTGGTCAACAGAGCAAAGAGCTCTCTGCGCCCAGCACAGGTCATGTGTTATCTGGGCCTCCAACTGGATTCACTGAATGCGCGCGCGTCTCTCTCTGCCGGGAGACGGTCAGTGCTCCTCCAGAAGGGTCAAGCTGTTCTGAAAAGGACGACAGTCCAGTCCTATCAGATTCAATCACTTCTGGGATTGATGGCAGCGGCCCACCCAGTTGTTCAGCTGGGCCTTCTGCATATGAGACGCCTCCAGCGGTGGTACTCCCGTCTCAGATTGCACCCAGTGCGCGACAGGAGGAAATGGCTGAGGCTCCCAATGCCCGCACGGAAGGATATTCAGTTCTGGACCGACCCAATCCTTCTGAGCCAGGGCGTGCGGCTGGGATGTGTCCCCCATTACACGGAGGTGTTCACAGATGCCTCCCTGACTGGTTGGGGGGGGGTCCTGGGCCAGTGCTCGACGGGCGGCACCTGGTCTCCGACGCCCAGGCACATCAATGTCCTGGAGATGGAGGCAGTGAAGAATGTTCTCCTGCACTTCAGAGCGGAACTGGAGGGACACCACGTTTTAGTCCGGTCAGACAACACGACTGTGGTGGCTTACCTGAACAGACAGGGGGGAACCAGATCTCCCCCGCTCCACAGGAGGGCAGCGGAGATCCTCCTGTGGGCCAACACTCACCTCCTTTCCTTGAGGGCCCGGCACATCCCCGGCGTTCTCAACGTAGGCGCGGACAGAATGTCCAGGGGCGGAGCAGCCCGCGACGAATGGAGCCTAGCCCCCTGGGTGGCGGCGCAGGTTTGGCAGCAGTTCGGCCACCCGGTGGCCGACCTGTTCGCCAGTGCAGAAAACGCTCTGTGCCCCCTGTGGTTCTCACTCAGACCAGGGGACGAGCCTTCTCTGGGCGTCGACGCGTTGGCGCACCGACGTTGGCCGGGGGGACTCCTTTATGCCTCCCCCCCCTCCGGCTTCTGCCTCCGCTGCTTCACAGAGTCAGGAGAGACAGACTACAAATCCTGGTTGTGGCCCCGGACAGTCCGAGTGCCAGGTGGTACCCAGACTTGGTGTCCATGGCGCAGGGGACACCTTGGCCCCTCCCGGACTCGCCCCAGACGCTGACTCAGGCCCAGGGAGCCCTTTACTCGCGCCCAATCCTAGGCCACAGACTCTTGGTTTGGAAGCTGAGAGGGGAAGGTTGTTAGACTTAGGCCTCCCTTCCGCTGTAGTCTCGACCATTCAGGGAGCACGTGCGCCTTCAACGGTTAGGGCGTACAGACTACGATGGCAGTTGTTTGCCACATGGTGCGCGGAGAGGTCAGTGGATCCCCTCTCGTGCCCCATTCAGGAGGTCTTGGGCTTTCTTCAGAGTCTCCTGGCCAAAGGCCGCTCGGCTTCGACCCTGGGCGTCTTTGCCTCGGCCATCGCTTCGGGCCACACGGGTTTTGGTGGTTTCTCGGCCCGTAACCATCCTCTTGTCAAGCGCTTCTTAAGGGGTGCGCTCAGACTGAATCCACCCCTCAGGCGCTCCGCCGCAGCTTGGGATCTCCAGGTGGTTTTGGAGGGTCTCTCGGGCCCGCCATTCGAGCCCCTGGATCGCGCTGAGCTCAGCTGCTTATCGTTTAAGACAGTATTGCTTTTGGCGCTCGCCTCTGCCAAGAGGGCGGGGGAATTATGCGCCCTCTCCATCCACCCCTCTTGCTTGTCCTTTAGCAGTGATGGAGGCTTGGTGGAGTTATGGCCGAACCAGGCCTTTCAGCCTAAGGTCATAACTTCCTCCTTCAGGTCCAGGGTCATCCGCTTGAGACCGCTTTGCCCTCCCCCACATGCATCAGCAGAGGAGGAACGGAGCCACCTGTCATGTCCGGTCAGGGCGTTACGCCGCTACCTGCACTGCACGGCCGGTTTCAGACGTTCTGACCAGCTTTTTGTGGGTTTTGGTGCGAAGGATCGGGGTGCAGCTCTCTCTTCTCAGCGCTTAGCCCACTGGGTGTGCCAGGCGATTCACATGGCTTACGAGGCACGGGGGCGCCCTCCTCCTGCACTCATCAGAGCCCATTCCACTCGGGGTGTGGCCACCTCTACTGCTATGCTTAGAGGGGTGTCCCTCGAGGAGATCTGTTTAGCCGCCTCCTGGTCCTCCTCATCGACATTTGTCCAATCATATTTGTTGGATGTGACAGCTCAGTCAGTGGCTCATTCGGTCCTTTCTCGCGGGCCGCATGAGTCGACATAAGGTGACGGCTTAGGGACTTCTTTGTCGGTGATGTGCCTCAGGCGCTCTTGGGAGAGGCAGCCTGCGCATTGCCCCCAGTTCTTAGCATCCTCCTTTTTTGGGGGCTTTGCCTGGGTGTTCTTGGTGCTCTTGGGAGAGGCTACCTGTTCACCTTCGTCATACTCCTTCTGGAGACTCTGCTCTTGTGCCTGGCACTCTTGGGAGAGGTGGCCAGTTCATCCATGCTTAGCACTCTTTTGGGTGCTTCCCTTGTGGTGGCTTGGCGCTCTTGGGAGAGGCGGCCTTTCATCACCTTTGTTTCTTTTTCATGCGGGTGGTTGTGGCAGGTCCGGGCAGGACTATGTGCCTTCTCTCCATCCGGTCTCAACCTCGCCCGCTGCCTCTCTGTACTTGGTACGAAGTAGGTTTGCGGGTGCGCTCCAATCATGCATGCCTGCTGGGAGTACATTGATCCTACGGCCTTCGCGTAGGGTATGCCAATAGCGAAGCCCGTAGAGGGCGTAGCACATACGACATAGAAATCTTAGTTACCTAATGTAACTGTAGTTCTATGAGTATGTGCGTAGCCCTCTACCTGCAGGCCCAGCAGGCATGTCTTCCACTGTGCTAGAGTTCAAGAAGGGCGAGCGATAGTGGACAGGGCCTTATATACGGCCAGTGGCGGGAACCACTCTCCCATGATTGGAGCGGTACATTGTTTGATCTTCAGGTGCGAGGCGCTGCCTCGAGTGTTAGCCAATAGCGAAGCCCGTAGAGGGCTACGCACATACTCATAGAACTACAGTTACATTAGGTAACTAAGATATCTCCGCCTCCTCTTTCTCCAGCAGTGAACAGGAGGGGAGGGCTGCCTCTCGCTCCCCGCATCAGAATAACCACTATAAACTGAAAACTTTTGCGATGCAAATCAAACTAGAGTCCGTGTGCACTTTGGCTCCTCTCGTGTTTCAGTCAAATCATGTAAAATAAACGTTTTTCTCTCTCATTCTCAGTGAAGTCGTCGCTCCATTGATCTGGTCTCGTCACATTCAGCGGGAGCGCGCCCATAGCCCAGATTAATCTTCAAGCTTGAATTAGCGTTGTTCAGACCCAGGCTTACTTCTTTCATGGAACCACTTGAGGCTTAAGTTGGAGATGAAGCTAGTTTCAGCTCAGGATTTTAGGATAAGCCTAGACTTGTTAAGCCACTTTCATGGAATACCCCCATGTGAGACACTTTACTAT
The DNA here is from genome assembly GCA_038363315.1 of Mugilogobius chulae. Lineage (NCBI taxonomy): Eukaryota > Metazoa > Chordata > Actinopteri > Gobiiformes > Gobiidae > Mugilogobius > Mugilogobius chulae. The sequence goes on from CM076396.1 coordinate 659,404, forward strand.
AGGGTTGTAAAAAAAATTGATTCCCGATACTAATCGATTCTAAAATTGATATCGATACTCGTTCGACCAAGTATTGATATTTTAATCCCTGCCCCTTCCCTCCTCTCTCGCACGCTAAGCCCCGCCCCCTTCTTCTCTCAGCCTATATACTACATAAACAGCAAATGTGTCTGATAATAGAACAAAGCCCAGTTTTAATGTAAAAGTTCATGAATCAAGTTAATATTAAACAAATAATACATTAAAATACTATTATTTTAATAATATCAAAATGAAAAACATAAATAAAAAAATATTACTTAAAAACTAAAAATTCTATCATAAGAAAAAAAAATTAAGTTGGCAACGTGGTATCGAAATCGGTATCAAGTATCGAGGGTTTTTTTTTCAAGTATCGAATCGAGTTTGAAATTTTAGTATCGTGACAACACTACTTTAATATGTGAGACACTTTACCATGTGAGACACTTACCATGTGGGACACTTTACCATGTGAGACACTTTACCATGTGGGACACTTAACATGTGGGACACTTAACCATGTGAGAAACTTACCATGTGAGACACTTTACCATGTGGGACACTTTACCATGTGGGACACTTTACCATGTGAGACACTTTACCATGTGGGACACTTTACCATTAGAGACACTTTACCATGAGAGACACTTTACCATGTGGGACACTTTACCATGTGGGACACTTTACCATTAGAGACACTTTACCATTAGAGACACTTTACCATGTGAGACACTTAACCATGTGAGACACTTTACCATGTGAGACACTTTACCATGTGAGACACTTTACCATGTGAGACACTTTACCATGTGAGACACTTTACCATGTGAGACACTTTACCATGTGGGACACTTTACCATGTGAGACACTTTACCATGTGAGACACTTTACCATGTGGGACACTTTACCATGTGGGACACTTTACCATTAGAGACACTTTATCATGTGAGACACTTTACCATTAGAGACACTTTATCATGTGGGACACTTTACCATGTGAGACACTTTACCATGTGGGACACTTTACCATTAGAGACACTTTATCATGTGGGACACTTTACCATGTGAGACACTTTACCATGTGGGACACTTTACCATGTGGGACACTTTACCATGTGAGACACTTTACCATGTGGGACACTTTACCATTAGAGACACTTTACCATGTGAGACACTTTACCATTAGAGACACTTTACCATGTGAGACACTTTACCATGTGGGACACTTTACCTTGTGAGACACTTTACCATGTGGGACACTTTACCATGTGAGACACTTTACCATTAGAGACACTTTACCATGTGGGACACTTTACCATGTGGGACACTTTACCATGTGGGGACACTTTACCATGTGGGACACTTTACCATGTGGGACACTTTACCATTAGAGACACTTTACCATGTGAGACACTTTACCATTAGAGACACTTTACCATGTGAGACACTTTACCATGTGGGACACTTTACCTTGTGAGACACTTTACCATGGTGTGGACACTTCACCATGTGGGACACTTTACCATGTGAGACACTTTACCATGTGAGACACTTTACATGTGAGACACTTTACCATGTGGGACACTTTACCATGTGGGACACTTTACCATGTGAGACACTTTACCATGTGAGACACTTTACCATGTGAGACACTTTACCATGTGAGACACTTTACAATGTGAGACACTTTACCATGTGGGACACTTTACCATGTGAGACACTTTACAATTAGAGACACTTTACCATGTGAGACACTTTACCATGTGAGACACTTTACCATTAGAGACACTTTACCATTAGAGACACTTTACCATGTGAGACACTTTACCATGTGAGACACTTTACCATGTGGGACACTTTACCATGTGGGACACTTTACCATGTGAGACACTTTACCATTAGAGACACTTTACCATGTGGGACACTTTACCATGTGAGACACTTTACCATGTGGGACACTTTACCATGTGAGACACTTTACCATGTGGACACTTTACCATGTATTTACCATGTGAGACACTTTACCATAAGACACTTACCATGTGGGACACTTTACCATGTGAGACACTTTACATTGGACACTTTACCATGTGAGACACTTTACCATGTGAGACACTTTACATTAGAGACACTTTACCATTAGAGACACTTTACCATGTGAGACACTTTACCATGTGGGACACTTTACCATGTGGGACACTTTACCATGTGAGACACTTTACCATTAGAGACACTTTACCATGTGAGACACTTTACCATTAGAGACACTTTACCATGTGGGACACTTTACCATGTGAGACACTTTACCATGTGGGACACTTTACCATGTGAGACACTTTACCATGTGAGACACATAACCATGAGTTCTCTCTGATCCATGATGGCCCTGGTCACATTTTACTTTTCACGTTCTGAAAGCTTGTGGAGGATTGTCCAAGGAAAGACAAATCCAGTAACGTGTCCTCCTCCCTCTGCTCTCTCTCCTTTCTCCTCCCTCTGCTCTCTCTCCCTCCTCTCTCTTGCTCTCTCTCCCTTCTCCCTCTGCTCTCTCTCCCTCCTCCCTCTGCTCTCTCTCCCTCCTCCTCCCTCCTCACCTTTCCTCTCTTTTTAGTAACACAGTAGGTCAACAGTCAAAATGCCGCTCAGTCACGAGACAGAGGACTTTACAATGTATTTATGGATCTTTGTTCTGAAGTGTTGGATTTTATTGAGTGAAGAAAAGTCATGCGCCCCAAAACCAAACCATTACCGTGACTCAATGGGCACCACACTAGAGGTTGGGTGCAAGTGTCGGCAGGCGGAAAGAAAGTGAAACAAAGACAGGTTACAAATGTCTTAAGGAATTCTTAAGGACGGTCTAAGTTCATATCAGAAAGTCGTTAAGGCTGGAATGAATGAGAACTTTACAGATTTGGTCCTTAAACCTGTTGATGAGCCACAGTTTTTGTTTATAACCTCTAGTGCTGTTTAAAATCCAACACAATCTAAAATATTAGAATTTCCCTCAAAAACTTGCACTCATCAGAGCTAATACAGCCGCTGTATCGAGCAGGCTGTCTATGTCCTTAATAATAATAAATAATAATGCATTGGATACATACAGCGCTTTTAAAGACACTTCACATTCTGCATTATTCATTCATTCCACAGTGGGTAGTGATAAGCTACTATTGTAGCCACAACTGCCCTGGGGCAGACTGACAGAAGCGGCAGCCTCGCCTTAGTGTCTTGCCACACAAGGACACAACAAGTTTCTCCTGTTTGTCCCACTGTGGCACCTTACAATCTCCCATCCAAGTACTTCCCAGGCCCAACATGCTTAGCTTGTGAGATCTGACGGGATCAGGCTTTGGCAAACTGGTATGGCCACCTCCTTGTCCTGTTCATCTTTGTTTACACAGTTTGAGTCAGTGTCTGTAACATTGCTGACAAAAATTGTCTGTGATTTAAAAGTTCCTCTTGCCCCACTGACCCTGTTCCTTCAGGTCTATTTAAAGAGGTTTGCAATTGGAGTTGTGCCATGATGTGAACCTTGCCCACCACACCACACCACACTGCAGCACCTGGAGTTTCCAAACACATACACTCGTATTTTGTTAACTGATATCAGCTCTGCCTTCAACGCAATCAACCCAGCTAACTTCTTAAAGAACCTCTTGGACATGGACATTCACATCTCTCTCTGTCATCATTGGATCTATAACTTCCTGGTAGCACTTTAAAAGACCTCCACGGTACCTACCAGTTAAGTACCGTGTCACTTACTAGTAACAAACAGTGACACTTACTAGTACTTACTCTGGTACTTACTGTGGTACTTACACTGGTACCTACAGTGGTACTTTGAGTGGTACTTGTACCAGCAGTTACTGGTACATACCACTGGTAGTTACTGGTACTTACTGTGGTACTTACACTGGTACCTACAGTGGTACTTGTACCAGCAGTTACTGGCACATAACACTGATAGTTACTGATACTTACTGTGGTACTTACACCGGTACTTACACTGGTACTTAAGGTGGTACTTGTGTCAGCAGTGACTGGTACTTACAGTGGTAACTATTAGTACACAGGGTTCCTGCACACCTTCTACAACAAAATTTAAGACCTTTTTAAGACCTTGCATAGCAAAATTTAAGACCACGTGCACGTTTAAAAACATTATTTTTGTGACAAAAAATAAATATTTTGTCAATAAAAATTAATAAAATTATATTATTTTAAGTTTCTATTTGTCATTTTTGTTTTGGCACTATTTATTGGCTCACCAGATTACATATGTTTCAATTATTTATGACCAAAAATAACATTTGTAAATGACAGACAGGTCCTACAGACAGGTGGTATGTGTACTACACTTGCCAATTTTAATAATTTGTGGCACACACACATGTTTCAGTGGTGGTATTATTGGTACTAAATTAAAAATATAGAGCTTATTAATTATGAATAACAATAAAATGCAAATGTTAAAAAAGCACCAAGGTCTTTATTTATGTCACAACAATATTGGGTATTGACAAATACCAAATAAATTATTTGTTTCAGTAAACAAAACAACAGAAAACAATTTACAACAATCTTAGCTTAATTCCAACATTTATAGACAAATACCATGATACATAGTGGTACTACAATGGTAGTTACTACAGTAGTTGACAGTCAACTACTAGTAACAACGGACCTGTTCTAAAGTGACACATACTGGTACTTGAGTGGTACTTACTACAGTAGTTGACAGTCAACTACTAGTGTGACCGGTAGGGTCTTGCACATACCCTGAGTGGGAGTTGAACCCGGGTCTCCTGCGGGGCGGTCGACCGACAAACTCATTGAGCTAAAGGGAACGCTCCCCTCAGCCCAGTTTGCCCCTCAGATCTTATACCTGAGGGGAGTTTATCCCCACCACTACCACACACTTCTCCAACTTGGTACCTCGTGTGGGTTAGTAGTTGACTGTCAACTACTACAGTAGATATTACTAGAACACTCAGAACACATTTTCAAACAGTGTGTGTTCAGGATTATTGTGACTGTGACATTTTGGACAGAAAAGAGTATTGTTAGGAAAAACTGGTACAGCCCAGTTCATACACAAAGCAATTAAAAGTGTTTTATAAAGCAGTATATATTCTTTACATTTACAGCGTTCTTCACTGTTTTTCACCGGCAGCAGCACGCACAAAGTCATGGTCTGCACACCTCACCAAGGCACCTGCAGCCATTCAGAACGCTCATAATGAAGACACATGTGTAACATCCATAAACACTCATTTTATCTGTAATTATGGCTTTAGAACATAAAACTGAAGAGGTCAACCCAAGCTCAGCCAATCAGAGCTCTGCTTATAGCTGTCTATGAGAAATAAGCTAGCTCACCTTTAACTGACGAGAAGCAGCACAGCTCCACGCAGACGCTCCAATGACTGTGCAAGGACGGGACCATGTGACTAATCAGACCATTAACCTTTACAGCGACTCACACCAGAAAGAGCAGTTCCCATTCGCTTCCTCTGCAGGTTTTTTGACAATAAACTCACCAGTTCAACAAAATGTGAAGTTACACAAGAACTTTTTCTTGATCAAACATTGTGGTATTAAAGTAGATTATTGGAGAAGATCACATTTTGTACTTGCCTTTTCTTTTTGAAGTGTCCTCACCTGTTCAAATGAATATGTGGTTTGTGATGCTGGTTCTTTTGACCAGGCACTGTGCAGTAAGTTTCTGCTGTCTACTTACGGACCATTGAAGCAAAAAACAAAACAAAAAATTGACACCAAATGGTTTCAGTTTCTGTGCTCTTCTAAACTTTTTAATCGGTTCCAAATAGCATCTGTGTTTGAGAGCTCAGCCCAAGAAAGAGTAGGTGGAGCGCCTTGTGGTATGTGGTATGATGATCTACATATAAACAACAGGAATTTTCACAAAGCTGGCTCGTTAGATAATCATGTTCTGCATGTTCAGACCTTCACGTATGAGACTAATATTTGTGTTTATAAAATGTGCTCTTTGTGTCTTGAAGCTAATGAAAATCTTTATTTGTCTAGAGTCACAAAACTGATCACACTCTGAACCTGTTTTTGCAGAGATGGAACCAGATCCTTCAGGAGGGAGGAGCAGCTCGACCAGGCCACACCCACTGACCCCAGAGCCCGCCTCCTGACACGCCCACATTGCACTATGAAGCTGCAGCTGAATGTAGTTCGAAGCACAGGCCCAAACAGCTCATTCTTTAAGCACATTTAGGTCAAATATTTGTCTTTATTCAGGGTGTCACAGAATCAGATTTTAGCATCACAGTTATTGCAACAACAAAAAAGAATCACACTTTGGTGATTATTCATGGTTACAATCACCACCAACAGTGAAATCTGCCTTGTTTTGTGACGTTTTACCAAATCAAACTTTCTGAATGATAAAAATGTTTTCGTGACATTTGCAGTAGATGCACTTGCTAAAATATAGATTGTATAAAAAAATCTACTTTTGCTTCTAAAATGGTATTTGTTCTATGGGTTAAAAGAAAGAATTTTGCTTTTGAGAAGGTCAAGTTTAGTGATGAGTCAATGTTTGAAATTAGCATCTTCTATTTTATTAATATTTTTGTATTTGTATTTTTCTGCCGATGCTGTTCTTTGACCATCAGATAACTCACTCACAGTGCTGTAAACTGTAATATGTCACAATGTAATAACCTTTAGTACAATCTTATTGGCCCTCATTTATCAAAGTTGCGTACGGCGAAATGTGGATGTATATGTGGTGTACGACCAAAACAAGGGACTCATCGGGATTTATCAACATTGATGTGAGTGTACTGTGCGCAAAAACCCTACGCCAACTCGAGAGGTTGTGTAAATGGTACGCCAATTTCAAAATCACTAAAATGCACTGGAAAACTACTTTTAGCTGTTCAGTTATTGCACTGATCAATTCTGTGAAATGGCAGGTTAGGGTTAGTGGACCAGTCCGGACGAGTTCAAGCTGCTATCCTGTGCTGTCTTCGCGATGCAGTCCGTCCTCCAAGCGCCTCTTCCTGGTTCGGAGCCACCTAAGCCACTCCCGTATCCTCTCATGTGAGCCCGAGGTCTGATCCAGGCCACTCCCCGTGTTCCCCGCGACTCAACCCGGTCTGACCCAGAGCTGCTTCGCACTCTTATGGCCTAACTTCGCTGTCAACATCCAGCCTGTTTAGCCCGTTATGTCATAAAACAGTTAATTGCAAATACCAAATGCAGCTTCTTTTTTTAGTTTTATAACCTGTATTTTGGTTTTTATCTGCCCCAATATGTTTTTATGTTTTCCAATGAGCCAAAACTGTTAATTATTTTTTTCATATTTATTACATTTGAGCTATCTGCCGTATTCCGTCCATTTCTGCTGAAAATCCTGTGGGTCTCCTCAAACATGAATATTTTGGGGCGTTTCATGCAAATGACGTTGATTTTTGCCTTGCGTACACCTAAACTGGACAGGTACACCCCTCTTCATAAATGCCACGCGCCCTCTGGTGTATTTTCAGTGTACACCTAAAAGTTACACTATTTTATACACAACTTTGATAAATGAGGGCCATTGTCTCTACAATGTTACATTGCTGTGAGTCACTTTAAGTGAACCACACATTTGTTCTAATGTTGTTCTACTTTTGATTACTGAAAATGCCCTTTCCTCATGATTTCAGTCTGCGTGTTGTTTGTTCCTGAAGTGCCCTTTCAATAGAATATCAAAGCAATGAATTTATCTGCAATTAACCTGAGCTACTCAGATTGCAACTAGTAATATACTGTTGACATTTTTAAAGTCATGAATTACATGACTCAGTGAAAAGGGCAAAATATTACAGTAGTTACTTTCTAATGACACTGCTGCTTTGAGTTTTCTGCTCCAAAACCAGGTTCACACAACCTGAACTTAACCTTTGACTGTAGCAAAAAATAAAAACAAAATGTGTTTATGTGAGATGAAATACATGTGCTTTCTTCAATAAACTCAATGTTTTCTCTGTTTGTACTGTAACTAGAAAGACTTCTATAATCACATCGCTTTAGTCTTGACATCTCTAGCATCGGCACATGTTGCATAGTTAATAAAAAGCTTATCTTTAAGCTAGAGGCTGTGCGTGCTCCGCTCTGAGCGCCGCCTTCTTTTGTCCATGCAGGTGCCTCTTTGTGTTTTGACCCTACATTCCAGTAGTTTCTTTGCGTCAGACGGAGGAACAATGCTCTGTTTCTCTCTTGTGTAGAGTGAACTGACAGCCTTTTGTTCAAACACGTGGCAGTAATATCAGCAAATACTTTGCTTGTGGACATAAACCTCCTTATCAGCCTGGACAATACGCAGTCTGACTAATATTGTCTAAAATTCTAAAGTAAAACTTTTTCTTTCACCTTTGGACACAAACAAATGTCTGTTTATCTTTGTGAAGCTTCTGAGAACAACACGTGAAAACAAGTTCTGCTCAAAAGAGCGACACAGTCTCACATCTGCACAGCTGTAAAGCTGAGGCCTGACACTAGGTTTGGTCTTGGTTTGTTTGTTTGTTTGTTTGTTTGTTTGTTTGTTTGTTTTTTAGAGTCCAAGCAAAGTTAGTTGATCCCAGAGGCTGATTTCACTCTTTAAATAATAAAGTTATAGTAATATTTTTATCTTCATTTCAAGGTGTTTCATGCTTTGTTTTTATCAGAAAGTGAACAAAAAGGAAGTTATTGTCAATAGGTCAAACTATGATTTTTTTTGTAGTTGACTAAAATGAATAAATGTTGAAATGTGGTGACTTATGGCTTCCACATAGTAGAAGATATTTACATATAAGATGTACATCTTATACGTCTTATACCGGCGTTAATCAAGAAGTATTATTTTGTAGGTCACATGTTTCAGTCCAAAACATTAATGTTCCTTTCCTCTCCCTCGCTCTCATAAACAGCCCAGAGGATCTGTTAGTGCAGTGGAAAGAGACCAGTGTGAGACCCAGGAGTCCCAGAGATTCAAGACTTCAAACCACGAGTGACGCTAACACCTCATTATTAATGCCAAAACACCACAACTCTGCGCAACAATGTAAACAAAAAACAATTTAATTTGACATGAACAGACTGGAACATGTCTCTCCACACTTCTGCATTTGTGACTAGAAATGTATTTGAGACAAGATAATTTATGAAAATCAATGAAACTCTAGGGACACAACTAACTTATTGCTGGGTTTCACATTCTAGAATTCTTGGCAGTTAAAGGGCAGGTTGGGAGCAAGGGGCAGTTTTCCCCATCAGTAACATTGGACTTTATCATGAAATATTTCAGAAAATATTTTTGGCCTGTAGAATGTTGTGATGCCATCTGAACCCAGCAATATTCAGTAACTTGATAACACTTGAGTAATTCTTTCATCACATAATAAACCCATCATCATCAACATCGTCAACATCATCATTGTCATAATCATCATCATTCATCATCATAATCATCGTCATAATCATCGTCATCAATATCAACATTGTCGTCATCATCATCATCAATGTCATCATCAACATCAACATTGTTGCACTGGCTTAAGTCTATCGGAGCAACAATTAAAGTTTCGTCAGAGTAACTGCGGTGGTTTGTCACAGGATCAAGTCGTCGTTTAGTGAGGAACATTATTTCATGTTTCCATCTGCTCTTTTCCAGGGTCCAGGGTGAAAGCAGAGCCAAAAGCGCCTAGCTTTGGATCCAGCGAGCGGGCCGGAACGGAACGCTTTGCGCAGTGGAAACAGCATATCACTGTACAGTACAGCCCCAAACCCTAGCCTATGGAAACAGAGCTTATGTGAGCAGGTCTGCACACACAAAAATGTTGCCTGACCAACTTCGACTGGCACATCCCTTTTAGTTCAGAATGTGGTCGATAGCCTTACGGGCTTATCCCACTACATGCTAACCTGGCTCACGCCAGATGGATCTGTGTTGAACTCCTATCTGAGTTCTCACTATATCCATCTGGGACTTGACTCGCTGAAAGCGTTCAAGAAAAGGCGGGGCATTTAGTGAAATACTTCGAGCTGATTGGGTGTGGGGCCTACCTTACAAGTACGCGACACACATACGGCTCTTCTTTCAAAAAGAAATTACTCAGTATTTCTGCTAAAACAGCATCAAAAGCAGCAGAAACACGAACATCCACGAGAGTCGCCATCTTTGTTTAGCTTGAATGTAGGTAGGGTTAGCACCGAGGCGCTAACAGCTGTCTTAACACCTCCGAAACACCGCTGGTTCGGACTCCCAAACCAATTGGGCGGCTGGAAGGTCAGATGTTTTATCTCGTGTTTATCGCGAGATAAACAATCTGGCTGGCCAGGTTAGCCAAGGTTAACTACATGCAGCTCCTCTCCGCTCTGTTCCGACAGCCGGATCAACTGCGCAGCTGTTTTAATGAATGAAGACGGTTCCACATCCTCCGTATGCGCTGTGCAGGGCTCCGCCTCAGCTCTGTCGCCGTACGACCAAAATACGGATCAAGGCTATTTTCTTCTCCGCCTGAGTCTGGCCAAGTCAATCTCCGCTAATCAAAACACACCAAACAGGAAAAAGAAAGTGAACTATGTCCGGATTTACAAAGTAAAATCACTCCGCACGTACTTTGTATCGATCAGATAACGAAAAGTTTGTAGTTTTACATAAAGTTTCTTTGATATTTGGACACAGCAGATTGTTCACTACAGACTATGTTACTGACACATGGACAGGACAACGTTATTGAGTTCGTGCTCGTAACAGCCTCTTTATCCTCAGCGGAGGAGGAACTGTTGTGATCTCATGAAACACGGGAGTTGTCAGAGCTCCTGATAGTTATTTGATCTTCAACGAGAACTTTATTTCACAAACTCTTGTTTTTGGCGCATGCTCTTCTTGAGCTCCTCGGGGCTACGCAGCCCTGCGGAGCGGACTAGAGTGGAGACAGTGGGCGAGGGGTCTGCGGCAACTTTCGGAGGTGTGTGGGATCCCCGCGTCAGTCAACTAAATTGACAGAGTAAACATGAGTTCCAGGCGCAGAACAGCTGTGTAAAGCACTGTTCTGTTACTGGTGCTGGGCTCTCGCCTGCACTGTCAAATCAAGTGTTCAGAACCTAGACAGATAGAGACTGTGTGTGTCCCAATATAAAAAGTATATTGCCCAAAAAGCCAACTCAGACCACAAAACTTAATAAAAAATACCAATGTGTGATACTAATAAATCAGTAAATAAGTTTGTAAAATGCGGATTGCTAAACATTAGGTCAATTTCCTCTAAATCCCTTTTAGTTAATGAATTGATTACTGATCACAACATAGATATTTTAGCTTTGACTGAAACATGGCTTCAACCTGATGACTATGTAAGATTAAATGAGTCACTCTAACTTTCAGACTGCTAGGAGCACAGGCCGAGGTGGAGGTGTGGCAGCTATCGCTCACTCTAGTTTACTTCTCTGCCCAAAAACTACTTTGTGACTTACTCTGTGGACCTGACTCAGACTGTGACTACTCTGTGGACCTGACTCAGACTTGTGACTGACTCTGTGGACCTGACTCAGACTGTGAGACTTACTCTGTGGACCTGACTCAGACTGTGAGACTTACTCTGTGGACCTGACTCAGACTGTGACTTACTCTGTGGACCTGACTCAGACTTTGTGACTTACTCTGTGGACCTGACTCAGACTTTGTGACTGACTCTGTGGACCTGACTCAGACTTTGTGACTGACTCTGTGGACCTGACTCAGACTTTGTGACTGACTCTGTGGACCTGACTCAGACTGTGGACTTACTCTGTGGACCTGACTCAGACTGTGAGACTTACTCTGTGGACCTGACTCAGACTGTGACTGACTCTGTGGACCTGACTCAGACTGTGACTTACTCTGTGGACCTGACTCAGACTGTGACTTACTCTGTGGACCTGACTCAGACTTTGTGACTTACTCTGTGGACCTGACTCAGACTTTGTGACTTACTCTGTGGACCTGACTCAGACTGTGACTTACTCTGTGGACCTGACTCAGAATGTGACTTACTCTGTGGACCTGACTCAGACTGTGACTGACTCTGTGGACCTGACTCAGACTTTGTGACTGACTCTGTGGACCTGACTCAGACTTTGTGACTGACTCTGTGACCTGACTCAGACTTTGTGACTTACTCTGTGGACCTGACTCAGACTGAGACTTACTCTGTGGACCTGACTCAGACTGTGACTGACTCTGTGGACCTGACTCAGACTGTGACTTACTCTGTGGACCTGACTCAGACTGTGACTTACTCTGTGGACCTGACTCAGACTTTGTGACTTACTCTGTGGACCTGACTCAGACTGTGACTGACTCTGTGGACCTGACTCAGACTTTGGTGAGTTTTCTGTTTCTGGTGTTCTGAAGTGTTTTGCCTGAGCTTGTGTGGTTCTTCACAGACTCTGGATCTGCTCTTTCACGAGGCTAAAGAGGTGATTGTTACATTTGTTTCTCGTCGGTCTCACATTGCTAGTGGCTAAAATACAACTTTTTCTACAGTTCTTTCATGTCTTAAAGCTATTATCAAAGCAAACATGTTGAAAGTGTGAACCTCCCAATAGTGCTTCAGAGAATTATTTACTTTTTTTCTTGGACTGGGATCTCTATTTGGGACTTTTTGTCAAAGGCTTGGTTGCTTGAAGCTCAAAAAACCTGTTAGCTAAAAGTCTGAATGATTGAATAGAATAGAATAGAACTGTTTTAGCTGTATTTCTAAATAAAACAGAAAAGCACTAAACAAAGTAATTGTTTTTAACTTCTTGGTGATATCATGCTGGTCTGGGCTTGGTTCTGAGTTCATGATATGTTGTCATAGAGATCAACCCCGATAGGAAGTCGTACCAACACATCAGGTTTAACCCTGAACTGACCTCGCTAAACCCTAAATGCACCTTCATAGTACAGGGCTCAGGTTTGATCGTACAGCACACACAGGTCTGCTTCGGAGTACTTGTGTCTTTATGTCCATGTTGGCTGTGTGTTGTTGAGTGCATGTGCAGGGCTGCTCTCTGGCTCAGGAGAACTACAGAACCATTGAGCACTACTGGACACGTGCCAGAACAAACAGCACCTGTCGCAGCAGCTCATAAAGAGCGCTGTGTGCTGTGGACAGGCCCACTAGTGGCCAGGAGCAGTAGTGCACATGCTGAGGCCTGGACAGTTTGTTTTTGTAAACAGTGACTTGGCCGTGAATAGCTGCTCTCAGTGAGAAAAACAACCCTGAGCTTGTGCCTGTCCTGGCTCCATCGCACACACACACTTTTGACTTCAAGAGTCCAAGAGGATATTTTTAGCACACTTCACCTTTCTGCCCCAGGAAGGTCCACATTATGGCATTACTTTCAGACTTACATTTATCCAAAGATCTGACAATAAATGTCTGTTTTTACCAAGACAAAGGCAGGACATAGCTGTAATCATCGGATGTGAAGTCCAGCACTTTTGGCCCAGCAGACCAGGTTTAAGTCCACAGACCAGGTCAGGTTTAAGGGGCGGGTCCACAGACCAGGTCAGGTTTAAGGGGCGGGTCCACAGACCGGGTCAGGTTTAAGGGGTGAGAGTTTGGTTAGGGAAGAACAGATTTTAATAAAATGATCACATTCTGTTTACATTTACTTACATATTTAGGCAACATACAGGACAGAAAATAAGTCTGTAGAGCCAGAGTTGATTAGCAGAGGGAAACGACTCGCCTGGCAGGACAAGGACAGGCCAATCCTGGAGAGGGAGGTGGGGTGGAGGTCCAGGCATCAGTGGTCCGGCCCACGTCACTGGAACAGCAACATCTGAAACAGTTGCACTCCCCGAGAGGACAGTGGGACAGGGGACAACGAGTGAAGAGCAAAGAACAGACTAGAGATGAACTGTAATTTATTCTTCTTTACAGGGAAGGCAGAAGTGAGAGGACAGACTTTCCCCAGTATATTGTCTCCTAGGGCAGCCTGACTAGAACTGTGGGTTTAGAGTCTGTTCCTAACTGACCTGACCATAAGCTAATCCGAAGAGGAACGTTTTGAGCCTAATCTTAAATGTAGAGACTGTGTCAGCTTCTTTGACATGAGCAGGAGCTGATTCCAGAACCAGGGAGCTTGATAGCTAAAAGCTCTGCCTCCTATTGTGCTTTTAGAGACTCTTTTTGATAATGTTACCTAGCGGCAGCATATAGAGAGTAAAAAGAATTGGACCAAGTACAGAGCCCTGTGGCACACCGCAGGTTCATTTAGAACATTGTGAGGAGCTTTGGTTTACATTAACAAACTGATACCTATCGGTTAAATAGGATTTAAACCAGCTCAGAGCAGTTCCTCTGACACCTACATCACATTCTAATCTCTGCAGTAAAATATTGTGATCAATCGTATCAAACGCTGCGCTGAGATCCAGCAGAACCAGGATTGAGATCAGTCGGTTGTCAGCAGCTAATAACAAATCATTTGTGACTTTAAGAAGAGCTGTTTCCATACTATGATGAGCTCTAAAACCAGACTGGAATGTTTCAAATAAATTATTCTCCTGTAGGTGGCGACAGAGCTGTTTAACTACAACTCTCTCAAGTATTTTGGAAATAAAGGGAAGATTTGAAATAGGTCTATAATTGGCTAAAACTTCAGGATCAAGGTTTGGCTTTTTCAAGAGAGGTTTAATTACAGCATATTTAAAAGACTGTGGAACATATCCACTAGTCAATGAGGTATTTATTATACTAAGAACAGGATCTATTATTAGAGGGAGAGTATCTTTGAGAAGCCTACTTGGGATTGGGTCTAAAATACAAGTTGAGGTTTTAGAAGACTTAAAAGCTGAAGTTAAATCTGCTTTACTAAGAGAAACAAAGTTGTCTAAAATAACAGGTGGATTTAAATGAGACCCTACTGCTAATAGAAGGAGTGACTTCATCTATTTTATCTCTAATATTAATTATTTTGTTTTTAAAAAATGTAAAAAAAAATCCTGAGAGCTGAAAGTGACTGGGATTGATGGTTCTACTTTCCTCTGGTTAGCTCTCCTGGTTCAATCAAAGATTAAACTAAGAACACTGGGCCTCATTCATGAAAGTCTTCGTAAAATATCTTAGTTACCTAATGTAACTGTAGTTCTATGAGTATGTGCGTAGCCCTCTACGGGCTTCGCTATTGGCTAACACTCGAGGCAGCGCCTCGCACCTGAAGATCAAACAATGTACCGCTCCAATCATGGGGACGTGGTTCCCCCACTGGCCGTATATAAGGCCCTGTCCACTATCGCTCGCCCTTCTTGAACTCTAGCACAGTGGAAGACATGCCTGCTGGGCCTGCAGGTAGAGGGCTACGCACATACTCATAGAACTACAGTTACATTAGGTAACTAAGATTTCTATGTCGTATGTGCTACGCCCTCTACGGGCTTCGCTATTGGCATACCCTACGCGAAGGCCGTAGGATCAATGTACTCCCAGCAGGCATACATGATTGGAGCGCACCCGCAAACCTACTTCGTACCAAGTACAGAGAGGCAGCGGGCGAGGTTGAAACCAGATGGAGAGAAGGCACATAGTCCTGCCCGGACCTGCCACAACCACCCGCAGGAAAAAGAAACAAAGGTGATGAAAGGCCGCCTCTCCCAAGAGCGCCAAGTCACCACAAGAAAAGCATCCAGAAGAAGTGCTAATGCATTGATGAACTGGTCGCCTCTCCCAAGAGCACCAGGACACCACCACAAAAGTATCCAGAAGGAGTACGAACGAAGGTGAACAGGCCGCCTCTCCCAAGAGCGCCAAGAACACCCAGGCAAAAACCTCCAGAAGAAGACGCTGAGACTGGAAGCAATGCGCAGGCCGCCTCTCCAAAAAGCACCTGAGGCACATCGCCAACAAAGAGGAAAGTCCTTAGGCCGTCACCTCATGTCGACTCATCCGGCCCGCGATAGAGGACCAAATGAGTCACTGACCGCACTGTAACATCCAACAGATATGACTGCACAAACGTCGACAAGGAGGACCAGGAGTTTGCCAGACAGATCTCCTCTAGGGGCACCCCTCTAAGAGTAGCTGAAGAGGTGGCCACACACCAGGTAAAACGAGCTCTGATGAGTGCAGGAGGAGAACGCCCCTCTGCCTCGTCAGTCATGTGACCCGCCTGGCACACCCAGTGGGCTAAGCGCTGCGAAGAGAGAGCAGTGCCTCGATCCTTCGCATCAAAACCCACAAATAACTGGTCAGAATACCTGAAGCCAGCCGTGCAGTGCAGGAAGCGGCGAAATGCCCTGACCGGACATGACAGGTGACACCGTTCACCCTCCGCTGACGCATGTGGGGGATGACAACGCTGTCCCAAGCGGATGACCCTGGACATCCTAGGCTGGAAAGCCTGGTTCGGCCATAACTCCACCAAGCCTTCATCACCGCTGAAGAACATGCAAGAAGGGTGGATGGAGTGGACGCATAATTCCCTTGCCCTCTTGGCAGAGGCGATCACCAAAAACGTCTTAAACGATAAGCAGCTGAGCTCAGCGCGATCCAGGGGCTCAAAAGGTGGACCCGAGAGGCCCTCTAACAGACCTGCAGTTCCCAAGGGGCGGCAAAGCTTCTGGGGGTGGGTTCGGACTGAGCGCACCCCGTAAGAAGCGCTTAACGAGAGGATGGTTATGGGCCAGGAAACCACCAAAAACCAATGCGGCCGAAAGCGATGGCCGCAGCAAAGACGCCCAAGGTCGAAGCCGATCGGCCTTTGGCCAGGAGACCCTGACAAAAACCCAAGACCTCCTGAATAGTGCAGGAGAGGGGATCCACTGACCTCTCCGTGCACCATATGGCAAACAACTGCCATCATAGCCTGTAGGCCCTAATCGTCGAAGGCGCACGGCCTCCTTGAACAGTCGAGACTACAGCAGAAGGGAGGCCTAAGCCTAACCACCTTCATTCTCGGCTTCCAAACCAAGAGCCTGTGGCCTAGGATTGGACGTGAGTAAAGGGATCATTGGGCCTGAGTCAGCGTGTCTGGCGAGTCCGGGAGGGGCCAAGGTCCCCCTGTGCCATGGACACCAAGTCCGGGTACCACCCGGCACTTGGACTGTCCGGGGCCATTTGTAGCCTGTCTCTCCTGACTCTGTGGAACAGTGGAGGGAGGACTGTCCTTACCCTGGACAGCTATCTGAGCTGCTGGAAACTCCGCCCTCACGACAGCGGCTGTGGTGAAGTACGTGGTTCTCACCTACGTCTTCTTCCCTGGGCGAGAGTGGGGGTTCACAGTCAACCTCTGCCCTTTCCTGATGCACTCATCTGCACCGCGACACTCAGCGGGGATGAGAGTGACAGGGCAGCTGGAGCCAGCATCGGAGCTATAGCACCAGCCTGAACAGCAACAGAAATGCTACCAGTGTGTGTCTGTTGCATGGGGAGAAGTAGCTCTAAATCATAACATAAAGAGCCTCTCCTCTCTCTTACAAGCTCCAGATGAAGAAGGAGCGCGCCGCTCCGGACTCGCGCTCCGGACTCGCGCTCCTAATCTGTGGGAGCCGGAGCCCGAGGAACAGATCGACGCAGCTGCAAGAGCGTGTCTCGGGGAAGAGCGGCTCCTCCTCCTTCTGACCCGAGCAGAAGAGCGAAGCAGCGGGCAGCGGGAGAGCTGCTTTTCTCATGGTCCTAGAGGGAAGACAGACCCAGCCAGAGATGTCTGCCGCCCACCTGTGCCGCGCACATAGACCTACGCCCATGGCGAAAGCTTGCGTGGTCCGCAGCTAACTAGGCCCTGCGCTAGTTGCTAGCTAATGCTACGGCCTGTGCAGCATTAGCATAACAGCTGTACACAATACAGTCGTCAGCCTGTCTCGGGCTGGAATAGAGGCTTACCACCAGATCAGAGCGAGGAAGAGGGAAGCAGAGCCAAACTGATCCCGTCCTGCGCTAGTAGCTAGCTAATGCTATGACCTGTGTAGCATTAGCATAGCAGCGATACACGACACCGCCGTCAGCCTGTCTCGGGCTGGAGTTGAGGCTTACCTCCGGACCAGAGCGAGGAAGAGGGAAGCAGAGACAAACCTGATCCCGTTCTCAATGGATGGAGCCCCCGACTCGCTGCACCAGTCCAGCACACAGCAATATGGCCGGTATGCTAGCCAACGGAGTTGGCGCCAAGCAGCAGCCGCGGGAGAAGAGGAACGCCATGTCTTCTTCATAGGGGGACAATCCGGAGGGAAGGAGGCGCTGGAGCCTTGCTCGGCAAGGCTGCAGCACGGACCGGAGGCACCGTCTTCCCCTCGGACATCTCCGGGTCCAGACCGAGATGCTCCGGGGATTCGGGGCTCATGGAGCCACGGCGCCACTCTCGCTTCTCCCTGGGAAGAGAGCGGCAGGCGGGGCGGTCTTATCCCTGTGTTGTGCTGCCAACAGAGGCAGAGGGAAACAGACGGTCCTCGGGGAGAAGAGGGTCTCACATCTGCCGTACCCATGGTGCTCGACACCGGAGGGTGACAATCTTCGAGCTGGTGAGTACAGCGAATCCAAATCTGGATTGTAGAGAGTAAATCGTTCTTAAAGAACATGTTAAGAGATCTTCAAGTGCTGAGTGAAAAGAAGGGCGAGCGATAGTGGACAGGGCCTTATATACGGCCAGTGGGGGAACCACGTCCCCATGATTGGAGCGGTACATTGTTTGATCTTCAGGTGCGAGGCGCTGCCTCGAGTGTTAGCCAATAGCGAAGCCCGTAGAGGGCGTAGCACATACGACATAGAACTGTGCGTTACTTCCACTTTAAGAAGCTGCTGCGAAAACTCTACGTGTGATTCACGACGGGTTCGTAACGAGCCAAATTCCTTCCTAACAGCCTTCACGCCAAATTCACCAAACTCCAGCTACGAACGGTTATTTACATAAAAATTAATAGTGCATACTTCCCTATGGCAAAAAGGGCGGGCCGCAGTGCGTCACCGACAAGACTTGGAGCACTGGAAATGAGGAAGACGCTGCAGAAGCGCGTCTCCCCACTTTCGCTGAGATAATACTTCAGCGTCTTTTAAAAATGTCCAAACTCACATGAACACACTCAGAGGAAGCAGATTCACATCACAAATGTAAAGAAATAACGCTGGGCTTTTGCCGTTTATATCGCGTTTCACGTCGCGGTAGAACGCGCGTGAGGGGGGAGCGGGGGAGGGGGGTCAGTGGCTGCTGTAGAGGGGAGCACAGACAGAGCACCGTGCGCTCTGGTCCTGGGGGGACACAAGTTCCTGAGTCCTGTGGGGGTCAGAACACAGAGGCTCTGAGGCTGGGACAGACTGCTGCAGGTTTATTAAAGGAGTCATTTTTATGCATAACATAATTTTTTTGTTTGTTTCTAAAATTATTTCATACAATAATTTGCAAAAATACATAACCTACAATCATGTAGGAATTAAAATTTTTGACTGATTTATATAAGAAATAAAAATCTGAAACAGCTGATTTTTTCTTCTTACGAGTGCTCCTCAGTGTTCGTAGGATTTGTTCTTACAGACGAACATTTTCCGTTAAGAACAAATTTTGTGAATGCCAAAAATGTTCGTAAGGAGCCCTTAAGAACAAATTTGTTCGTAAGAACGTGTCATGAATGAGGCCCAATGTGAACTGTCAGTGGAGTAGTGAAAGAACTGAAACAGAAGTCAACTAAATACATTAGTGCAAATGTGAATTTATGCCTCTCTCAATGTAACGAACCTGTGTTGCCTTTTTGTTTAGTTATAGTTATTTTATTTTTACTGTCCAGGTGAAATTCCTGGGCTGGCGTTGTTAGTTTTTGTTAAGTCTTATTTAGTTACAGCTAAGGTTAATTTCAGTTAAATCATATCATATTTCATCCTTTTTATTGTGCCCTTGGAAGTTGAAATCATCCCCCTGCCACACTGTGAAAGGCTGTTTCTTACTGTGGGATATCATTTCTTATTAAAAAAATGATCTAATACTATTACCTGTTTCCTAAAATTTAGCCAAGATGGAGCTAATCAATTCTGGGAGGTATGAATCGTTTTTGTAAGTCACATAGTTTTATAGCCACCACTGTGTTTAAGCTCATCTGCTTTGATTGTGCCAATATCAACAATATGAGTGAGTCAGACTCGAGTCACACTTTTCATGACGTGTGACTTACTTGCCCTATGATGACTCTTTACTTGTGACTCTGCTGGTCATTACAATCTATTATTCTAATGGCATCTATGAGGCTTGTGTGCGGGGGAAGTGAGCAACTATGATAGTTTTCAATATCTACAAATAAAATTGATAATTAAGAGCAAAATTAATATTGATAATAACTCCCCCAAAACTGCTTGAAAACATAAGAAACGTCACATAAATTAAAAAGCTCACAACCAAACTACTGTACATAGAGTTCTAAATTCAGATGACGAGAAAAACGCCAAATGATAAATGGAACACAGATCTTGATAGAGCACTCACACATGAACAATGGATAGAAATATACCAAAATATCTTCAGTGTGACATCCAACACTTATTCAATACAAACTCATCCATAGAACACACATGGGACTGGCTGACTCAAGTGTTTGCCAACAACACTATGGGAGTCGCTGACACCTACTTACATGCACTCTGAGATTGTGAACCTATTAAAAATGTTTGGAAAACAGTAACACAAAGCTCACAGACATACTGAACTGCAGTGTACCCTTTTCTCCATTGCTCGATCTGTCTCACCACAACTAGTACAATACCACCCAAACATAAAAACAGCATGCCGATATCTTTAACCATTGCCAAAGGAATAATTCTACAAAACTGGAAAGCAAAAAATACAATCAACATCACTGGATAAACCCCCTCACACAATATATTTAACAAACACAAATACAGTAATAAATAGCAATAAAGAGTCTGACATACTAGCCTTCAACAGTACTTGGTCACCATTTCTAAAGTACTTCAATTTGAACTACTAATAAACAACCCTCAGCATTAAATAGACTAACATAACCATTTATTTGAACACACAATTCCTCTCCAGAATGCCACACACACCTCAATAAAGGCTTCTTACACACACACATACTCGCATACACAACAGCAGAAATGAAGGGCACACTACTTGCATTTAACCGTCTGTTGGTCTGTCCATACTTCTGTCTGTCTGTCCGTACACCGTATAATGTAGCTTCCCCACACGTAGCTACATTTATATAGTGATGTAAGGTGAACAGACCTCCATAATATTTACATACTGTATATACACACATCAAAAAATATAAAAATAAATATAAAAATACAAAAATCATATTGAAAGATTCACACTTTAACGACACAAGTGAGATGATCCCCACTGTCTTCTCTAAAAACATGATACGCCTTCAAGAAAGAGAAACACGCCTCTATCTTCATGCTGTTACGCTGAGTGACTATATGCGTGCAAAAAGAATCCCACGCAGTCTGAGAATAAATAAAGGTCAGATTATCGGCAGAGACAATGAAGGATTTTGTGATCGCTGGACTGAAATACTCAATAAATGTTCATTTAATTTGATGGCACTTCCCATTCAAGAGGTCACGGCTAGTTAAGTCTCGCGAGAGTACGTGATGATATTTCAGCAGCAAAACAACAGCTAACAGCAGAAACGGCGGAGCCTGCTAGTCTACAACAACTTCTAGCCGACTGCGAACAGCACAAAGACGAATTACATAAAGAAATCATGGACTCTAAAAGAAGAAAATTCGATCGAGATGCTGCAGACTACGCCAGTGGAAAGATTTATCAGTGGAGAAGCCCGACAGCGGAGGAAACAATGAACCGGAACTGCTAACAGCGAACGTCAAGGTAACTTCTCCACTAACCGCAACCATATGCATGGCCAAACTACTGAATTTGATGATTCTGAGTCCAGCTCTCTCTCCCAATCAAGCACTTCTTTTTGGACGAGCGGAGGGAAGACTTCCAAGCAAGACAAATACAAGGAAAAAGAAAAAATGCAGGAGGGGGAACCGCTCGCTTCACAAGAGAGCCTTACCACACCCGCCGTACGAACAGGTACACAATGTTGTAAATCTGTCTAGTAGACGATTGTCTGAAACCTGTCTTATGGCCTTAAGTAAAGGCCTTTCGTTTGTCCCAACTACATACTGTAAAGACGCTATAGTAGACAAGCACACTGAGATTGAAGGAATTTTACAGCAATCGACCTACTAACATCAATGTTCCTATAGGGCCTGAGGCTGACCACCACCCACAGGAGGACACATTGATGAGAGATGAACATAGCACCAACAGCTCACAACAAGCTGAATTAAAAAGTCCATTTAAAGGTAAAAGTACATTTATTCCACCTTCTAAAGGAATGCCTCATTGGATACCTACTGTAGACCTGTGGAACAAGATGTCTTACAACTTTTGCACAACAAAAAACAATATAGAGTGACCAACGATCTTACCAAAGAACAACTATTGCAACTAGACTCTGTCACAGGTTGGAGTTTTATGGTAAAATGTGTATATTAAAAGGGCTAAAAACAAACAGACAGAATAAAAAAATGAAGTGAGGGCTAAAAATGGTGTAACCAATAAAAAACAACGTCCGTAGTTAAAAAAATATAAATAATTTATTACAATAAAAGAATAAAAAGAATAGTTAATAAAATAAAAACAAATAAAAGGGCCCATTAAAAAAACAAAATAAAAAGGGGGGGAAGCAGCATCGTCGTCCTTCGTCTCGCTTCGTTCTCCTGCGGACAGGGGGCCGGACCTGGACACAGAGCACACACACACCCAGCACCGAAGAAGGCCATATCTTGTTCAAACCACCACTACTGTTCCGGTACTTACAGGCTAGGCAGAGTTTCACCTCTGCCTCTGCTGTTGTCTCACTTCGTGGTGGTCTATCCCGGTCCATTCTGCTGGCTGCTGGGTCTTGGGTTGAGACGCGCCTCTGTCCCCGGCGCAGCGCCGTCCTGGCTATCCCGGCGGTCCTGCAAACAAAGAGCACAACACCGAGCCAGCGCATAGCGTACCACACGAGGTTCCAGCCATAGGCTTTCCAATGAACACCACTACTACAGTGCAAGACACTTACAGCGGAGGCAGGATTCCCTCCTGCCTCTACGCTTCCAGACTTCATGGTGTTGGCTCCTCTCGTGGGGGCTCGGGTTGGCTTGCCGCGGTCCTGCTTGTTGGCCAGACACCCCAGCGCCGCGCCGTGTAGCCGTCTCCCGCGTCCCTTCCCGGCTCCGTGTCCGGTCCCGTCTCGGTCTTGCCACGCCTGCCGCTCCCGGTCGTCCTTCGGCGGTGCCCGTCCGGGTACCCGGGGTCCGCCGTTACCCCCGGGTCCCTTCCGTCCTCCTCCGTCGTCGTCGTTCTCTCTTCTCTGCCATGTCACCTTCCAGTCCTCTCTTTTTAAAACAAACAATTTGCCGCCAAGCACAGGTGCGCTGATTGCGCCTGGGAGGAGGCTCCCGTTTCCAAGCAACCAGGGGAGGGGTTAAAAGGCTAAAACAGTCTTAAAAGCACAGCAACAACATGCATAGATAAAAACACACAAAATAAAAGCAACTTAAAACCCCATCCCACTGGCCTTCTCACAACTCCATTAAAAAAGACAATTCAATTGTCATTAAAAGTGCTGACAAGGGCGGTGCCATAGTCATCCTTGACCGCTCTGACTACAAAAATGAAGTGGTGAGGCAGCTTAATAACCTGTCCTACTATAAAAAATTAAACCGAAATCCTACTCAGGAGTTCAAACAATGTATTCAAAGTAAGTTGAATAGTCTTCTAGCGGATAATGATGTAACAAAATCAGAGTTCAATTTTATGACTGTGGACTGTCCGATCATTCCAGTCTTATACATACTTCCTAAGATCCACAAACAGTATAGTTCTGTACCACCAGGAAAACCAATTGTTGCAGCCATCGGTTCTATCACTGAGAAGATCTCAGCTTTTGTAGATCATTTTCTCCAGCCATTAGTAATGTCACTCCCATCATATGTTCAAGATTCAATAGAATTTATTAAAATGTTTAAAGAAATTAAAGTCCCTGATGAATGTTGGCTTGTTACAATGGACATTGAGTCACTCTATACAAATGTACCTTTGGAAGGCGGTCTACAGGCCACAGAGTTGACGCCCAGTACTAAATGCATTAAGGACCTTATTGAAGTTGTACTCACATCTAACTATTTTATGTTTGAATCTGTCTTTTATCTACAGATTTCCGGAACCAGTACGGGCTCCAAGATGGCTCCGTCCTTTGCTTCATTGTTCTGTGGCTATTTTGAGACAGACATTATTTTCAACCAATCAAGGAACGCTTATTTGCGGTATATCTCAAACTGGAAGAGGTACATCGACGATATTTTTCTGATTTGGTCTGGCACAGAAGAAGAACTCAAACAATTTCATAGCTTCATCAATGCTAATAATAAACAATTAACTTTTACTATTGACTTTGACAAGACTTTTTGGACGTATACACTGATTCTAACCAACTGTGTTCAACCCTGTATCGAAAAAGCAAGGACAGAAACTCCATTCTGCATGGAGACTCATACCATCCTGTGCCCTTAAAAAGGAGTTTACCAATGTCTCAATTCAATCGAATACGCCGGATATGCAGTTCAGACTCTGATTACCAGACTCAAGCCGATGATCTTGACATGCGTTTTACACAATACAAAACAGAATGGATTACCCAAGCTCGTGACAGATTTGATACAATGACTCAAAATGATTGCCATAAAAAAAGACAACCTCAAACAAAATCAAACATCAACTGTATAATATAGTACTCTCCACAGAGCAAGGAGGTACGGCTCTGACACATAATACAATCGGATTCAAGCTTAAAAGATCTGGCTTCACCACCACGAGTGGTATTTAAAAGACCACCCAACCTAAACAACATGCTGGTTAGAGCAAACTTGACTGCACAATCTCCACATTTTTTACAGAATACGCCACATGGAACTACCGCTGTGGACACTCACTGCGGTTACATGTCCAGGGAAATCAGACTAGGCTAGAAAACCGGACTCTACTTGGTTTTCCCCTTAAACCGGTTGGACCAGTTTTGCTCCTGTTTACATGCACAATAGTAAACCGATTACCCTGGAGAGACTGGTCCTGTTGTGTCAAATTCACTACTGCATGACTGAGGCTGTAATTTGTTGAATTACTTTAACATTGTTAATGTTGTTTATTTTTATTAACTGTTTGTAATACCGTTTGTTAAATGACACACAGTTTTTTCTGGAACATGTAGGACTGTTTTAAACATGTAAAACAGTGTTAAACATGGAGTTAAATGTAAGATTGTGTGTGCCACTTTGTGCAAGGCACTTTATACTTCTAAAATTATTAATTTATTGTTGGAATGTGCAGTGGACAGGGGTTGTGAGCATGCTCAGTTGCATTTGTCCAGCTGCAGACCCATTGTCTGTTTACATGAGTCTGAAATCAGACTACAATCGGTCGGGACCACGTGCGCCAACTGGTTTTCCGAAAACCGGTTTACGGCTCCTCAATAGGTCTGCCCGGGTCTACATGCGCTTTGGAAAACCAGTTTAAATCGGACTAGGCTAGTTATCCAGTTTCCTGGCCTCCATGTAAACGCCCTGACTGTGCTCAGTGCAACTTTACTCAAAAGACAAAAACCTTTAATCATCCAAGAACTGGTAAATCCTACAATATTAAGGGAGTAATTACCTGCAATAGCAACAACGTCATCTACCTATTAACTCTTTCACTGCCAGCCCTATTCTCACTTTGACCCCCCTTCCCTGCCAGGACTTTTTGCTAATTTTAAGCAATATTCACAGCTCCACAAAAAACTTTGTGCAACTGGAATCATGACGTTATACACCAAATGAGACCTACAAGTGTCTACTTTCATTTAAAAAAATAAATGTTATTCTACATTAATTCGTTCTCTTTTATAGACATTTGAAATTCCTTGTTTTCATTAGATTTCAGCGTTTGACGAGAAACTTTTGAGATAACGCCCTTTTTCTAAATCAAACTTCATGTCAGTGTTATTTTTGTCTGTTCTACTTTTGGTGAAAGAAAATGAACTACTACAATTAAATAATGTTTTTAGGATAAAAATACAAGCTTCACGTGACGAAAGCAATGAAGACGAGTGTCTTTTTCATCTTTAAACCAACAAAAGCTGTGGTACAGACAAAGAGGCAACTTTACTTTCTGATGCAGATTCTATAGATTCAGACGCTTTCACAGGGCAAAGATTATATTTAACCCTCCAAACATGAAGAAATACAGTAGTTTGACTTACTCTGACCACTCGCTCACAGAAGTGAAAGTTTAGTTTTTCTCCTCCAGACTCGCTGCATGTGTCGTTCTCCTCAGAGTCCTAGTCCTGTAGGATCGTCTTTTCTTCAGTTTAAAGATCAAATATCTGCTCTAAACTTACTCAACAATGTTTTTAGTCCAAGATGTGTTGTCTGTAATCCGTTTGAAAAGAAAGTCGATCCTTTAGAGGCGGATGATCACGTAAACACAGCCGACTGCGCTCCATAATATAAACAGAACAACACGAGAGTTTCCGGTCCTCTGACTTCCGCTGTGCTCTTGTGCTAATGCGATACTGCACTCTGGTGGTGAATATATGAAACTGCATCATGCTATTTTCATGCTGATGAATTCAACACGTGCATCAGAGAGCGCTCTATCGCCGCACGTAAAAAAAAAGCTTATGACGGAAATTTCCGTCATTGGCAGGGAAAGAGTTAAAATGTCCGTGTGGACTGGCCGACTACTAAAAACTCTGATTTCAGAACACAGATCAAATATACGTAATCATGTAAAAACAAGCCTTACACTTCACGAAGGCCCAACACAGTGTGAGTAACCTCAGATATCAAGGTATTGAACAAGTCCAGTTACCGAGACGTGGAGGTGACATAAACCGCCTCCTGTTACAACGTGAAGCGTTTTGGATCTTTACATTAGACACACGTAGTCCTAAAGGCCTTAACGAAGACTTTGACCTACGACCTTTTTTATGAAAACTTAATGATCATCACAATGTTAACAATATAACTGCTGTGTTTTTGCAAAATTTGTTTATGTTTGCAACACAGTAGTGTTACAGTTAATGTTGATGTCTCGCTGCTGTATTTTATATTTTTGATGTGTGTATATGTAAATATTATGGATGTCTGTTCACCTTACATCACTGTATAAATGTAGCTACCTGTGGGGGATTGCACAATCCTGTATTTATATGTTGTATACTCTATTATTATGTATGATAATTGGATATCACGTGACATAACATCAAGCACCCTGTAAATACAGGTGTGTCATGAGCTGCTGTTTATGTCTGATGAAGGGCTGTGCCCCAAAACGTCACATGTGACGATAATTAAAACTACTTTGTGGAGCATCTGAGCTGTGCGGTACAACTTTTTTACATTCATAATTGTCCATGAGAAACCTTGCTTCTTTTAATGCACAGACTCGATACAAAAAACAAATACTGGTCATTGAACCAAAATTCAACTACTCAAGTGTGAGAAAATCCCTTAGCAATTGAAATGAGTAGTGGTGATGACAACAAATGTGTGTTAATAAGTAAGTAAATGTATCTTTATATATTGTAATATATATATATGTGTTCTATGCATATATTTATTATTTAATCCACCATTGAGACACATCTGACATTATCACAAACCATTACTATACATTAATATTCACATGTTCAAGACACGTTTCCCTTCCCTGTTCCTTATTTGTTTGTTTGTTTGTTTGTTTTGTGTTGTCTACTAATTGTTTCCAAATGTAAAATTTCAACATGTAATGTTTTATATTGTATTTCACTTGGTGTACAATGAATAAATAAAAAAATAAAAAAAAGATATTGAGTATGCGAGAGTGCAAAGAGCGCACTTTGTGACAAATCAGCCGCATGTGCAGCTAAACATTGCT
The DNA here is from genome assembly GCA_038363315.1 of Mugilogobius chulae. Taxonomy (NCBI): domain Eukaryota; kingdom Metazoa; phylum Chordata; class Actinopteri; order Gobiiformes; family Gobiidae; genus Mugilogobius; species Mugilogobius chulae. The sequence continues at coordinate 687,358 of CM076396.1, forward strand.
GCAAAGTGTGCTCCCACCACAACTCTTCAGGCTCCCGCCGCTAAGTCTGTGAAGGGATTTGTTTCTGACATCAGATCTCTGAGGAATTGCGAAGGTTTGTTACAAATTTTAATGTTTTTGATCCTTGGTTAATAGGTAGAAGTCTATCGGAAGAAAGTATTAGAGTTTATCAGACTTCTAGCGATTAACTACCATATAAATAGACGTTGTGGAGGAGAAACTGTAGATGAGCAGAACCCTGACAGTACGCTTCTCAGAGTTAGAAGCCACACCTACTCTCATTTTAAACAAAGGATTTAAGTGATGGACAGGGGAACAAGATTATGGACTCAGAGGGTACTACAGGTACAACTCACCATCTAGATCATCTTCCTTGTGAAAATTTGACTGTAATATTCTCGATTAATTGTGTCTGTCACTACAGGATCTGCTTTTTGGAAGCAAAGAAGTGGACTTCAGTAGAGTACAATGTTCTAAGAGGAGGAGATTAAGGTTGGGACAATATAATGAGCGGGTTGCTAACTAAAACTACATAATGTAAACCCCCCCCCCTCCCCCTAATCTTGGAGGGAGGAGGGGGGAAGACACTGGTCTAACGAGTGTATTCAGCGATATGGAAGAGATTCTTTTGGCAGCAGAGGCTCTTCCTGGAACAACCGCCATAGTAAAGAATCTTGCAAATATGGCTCAGCAGTCAGGAGAAAGTCTTGTTATTCTGTCAAATGGAACCATCACTGCCAACCAGACAGCTACAATTAAAAGCTTTAATTCCACTATACTTTGTTCAAAAAGTTACAGTGCAACTTGAAGAAATTGCATGTGGCAAATGTATTTTTATCATTATTGTCTGGAACGGGAAAGTTTCAAACGAAGATGCCCATGTGAGTGAGGATCCCAACTCTTGCTCATGTATCGTCGCCAGTGCAGTGTCAGAAGGCAGCAGTTCTTCAGAGATGCTTTTGTGACAACCACCTGCAGCCAGAACACTGAGGAACCCACGACCTTCAATGATCAAAGAAAATCATGTCATTGTTTTGAACCTAAAACGTCTCAAGTACAGTACTTACAGGTACATCTCGAAAGATCACAATATGATGAAAAAAGTTCATTTGTTGTAATTTTATTCAGAAAGTCACACCGATGTATGAAGTGTAAACTATAGACTTATAACATGTAAAGTGAAATCATTCAAGGAGTTATTTGTTGAAATTTTGATCACCGTTTATGCTTCTAAACTTGTGAAAAGTGAAGTCGAGCCACAAAATGGTCGCTGTTGTTTATTTGCGTTGTGTTTTATACGTACGGATATTTACGGCCTCAATGGTAGCGTCACGTGGTGCAGGTGTTACAACCTCACACAAAACAAACATGGAAGGCACAGCAATGGCATAAGCAGGCTACATTGTACACACATTCGCATTTAAATTCACTGCAGATTCATTAAAGTTTCCATTGCTTTGTTGGCTCTTTTTTTGACCATTTTTATTTGTGTTTATCAAATCTACCTAAACTAATTTCAACCTGGACAGACTCAAACAGACAAAATGATGCGATTAATGATGACATTTATTAATGCATGTTTGGTGCTTAGGCTCCGGCAGAAAACGATGAGCATGCAATAAATGAGCTGTTGGAGTAGGACCGGGGTGGCGAGCCGCATGCAGCTCTCAGAGTGCGGCTCTTTGGCTCATTCAGAACCGTTTTCCGCCTCCACACGCTCTCTCTCTTTCCCTCTCTCCCTCACTCCTTCGAAAGAACACAACTGTCGGTGCAGCGTCAAAGCAGTGTGTGAGATGCTGTTCTGCGCCCCAGACTCATATATGGGTCTGTCCCACTCCCAGCTCCTTATAACCAGCCTCACATCACTTATATTATGAGCCGACATGAGAGAGAGAGAGCCCCAGGTGCATAAAGCTGCTGCAGTAATGTAAAGCTGGAGACTGGGAGACACCTGCAGATCTGAGCTGTTAATCTGAACTGCAGATCGACACCCTTCTTCTTCTCTGCGGTTTACTTTTGCCGAGATAACGCCACCTGCTGTTGACAGAATGTATTAACTGAGGGAATGTGCTTTGTGCATTAGGCTACTTGTTGAAAATAAATACATTTTGGTACATTTTAACTTAAATAATTTGAAAAAGCAAAAGACTCATCAATGATGAGACAGGTGCGTAGGATAAATGGGATAACCCTGAAAATGTGATAAAAGAAGGGGTCCCGCACACTGCCAATCCTTGCAAAAATAAATTTATTAACAGTGCAACGTTTCGGCCATGCGGCCTTCTTCAGGCAAACAGTGAAAAGGGTGTAAGGAGCCATCTTAAATAGGGTGTGGCCTTCAGAGGTACGTCCCCTCTAGATGGCACAATCCACAGAAATCAATCAAATGAACATTAATACCATAACCCCCAATATATACATTACAAGTTATACATCACATAAAAATGTAGTGCTTTTGTACACTTGAGATAATGAATATAGACAGCAGGCAATCTGCCAAATACCTGGTGCACTACATTCAACTATTCAAGGACACCATAGACTGTAATACTGCACCTACCCGAAAACATTCACATATGTCCATAATCACAAAAAAATGTTCAAATTTAGTTCATCATTTAATCCCTTAGGCGCAAGAGTTTGGAGGGTAAAAATCCAAAACGCCTCACGCTGTTTTAGGAGGTTGTCGTGGTCGCCCCCGCGTGGTGGAGGAGGGACCTGCTCTATGCCCATGAATCTGAGTGTACTGATGTCATGCTAAAACAGCGTGAGGCGTTTTGGATTTTTACCCTCCAAACTCTTGCGCCTAAGGGATTAAATGATGAACTAAATTTGAACATTTTTTTGTGATTATGGACATATGTGAATGTTTTCGGGTAGGTGCAGTATTACAGTCTATGGTGTCCTTGAATAGTTGAATGTAGTGCACCAGGTATTTGGCAGATTGCCTGCTGTCTATATTCATTATCTCAAGTGTACAAAAGCACTACATTTTTATGTGATGTATAACTTGTAATGTATATATTGGGGGGTTATGGTATTAATGTTCATTTGATTGATTTCTGTGGATTGTGCCATCTAGAGGGGACGTACCTCTGAAGGCCACACCCTATTTAAGATGGCTCCTTACACCCTTTTCACTGTTTGCCTGAAGAAGGCCGCATGGCCGAAACGTTGCACTGTTAATAAATTTATTTTTGCAAGGATTGGCAGTGTGCGGGACCCCTTCTTTTATCACAACTTAAATAATTTTAAAAACTTTTTAACAATGCTAGCTGTGATACTTCCAGAGTCTGGACCGTGGGTCTGGACTGTCCACTGGCTCACAATGCGATCTACCAGCCTGGATGTCACCCGGCCCCTTCCAGCACTGTCTTACAAACTCTACCCAGTTAAGGGAGCATTTGAGTTGGATGTCCTTCCACGTGGTACCAGGGTGAACGCGTATTGTCTGTCCGGACATTCTGCTGCATCTCCGCTTGTTGAGATCGGTCTCCACAAACACGGATCGCAAACACGCGAGTGATCCCCACAGCAGTCCCGTGCCTCTGTCCGAGGCAGTCCCTGCCTGGTTCTGTCTGGTGCCTGGCCTCTGAGCCACGGCATTATGCTGCCAGGATCAGTGTGCTTGAGCTTGGGGCATAATGTTGAATTAAAGCAAGAGTGGGTTCAAGATGATGATTATGGTAAGTTGAAAAAAAGGGTTGGGTAAAAGTTAAAATAAAAAAAAATGGTGTGGATGTGCGGTTCAGATCTGCAGGTTCTCCCGGTCTGCAGCTTTACCCTTCTCAGCTGCTGTGCTGTGACTTGGCTGATCCCACCTAATAAAGGTAAAACATAAGAATCCTGAGTCTTGAGAGTTATTTGAAGTCCACAGCGACATTCTACACCTCACAAGCTTTCATCCACTTTTATTTCACAAAAATAGACCTCAGATTCACGGTGTTATGAATAAAAAAATATCATTCATTTCAATGGGGCGCATTCGCGGTGTTTTTCACAGAACGGTGCGGAGCATTTCATTCACTGTCCCAGAACACAGGAGATGTGAAAGTGATACTAAACATGAGTTCAGACGTCATAATCCAAGTTTGTGAAGTTTTGTAGAAAAAAGAAGTGGTAGAGGTACTCTCTTTTGCTGGAGTTTTAATAGTGAATCACGCCAACGTGTTTCGACCAGAGTCTTCTTCAGGGCTAGTTAATCACAGGTACATACACATATATACATACACAGAAGATCAATAGACCCTCCTAAACATTAACAGGTGGAGTCAAACACTGTTATGCTAAATAGGACAAGGCTCACCGTCAAGTACACATTCTATATAGTGCAGTTCTTCGAAAACCATCAATTATTATCAATAGACCATCAAACATCAAAATATCAAAAAATGGGGGCCCCCACATAATAATTTCACTTACAGTAAACATTTTTCAAACATTTCTTTTAGTTTATTCATACATGTAGTTTTTTAAGACCCTTTTGTCTTTGTTAAAAGTTAAAGTTTATGTGGCTGGTGGGGGGGAGCTACAGAAATGGTGAAAAATCCACCTCCTCATTTAGGCCTGGGTAAGTTGTTGCTCGGAGTGTGTGGATCCAGGCAGTCTCCTCCTCTGTTGTCCTGTGTTATCACTTCAATGACCATGGCTTTTAAAGAGTTGGGGCTGTGGTGGCCAGCAACACTGTAGTGTTTTGCCATTTGGTAAAGTATATTCTTAGTTCTTATTGCATATTTGTGTTCAGCCAGTCTTTCCTTGAACTTATGTTTAGTGCGCCCAATGTAAAAGCAGCCGCATTCACACTCGAGTCTGTATACCACGTAAGTACTGTTGCAGTTGGTGAAGCTCTGACATGTGTAGGTTTTCTGACTGAACACATCTATAAAAGTATTAGATTTGATGACAGTGGTTACAGTTTCCACACGTGTGTGTGCCACTTCTTTGAGAAAGCCAGGTCTCCTTTTTTGTGGGCGTGAGATGACTCCGGACTAGATGGTCTCTGAGCGTGGGTGCCCGCCTAGAGGAGTACATAGGTAAATCGGTAACACTTTACAATAACTACACCTTATTTCGCATTAATAAAGCATTAATAAAGGATTAGTTAACCATTTACAAATGTTTTGTTAATCATTTATAAAGGTTAACTAATAATTTATAAAGGCTTAATATCATATATCTATTAAGCATTGACAAGCATTTAACCTAAATAAAAATACTAAATATTAATAAAACATTAATAGCAATACCTTACTAAACATATATAAATGTTTATTGAATTTATTAATTAGGCCTTTACCAAGTATCAAATACTTTCTTTTTAACCAAACACGACTATTTTTATTATTTATAATAGACCATTAATTGATACTTTACAAATCCTTTATAGAGTCAAATTATCCTTTATAAAGCAGCTATTAAGTGCTAATAATGGATTTGGTGTGAGCTGATCTAAAGTGTGAACTACTTATGCTTTATAACTTACTTATAAATGTAAATGATAAACATTATATTCCATGTTTGCCAATTCATTTTAAACATTTCTAATGAGTTGTTTTTGTTAAGAGTGGGGAAAAAACATATATGTAGCCCAGTGGTAAATTTGGGTATTGCCAGGTAACAAGTGATGATAGGTTTGTTTAACTTTTCACTACACACAAGTAGGTCACACAAAAATAATATACTGTAAGTAAACGTTTATTTACTTTAGCAACAGTGACACATTATTTTGCACTATTTATCCAGGATATGTATTTTTGGATGTAGATGTAAAAGCTCCAATTATATTATCTAGTTTAAATAATAGCTTTAGAGGTTTTTGTTTTTGCCTCGCCTCTGTTTACTTTTAACTGTTCTTATATTACTACGTTTCATTGGTCATTTTTGAATTCAATCTGTATAGTCGATTGTGATTGGCCGTTGTTAGGCATTGCGCGAGTACACGTGACCTTGCGTGTGTTTACGCGCTGGAACTTTCTACACTTCCTTCTCTTTCTGCTGCACCTGCTTGGAGCGCGGGAGGCTCACACAGAAAAAAAAGACTCTTTAAAAGCCGAGGACTCGATAATTCTGAGCGAGGAAGCTCAGTTGAGGACCGCGGACTCGTTTACTTTGTGAGCAGAGAAGTTGCGAGTGAGATCGGAGTCCGGAGGCCGGAGTCGGAGCGGGGAGACGGAGCGGGAGCTGCGAGGGAAAGAGGCGGTGTCTGCGTGCACCACGCCGGGTGTAACCCACAGACGGAGCCGCCCGGTACATCGCGCCGCGCTCAGGACTTCGGATCCGATGAATTTCAACGCACTCAATGTTTTGCAAGTGAGATTTCACCGCTCTCAATGTTTTGCAAGAAACTTTCCAGGCCTGCAACGTTTTTATTTTTTGAATTGAGGTTCAGTTACCGTGAGTAAACTTGACTAAAAGTCTGAGAAATTCCAGCATCTTCTAAAAAACATTCGAAAACCATTACGCGCGCTTTGAGTTCCATTGTTCTGCTGTGCTGTGTCTTCTTGGTTGTTTTGGGGAGAAAAGCTAAGGGGAAAGGCAGTATTTGGGAAATGTGTGATTAATCCAGATTAAAGCTGTGGTCCTAATTTTAAAAGTGTAAAGGTTTTGCCGATTTAAAGGGGACTGTGCTACATATTTTTGAGGGATCTTTTGTGTTATTTGTTTTTGGTACCTAATAGGCTCTGTGCACGGAATTTCAGTTGGCTGTGTATGTCTCTTTTAAAACACACAAGTGTCCTCTGATGAAATATTCCTCTGATATGTAAAGTCTTTAACATGTTTTCTGTAACATTCACCACAACTGTCTGATCTAAAGAATATTTATTCGTTTTAAACTGATGTAGTGAAAACTTCATAGAAAAAACAAATAAATCTTCTTTGCATGTGATTTTTGATACTTTTCATGCATGTTTTATTTGAATGTTAACTTTAAATAAAATATAAAGATTGTCTGTGTATTTGTGCATGATTATTATATTGTTTAAAACTTCTATGTGTATTTTACCTGATTTTTGTTGGTTTAGTTTGCCATATTCATTGTCGTTCCATAAGTACTTTACGAAAACATGTATAAGGCATTATGTGTCCACACTTTAGAAGAGCTCACTCCAGTCACCTTATTAACAGTTAGTAGATGCTTTATAACTGACAATTGTGTTTTACAAAGATTTTATAAAGCGTCAACTGACTGTTATTTAAAATGAATTGGCAAACATGGGATATGTTTATCATTTACATTTATAAGTAAGTTATAAAGCATAAGTAGTTCACACTTTAGATGAGCTCACACCAAATCCATTATTAGCACTTAATAGCTGCTTTATAAGGGATAATTTGACTCTATAAAGGATTTGTAAAGAATCAATTAATGGTCTATTATAAATAATAAAAAATAGTTGTGTTTGGTTAAAAAGAAAGTATTTGATACTTGGTAAAGGCCTAATTGATCAATTCAATAAACATTTATATATGTTTAGTAAGGTATTGCTATTAATGTTTTGTTAATATTTAGTATTTTTATTTAGGTTTAATGCTTTGTCAATGCTTAATAGATATATGATATTAAGCCTTTATAAATTATTAGTTAACCTTTATAAATGATTAACAAATTATTTGTAAATGGTTAACTAATCCTTTATTAATGCTTTATTAATGCGAAATAAGGTGTAGTTATTGTAAAGTGTTACCGGTAAATCATTAAATATGGGTTGCAGCATAGAGTCACTGGACAGAATACCCCAGTTTCTTTTAATGATGTGCCTAATCTCATATGTAAGATGTCCGAACTGTGACGAGAAGAAGATCCTTTGGGGCTGTTGATGCCGCTTGCGCTTACAAAAAAGGTCGCTGCGGTCCATAGTTTGTACATTTGTGAAGTTTTTGTTGTTTTTAGCGCCTCTACAGCCCCAGCTCCACAGTCACTGCTGTGTAAAGGCTCCGGGCCTCTCCACGGTCTGCGCCGGGAAGAGCAGGGCCACTTTAAAGGAAAATAAGGACTCCAACAACATTCATTTTGTCTTCATTTATTTCACGACTTTGTTTTCTTTTAAAAGACAATGTGTTTGATGTATTTACCTTGTCGACATGTTTCGGCTTCTATCAGCGAGTCATCTTTAAGAAAATTTAAAGTCAGCCATATCAGACCACTGCAAGAGAAATAACCACATTATGGATTGGGATGGGGCCCAAGTCATCAGATCTGAAAACAACAAATGTAAACGCTGGATCAAGGAGGCCATTGAGATCAGAAAGCGGGGCACCAACCGCGAAGACGGGGCGTTCCTCCTGTCCCACACCTGGGACACCCTCCTCCAGAGACTACCGGGCGACAGGAGGCGTGGTCAGTCTGATCGACGGGCTGACCACGCCTCCAGGAAGTAGCTGATACACGACACGTCACCACCTACACCAGTGACTGTCCTGATAGCAGCCCAAACATGTCCACAAGGTAAATACATCAAACACATTGTCTTTTAAAAAGAAAACAAAGTCATGAAAATAAGGACTTTTAAAGGGAGGGCTCATCTAACAAGAACACTTTAAACTGATATTAGAATTTGATAATAATTGTATTGTTAATAAACTGACTCATGACTTTTTTAAATATAGTAAAATTACATCACATAATAAGAATATCACATCTAAAACTCAACAAAAAGCAGAAAATTACACAGGATTTTCAAAAAATCCCCCAGACCCCTGCATTACATGAAAACCATGTTATATTAAAAATATCAATAAAGAGCTTACAGTGTCTGTCTAAAAGTAATTCTATCAAAATTAATTTCGCCCCCTGGTGGTGGCAGTAGGTCGATTCATGGTGCGGCTCTTCAAAGATGACAGCTGAAAGTTTGGGCTCTTGGCCTCCGACCCGTTCGCCACCCCTGGTCTAGATAAACCTTCGTTCTTCGACCATAAATGGACAAATCTCTTAAGAGCCATAGATTAAATCTGCTTTCACCTTTTTGGATCAAACAATGAAGTTATTCTTAGCTCTATGTTTTTGATTCCAATATATTTATGTCATCTTTAACAGGAATCCCATGAATAAAAGCTTCTGTCAGTGCACCTTCTTTGATTGGAAATAGTTCACAGTTGTTTAGGTTGACTTTGACACCAGAGGCTTTGGAGAACATTGCTACACTTTCAATCGTTTTTTGTATTTCAGATTTTAAATGGTTAAAATAGGGCGGTGTCGTCGGCCAGCTGACTGCAGTTCATTTCTTTCTCTCCAATAGAAATTCCCTGGAAATGATTCTGATGGATGTGACTAGAAAGAGCTTGTGTTACCAACAGAAACAGGCAGGTGGCCACAGGGTCACCTTGTTTGATTCTTCTGTAAATACTAAATCATCACTAAATCATGTTCCAAAATGCAACTTGACAGAATTATTACAATGACTCATTTAAAATATACAGGTCTAACAATCAAACAGAAATACATGTTCCACCGTATCAAAGGTCCACAAATATAACACCATTTCAACGAAGACTGTCCTTCTAGTCTAGAATATCAAGCCCCAGTCCAATGTTCATAAACCCAGATGGACACGCAGCCATCATTTCATTCAAACACTCTTTCATTCATTGTGCAAATATGTTCTTTTTTGATCACACATATTCCTAGAATTCTCTTCACTTCTGTTTGAATCGCTGCAAGGAAATCAAAAGAATGAGTTGTATTCATGTCAGAGGAGTACAGTGTTTTGTAACATTCTGAAATAAACCTCAGAAACACAATCATGCATTCTTAGTTTTGTTATTTACTATGTCTTTCACCCTCTTCCAAACATTTTTGTCTTGACCTAATAAAGACTCTTTTTACTGGTACAAAGAATCTAATTCTATCTGAAGGGTACATTTATCAACATCTGATGTATTATCTTCATCAAATATACTTATTTCTTTCAAAAATGTGTCTTCTTTTCTTTCTTTCGGTTTATTTGATAGGGACAAGTATGTTTCATGTTAGCCAGGGCTGATTCTTAATGTCCGTCCCTAGTTGAGTTTTACATGGAAAAAATACAATGTAACACTACATTTGTGTTATCGAAGCTGTCTGAATTAAACATTGTGTATAATCCCATTGTTTGATGTGACTTTTCAGATATTATTTTATTAACAGAACTCACAATCTTTAAGAAGAGAATTATTTCATTTCTAGTAGTTTGATATTCAACTTACAATTCTGTGTTTCCGGTCATAAACTGAGTGCCAGAATGAGGCTTTATGATCTGTGAGCACAGACGCTTCAATATGAATATTGGCCACTTTATTCTTAAGATCTTCAGACATTTATTCTGGACTGAAGAGTTCACATTTTATCACACCATAAATAGACTTTTTCTAGGATTTCTAGCTTTCCAAATGTAAGAATGTACCGATGTTTTCCATTTCTCCAGAAGTACCGTGAGGTCTCTGTGAAAACCAGTCCAGTCGTCTCCAGTATGACTTCAGCGTTCAGAAATGTTTAGATTACCACTTTGATAATCCTGAAATAAATGTTTATTTTTCTTGCTGTTATTATATACATAAGTGTTTCCCAAAATAAACAAATTATCCAATGATTCAAACACTAATAATAGCCACCAGTACAGTGACAAATGTGATTATCTTTCTTTTAAAATTGCCTCTCCTGCCGATGTATTGCTTCCATAAGCTTGGTCTGGTCTGGTGCATGTGTTTCTTGTCACCGATTAAAGTCAGTAGATTTTTTTTTTTTTTTTTTTTTTTTTACGAAAATAAATATTGTTCTTTTTTTTAATGGGTCTCTATTTCCCCTTACCTTGAAAGAACAAAATAAACTAGACACCAAAAATAAATAAATACAATATTAACTAGAAGGCAAATTTAAAAAGTCTTAAGAAAACTGTCTTCCATTCTGGCTTTACATGGCCACAGCCGGTTCGGTGTCTCTGCAAAGTTCCTGTTTCTCTAGGCCAGGTATTCTGAGCCCTTAGTGCATCTCCACACTCTGGAGGCGAAGTCCTGTGTTCCCTCTCTATGACACACATCCACATAGTCGGGCAGAAAGGCTTCTTGGACGTCTGAGGAGCACACGGCGAAGGTTTAATCCGCTTCTTCACCTCCTCCCCATTCCATCTCCGGAAAACCATAAAGCCTCAGATTCCAGGGATGAATGAATCGGTCTAACTGGTTTGATGTTTCCTCTGTCATTGTGGTCCACTGACTCTTTGAACCGCCTGCACACTTGCTTTCACCTCCTCTACATCTTTCAGTATGATGTCGTAGCGCTCTGCCAGTGCTTTGATAGATTGGGTACTGGCGGTAATCAGCTCAGCTAAGCTGTCGGTAAATGTTGCATCGTAAATAAGTAAATAAAGTGTGTTTATACAGCGCCTTTCACAGACAAAGTCACAACGAGCTTCACAGATAAAACACTAATAACATTAACAATTTAAACATCAATACACAATCAAATCAGACTCAGCAAGTGGGAAAACATTACAATTTGAAAGCCTGACAAAAAAAAGTTTTAAGTTCACCCTTATAAGTATTAGTAAGTATTATTACTATTATTAGTAGAAACACTTTAGGATAACTACAAAAAATTGAACTTAATAAATAAGTAATAACACCTTAATAAAGACTTAATTTCTCATGAACAAATGATTAATTACCAGATGAAAAAGTTTATTAATGCTTAGTAACTACTTAATTACTCCGAATCCTGCCCCCTAACCCTAAATCTGAACCTTAGGTCCTTAGTTTATTAGTTACTAAGCATTAATAAACTTTTCATTCATTAATTCATCATTTGTTAATGAATAATTAAGGTTTTATTTATTGTTTTTTCATGGTTTACTAAGACCAATGAAGGTGTAGTTATTATAAAGTGGTACCCAGGAGATCATACCAAGTCTCCTCTGGTCTGAAAACATGTACGAGGATTCTGATCCACAGACGTCAGAGCGTGAGAAGGTCTGTAGGCTGGAGCAGGTCAAGTATACGAAGGAGCTTGGAGGTGTAAAGCTTTGTTCCCGTCTATCTTGTCACTTGAAAGTTTTACGATTGTTTCTTGCATTTCAAGCCAGTTTGATTCAGTTTTTCTTCTCTGCGATTCTGGAGTTGTTGCACTGGGCTGCAGGGTAGTTCCAACCTCTTTGGTACTGGTCTTGACCACCGAGGCACACCAGTGAATTCAGTCACATTATCCCTTACCCGAGAGGTAACATTTCCCACAGGGGAAGGCTGCTGGCAGGCTTTTTGACACGGTGGGGCGTCCGCGTCCACAACAAGGCATCCCCTGCTAGTTCCTGTTAGCCTTAGCCTTAACTTTCAAAGGTTTATTCAGGACAGTCTTCTGTCCAAAAGTAGGGAAAGTTACGTTAAGTGTCATGTCAACCCTTACATGTCATTACGAGTTGGCAGTTATGTACGAGTTGGCCGCTCTGGTTTATGATTGTTGGTGCAGGAGTGAACCACAGGACACAGCCGAGCTCTTGGACACGGTCTCCTTTTAATCTGAATTACAAAAAAAGTGAACACTGTCAACATGTGCTGCTACAGTTGGCTCAAACTTTCCCACTGGGGGATTTTGCAAAAGGGAAGAGGAAGTTCTGACCCCCAATACACAGCAACAGTCACCATTAAAACAGAACAAACTCTTGGATATTTGTCATGGTGACACAAACCAAACTCTGCGCCTCACTAAGTGTACTTAAATATGAAAGTCTGAAGTTCTCTACAAGTACATTCCACTGTGACAGCCCAAATTTCTGCGCCCGTACCAGAAGGGTTCAGGCTCAGAAGCACCAGGTCACTGCGGGTCACTGCGGGTCACTGCAAGGCACAGACTCAGAAGCACCAGGACACTGCGGGTCACAGACTCAGAAGCACCAGGTCACTGCAGGTCACAGACTCAGAAGCACCAGGTCACTGCAGGTCACTGCAGGGCACAGACTCAGAAGCACCAGGTCACTGCAGGTCACTGCAAGGCACAGACTCAGAAGCACCAGGACACTGTAGGTCACTGCAGGTCACAGACTCAGAAGCACCAGGTCACTGCAGGTCACTGCAGGTCACAGACTCAGAAGCACCAGGTCGCTGTAGGTCACTGCAGGTCACAGAGGTACTGGACAGGGCGTACTTTCTGTGGGCACTTTGTGGTCCCTTGCTCTCGTGTAAAGTTGACAGGCACAACAGGGCAGACTGGTGAATATGCGTTTCATTCATTCAGACACCACAGCCGTGGAAGGGCATCCGACACAAATGTGCCTTAACTGGGCACAACAAGTTTGACTTAGATTTTTTTAGACTTAAAATCTTGAATCTTTTGACTCAAAATTTTTAGTAAAGGATAAATTGTGCAAAACTACCCCACTTCTGTCTCTTTCAAAAATGTAGTCACATAACAAGTATGGTTGAAAATGTAATGACGTAGAAGTACAAAGACCTACAAATGTTACAACTTAGTTCAGTTAATCTGAAAAACACATTTTCTCAAACGCTGGGGCTCAGAGCTCTGCATGTCCAAGGTTCAAAGAGACCAAAGCACATTCAAACGTAAAAAACTTTATTAGGAAGTGGCAGCAGTTTCCACATGTTTCATGTCCAATCACATGTCACAGAGTCTCAGTGTTTTACATCACAGAGTAAATAAAGCTGTGTACTAGGGCTGCACGATATATCAAAACTGTCCTTATCACGATACTGACCGGGCGATATCCAGATCACAAAGGTGCCTGATTTATTTATTTTTTTACAGATTAATCATCTGTTTTTAGAGTGGAGTGGTTTGACGGGCGCCACCTTAAATCCACGCCTCCCATGGAGCGGCTGTGTTAGGGTTAGCAGCAGTGCATGATGGGATGAATAGATGAGCTCGACGAACTTCTCCTAAAAACATGGCATCTTGAGAATTCTGGACTATTTTTTCTAGTCATGTCGACTCAAAACAGAAGCAACATTAAGAAGAAATACAACTGCAGCTCTGCGCTCTCATCTCCTCGTAAAACATAAAAACTATAGTTGTGATAAAATTGAGACCTGTCCAACACGTTCTATAATACGACGCACACACTCCTTCTCAGAGAGTAACGAGTGACAAAGACTTGGGGAAAAAGGCCAAAACAAATGACTGCACTTCAATAAAATAATAAGTAATAAATAATAAGTTGATAAAATAACTAACCAATCTCTTAAACATGGTCCTGCTGCAGAACATGTGCTGATGACTTAACAGTGTAATTAACTGAATGCACTTCTTAAGTGAAAAGAAAATATCGCAAAAATATCGCATATCGCAATCTCAAAAATGTTCAATATCGAGCAGCCCTACTCTGTCCAATGTCCAACCACCACCACCAGCAGCTCCAGGACCATCAGCAGCTTCAGGACTACCACCAGGACCACCAGCAGCTTCAGGACTACCACCAGGACCACCAGCAGCTCCAGGACCACCAGCAGCTTCAGGACTACCACCAGGACCATCAGCAGCTCCAGGACCACCAGCAGCTTCAGGATCACCAGCAGCTCCAGGACCACCACCAGGACCACCAGCAGCTCCAGGACCACCAGCAGCTCCAGGACCACCAGCAGGACCACCACCAGCAGCAGCAGCAGCAACGGCAGCAACCTCCCTCCCTCTACCTCCACACAGGCCCTCTGCCCCCCACCCTCCATCCACACAGGACCTCTGCCCCCCACCCTCCATCCACACAGGACCTCTGCCCCCCCCCCCCCCCCCCCCCCTCCTGGACATCCCCTGGTGTCACAGCTCGTCCTGCACAAACAAAAAGGAAAAAAAAAAAAAAAATGTGAAAATGTGACAGTGACGATTAGGAGAGAAAGACAGAGACAAGAGAGAAAAAGAGGGAGAGAGAGAGAGAGAAGGGAGAGAAAGAGAAACAAGGAAAAAAGAGACAGAGAAAGAGAAACAGGTTTTTCAGTTAAAGCGACCTTGGTTTGTCTGGTAAAATGCCTGACCTTGGTTAGTCTGGTGAAGTGTCTGACCTTGGTTTGTCTGGTAAAGTGACCTTGGTTTGTCTGGTAAAGTGTCTGACCTTGGTTTGTCTGGTGAAGTGTCTGACCTTGGTTTGTCTGGTAAAGTGTCTGACCTTGGTTTGTCTGGTGAAGTGTCTGACCTTGGTTTGTCTGGTGAAGTGTCTGACCTTGGTTTGTCTGGTGAAGTGTCTGACCTTGGTTTGTCTGGTAAAGTGTCTGACCTTGGTTTGTCTGGTAAAGTGACCTTGGCTTGTCTGGTAAAGTGTCTGACCTTGGTTTGTCTGGTGAAGTGTCTGACCTTGGTTTGTCTGGTAAAGTGACCTTGGCTTGTCTGGTAAAGTGTCTGACCTTGGTTTGTCTGGTAAAGTGTCTGACCTTGGTTTGTCTGGTAAAGTGACCCTGGTTTGTCTGGTAAAGTGTCTGACCTTGGTTTGTCTGGTAAAGTGACCTTGGTTTGTCTGGTAAAGTGACCTTGGTTTGTCTGGTAAAGTGCCTGACCTTGGTTTGTCTGGTAAAGTGTCTGACCTTGGTTTGTCTGGTAAAGTGTCTGACCTTGGTTTGTCTGGTAAAGTGTCTGACCTTGGTTTGTCTGGTGAAGTGTCTGACCTTGGTTTGTCTGGTGAAGTGTGACTGGAGCTGCTCCAGTCTCTTCCTGATGATGTCACTGATCACTTTGGCCTCTCGACTGTTGATGTACTCTCCTCCATACGCACTCTGCAAAACAAGATTGGACACTTTTAGGTTGGTAAAAGTGTCTGGAGCCAGGACTGTTTCTTTATTGAACAAGCAGGACAGATGGTAGGTTGATAAGAAGCCCTTTTCACAGCGCTGTGGTTAGGCTAGCTCCACAACTGCGACCTTCTTCTAGTTTGGCCTTGAGAGTGTGCACTACTAAACTGCTAACTCACATTCTTGTTACCATATACAGTATGTTGGTGGCGGAATAACCCTCTCTCCCTTGGTTTCGATACCTTGTTTGCTTTTGCTGGTGATGGATGGACATGCGCTCCTCTCTCTTGTTGAATGTTCATTCCAAATTCCAAAGCCAGAACCATGTGGCTTTATGCGACCATTGGACGGCTGTAGACTTGGGAATGTAATGTAATTTTGTTTTGTCTTGATTTTAATGTTTTTGGACAGAAGAGTCCCCTCTGCAAACAAATGTACCTTTGGGTACTAATAAAAATACTTTGAACCCTATGGTCTTTCTCATAGTGCTCCTACTGAATTTTTGACAAAGGTGACCCCCTCTGGTGGCTTTGACTGCATACACATGCTCGGTTACTCAGCCCAGGGCATAAACATGGTGATACCTGCATCAGCTTATTGTGCACTAATTTATGCCTGTGCTTCTTTTGTGTGTGTGTTTTCCATTTGCAAAGGATCCTAGCTGTTCAGCAGGCATTCACTTCTTCACTTTGTGACTTCAGTTTCCTGATGCATGAGCCTCTGTCCTGTTGACTGGTCTAACAGTGCACAGGGTCCAAATACTACTCAAATCTAATAGAAGTAAATAAAAATAATCCTAGGTTTCTATTTAACACTGTAGCCAGGCTGACTAACTGCCACAGTGCAGTAGAACCATCAATCCCAGTTACTCTCAGTTCTGATGATTTTTTGACATTTTTAATAATAAAATAATTAATATTAGAGAAAAATAGATGAAGTCACTCCTGCTATTAGCACTGAACAAATCCAAACTGTAAAAGTAGGGTCTCATTTAGATCCACCTGTAATATTAGACAACTTTGTCTCTCTTAGTAAAGCAGATTTAACTTCAGCTTTTAAGTCTTCTAAAACCTCAACTTGTATTTTAGACCCAATCCCAAGTAGGCTTCTCAAAGACATTCTCCCTCTGATAATAGATCCTGTTCTTAGTATAATAAATACCTCATTGACTAGTGGATATGTTCCACAGTCTTTTAAATATGCTGTAATTAAACCTCTTTTGAAAAAGCCAAACCTTGATCCTGAAGTTTTAGCCAATTATAGACCTATTTCAAATCTTCCCTTTATTTCCAAAATACTTGAGAGAGTTGTAGTTAAACAGCTCTGTCGCCACCTACAGGAGAATAATTTATTTGAAACATTCCAGTCTGGTTTTAGAGCTCATCATAGTACGGAAACAGCTCTTCTTAAAGTCACAAATGATTTGTTATTAGCTGCTGACAACGGACTGATCTCAATCCTGGTTCTGCTGGATCTCAGCGCAGCGTTTGATACGATTGATCACAATATTTTACTGCAGAGATTAGAATGTGATGTAGGTGTCAGAGGAACTGCTCTGAGCTGGTTTAAATCCTATTTAACCGATAGGTATCAGTTTGTTAATGTAAACCAAAGCTCCTCACAATGTTCTAAATGAACCTGCGGTTGGCCACAGGGCTCTGTACTTGGTCCAATTCTTTTTACTCTCTATTTGCTGCCGCTAGGTAACATTATCAAAAAGCATGGCATTGACTTCCACTGTTATGCAGATGACACTCAGCTGTACTTATCAATGAAACCAGATCAGACTGGTCAAATAGAAAGACTCAGTGCCTGTGTGAAGGATATAAAAACCTGGATGAGCCTTAACTACCTACTCCTTAATCCTGATAAAACAGAAGTGATTTTACTCGGCCCTAAACACCTGTGAGACTCTCTAACTGAGCAGATAATCACACTGGACAATGTCAGTGTAGCCTCCAGCTCGACTGTAAGAAACCTTGGAGTCTTATTTGACCAAGAGCTCTCATTCAAAGCACATATTAGTCAAGCGTGCAAAACTGACTATTTTCACTTGTGAAATATTGCCAAAATTAGAAATCTACTGCCTAAAAATGATGCTGAAAAACTAATCCATGCCTTTGTCACGTTGAGGTTAGACTACTGTAACTCCCTGCTTGCAGCGTGTCCTAAAAGCTCAACAAAAGTTTTCAATTAGTTCAAAATGCAGCAGCAAGAGTACTAACGGTACTAAAAAACGAGAACACATTACCCCAGTACTAAAAGATCTTCACTGGCTTCTGTTGAGTCTACAGTCAAATTTAAAATTCTTCTTCTAACCTATAAAGCTTTAAATGACTTGGCCCCTTCTTATATCAAAGATGAAATAACTTCTTATCATCCTAACCGTTCACTTCGCTCTCAAGATGCTGGACTTCTGGTGGTTCCTAGAGTCTCTAAAGACTTTTCAGGGTTGTTCCAGTTTCAGAAGATCACTGACAGTCATTGTGTCAGTTTGGCCTTGTGCCTGGACTGAGATATTTGGTAGAGTGAAGTGGGTTGTCCCTTGAGTAGGCGACACCCTCTGTTTTTGAATAGTTCTGTTAGCTGGCTAAGCTAACATTGATGTAATAAGGTAGCTATCCTTTTTGTGTTTGGACACCACTGACTTGTGTGGTGGAGCTACTCTGCAGACCAACACTTTATCTGGTTGTTTGGACCATGTTGATTGGATGCAGGCTCTGGGACAGTGATGTGGCTCATGTTTGGACCAGAGCTGCTTCTCCCATCGGAGAGGCAGATCCTTTTTTAACATGAGAAAGAGGAGATTTGGTGACAGTTTTGTCTTTAGACAAAAACACTACATTTGAGGTTATACACATACACACTCGTTCTGAGTCGCTAATTACTGAAAATGATACATAACTTATTTTAATCTCAAAAGCACATTTTGTCTTATTAAATATTATTTAAAGTCTTCTTTTAAGAATGTTTAATAAGACTGATGTTTCAAGTTGAACTTGACCTGTTTTTAAACTTGTTTTAAGTTGATTTATTTTTTAATTAAGCATATTATAGTACATATATGTATTTATTTTCAACATTTGATCTGATCATATTATACAGTTGCATTTTACAGCTTTAAATTTAAGCAATGAGTGTGGCTCCCTCTAGTGTCTAGTGCACAGAACAGCTGATTGACAGAGAAACAGTAAAAACAGATGTTTCTATTACTGTGTAAGATAAGTGCTTTAAGCAGAAAAAAATGTTGTATATATATATATATATATATATATATATATATTAGGGCCGGGAATCGATTAATTTTTGATTTTCGCATACCCTTGTAAATGCAACTAATCACATTTTTTTCTTCATTTTGATGTTTTAAATAGTTAATTTAGACTTTTTGAATGAGTCCTATTCATCTATAATTAACTTAAAACCCCTTCTCATGCGGGCCTTTTTTACCTCACACGTCTGACTAAAATCGGTAAAAATTCAAACTAAAACTGTTCCTGAACCCCTTGGAGCACAGGCAAATGGCTGGGGTCTTTTTAAAGCTGTATCCCTGTAGTTTTTGCTTCTGATGTCCAACAGGCTCATCAGAAGTGAGAATTTTCTCCAAGCAAAAGAAAAACAAAATCTAAATTCCGCCTAAATTTTTTTTGGTAGATATAAGGATTGGTAAAGCTGGAGTTACAGCTGAGACATAAATGACACTAGATTTGGCATATTTGGGGTTTTGACAATTCCTCTGTAAAAGCTGAAGGCAATTGAGGTAAAAATGAGTTTTAGGGACCCAAAATTACTCCAAAAAATTTAGGCGGAGCCAATACAAAAGTCCTATTAAAATTTTTGAATTTTTGAGGACTTTTTTTTATTTGGAGGCTTAGAGCTGAAATCTAAGTCTGGATCATCCCAGAATGGCTGATTTTGCTCTAAATAAAAGGGATACAATGTGATTTTTATATTTAACCTTTCCTAGTATGCTTTTTTCAGACACTCAACAAAATTGAATTTTTAAAGAAAAAGTGGGAGGGCCCTTCGAAGGGCCCTCCGACTGTTAAGGGGTTTTAAATAGGTCAAATATTTTATACTGAAGCCTTTTGAATTGATTTAGGTTATAATTTATTTTTAAAAAGACACCAAAACAATATACATTGAAAATAATACACGGGTCCTTTAATTAAGTCCTGCCCCTTTAAGAGGCCCGTTTGTCTCACGGAATGAGCTCATTCATATGAATGAGAGATCGTTCAGATACAAACAAACTGATGTGTGTGGTCCGGAGCAGTGGAAGAGCGCGGCATGAGACGGGGGAGTGGCAGGGAAGAACGCAGCACGTGAGAACGAGGTATGAAAGAGCACGGGAGAACGAGACGGTCCGTGGAGTACGGGGCGGCCCGTGGGAGAACGAGGCGGTCCGTGGGAGAACGAGACGCGTCTGCGGGAGTACGGGGCGGCCCGTGGGAGAACGAGACGGTCCGTGGGACAACGGGGCGGCCCGTGGGAGAACGAGACGGTCCGTGGGAGAACGGGGCGGCCCGTGGGAGAACGAGGCGGTCCGCGGGAGTACGGGGCGGCCCGTGGGAGAACGAGACGGTCCGCGGGGGTACGGGGCGGCCCGTGGGAGAACGAGACGGTCCGCGGGAAATTGGGATCCGCCGGATCGCGGCGATGGTGACTCAAAACTGCACGCACAACGCGCGCATGTCACAGCACACCTACAGAAGGAAAGAAAAGGCAGAAGGCGCTTGTCCTGACGCGGTCTGGCGCTTAGATGTGCGCACCTCGGCAGGGGGAGCGAGTAAAATTAATCGATGCGTTAATTTATTTTGACGCGATTAAAAGAAAAAATTAATCGCACTGCGTTAACGCGTTAATTTTCCCACCCCTAATATATATATATATATTAGGGCTGGGCAAGTTAACGCGTTATCGCGGCGTTAACGCAGCACGTGCTTAATCGCGATTAAATATTTTGTCGGCGTTAACGCAGGTCACGTGATTCAGCCAAAAAGCATGAATGAAAGCGCCCGCGTTGCTGCAGCTGCGCCCTTTTTCTCCTCCTCGCTCTCATGAACAGTCCACACACAGAGGATCTGCTCCGTTGCTGCTAGCGCTTTAAATACAAGGAAGTGAGCTCTGCTGTAGCGGGGAAGAGACGGGTCTGAGCTTCGTCTGAGTGTTTAAATCTTCCAAAAAGACCCAAGAACCACGGAGCTACGTGTTGTTAAAGACTTCAAACCGTTAACACCTCATTAAATATTCAGCGCTAGGTCAGCGGTGATACGCGAACTTTTACACACGTGTTTGTGATGTTTACTTTGAAAACGTTAAAAACGGCCTTGTTCACTTCCCACAGTGTATTCAGTGAGCACTTAGCTGGTTTTAACCAGGACTATCCCAGAACTGGACCAGGTTTTCAAAATGTTAGTTACCTAGTGTAACTATAGTTCTATGAGTAGCTAAAATTATATATCTAAGCCAAAATACCACAAAATTTGCAGGATTGTACACTCTACAAAATGAAGAACCTTAAATATACTTGAAAAAATCATCTTTTGGAGAAAAAAATAGGTTAAAATAGCTATTTAATGAACTTTGTGTGTAAAGTGCGATTAATCGCGATTAATCGCAGCTCAACCATGCGATTAATCGCGATTAAAAATTTTAATCGCTGCCCAGCTCTAATATATATATATATATATATATATATATATATATATATATATATATATATATATATATATATATAGTGCCTTGCAAAAGTATTCAAGTATTCACACCCCTTGAACTTTTCTACATTTTCTCTTATTATGACCACAAAAATCAAACATATTTCACTGAAACTTTGCGTGAAAGACCAACACTAAGTTGCACACAACTGTGAAGTGGAAGGACAGTCATACATGATCTATTTTTTTTTTACAAATTAAAACCTGAAAAGTAGGTGTGCAAAATTATCCAACCCCCTTTTCTTCTGAGTGCAACACATTGCTTTTAGAGGCTTTAGAAGGTTCCAATGTTGACCTAACAAATAAATAGAGTCCACTTGTGTGTAATCTACTCTCAGGATAAATGTAGTTGTTCTGTAAAAACCTCAGAGGTTTGTTTGAGAGTATTGGGGAGCGGTCAGCACCATGAAGTCCAAAGAACACACCACACAGGTCAGGGATAAAGCTGTGGAGAAGTAAAAAGCAGGATTAGGTTATAAAAAGATTTCCAAAGCTCTAAACATCTCACAGAGCACTGTTTACACCATCATCCATAAATGGAAGGAGTATGGCACAACTGCAAATCTACCAAGGCCAGGCCGTACACTTAAACTTACAGTTTGAACAAGGAGAGAACTGGTCAGAGATGCAGCCAAGAGGTCCCCGGTGACTCTGGAGGAACTGCAAAGATCTGCAGCTCAGGTTGGGGAATCTGTCAAAGGTACAACTTTTAGTTCTGCACTACACAAATCTGGCCTTTATGGAAGAAAGCCATTGCTGAAAGAAAGCCATAAGAAATCCGGTTTTCACTTTGCCAAAAGCCATGTGGGGGACACAGTAACCATGTGGAGGAAGATGCTCTGGTCAGATGAGACCAAAATTGAACTTTTTGGCCAAAATGCAAAACACTGTGTGTGGCAGAAACCTAACACTGCTCATGACTCTGAATGCACCATCCACACAATCAAAAATACAAGTGCCAGCATTATTTTCTGCACATGCTTTTCTTCAGCAGGGACAGGGAATATGGTCAGAGTTGATGGAAAGATGGATGGAGCCAAATACAGGGCAATATTGGAAGAAAACTTATTGGAGTCTGAAAACACTTGAGACTGGGGCGGAGGTTTATCTTTCAACAGGACAACGACCCCAAACATAAAGCCAAGGCTACATTGGAATGGTTTAAAACAAAACATATTCATGTTTTAGAATGGCCCAGACAAAGCCCAGACCTAAATCCAATCGAGAATCTGTGGCAAGATCTGAAAACTGCTGTTCACAAACACACTCCATCTAATCTGACTGAGCTGGAGCTATTATGCAAAGAAGAATGGGCAAAAATGTCAGTCTCAAGATGTGGAAAGCTGGTAGAAACATACCCAAAGAGACTTGGAGCTGTAATTGCAGCAAAAGGCGGTTCCACAAAATATTGACTCAGAGGGGTCGGGTCATTTTGCACGCCTACTTTTCAGCTTTTAATTTGTAAAAAAAAAAAAATAGATCATGTATGACTGTCCTTCCACTTCACCATTGTGTGCAACTTAGTGTTGGTCTTTCACACGAAGTTTCAGTGAAATATGTTTAATTTTTGTGGTCATAATAAGAGAAAATGTAGAAAAGTTCAAGGGGGTTGGATACTTTTGCAAGGCACTGTATATGTATATATATATATAGTCAAGTAAAGAAGGCTGAGCCTCCACACTCACCCTGGGCGCCCCCTGCTGGGGGTAGAAGCGGACAGTGGGGTACGCAGTGATGCCTGCAGCCTGGCACAGCTGGTAGTGTGCCTGACAGTCCACTTTGCCTGCTCGTACTTCCCCTTTAAGACTCTGAGGAGACACACACACAGTTGGACACAGTGACAAGACTGTGTGAGAGTGTACAGACCTCACATACCCGAGCCAGGACCTCAAACTCTGGGGCAAAGTGCTGACAGGGCCCACACCAGGGAGCAAAGAAGTCCAGGACCCAGTGCTGCTCTCCCTTAAGAACCAGTCTGTGGAACGTGTCTGGAGTCAGGTCCACCGAGGCCCGAGGAAGAGCACTGCACAGGTATACAGGCAGAGACAGGGTTAGAGACAGAGACAGACACATGGATCGAGACAGAGACAGGGACAGAGACAGAGTCAGACACATGGATAGAGACAGAGACAGAGACAGGGACAGGGACAAGGATAGAGACAGAGACAGGGACAGACACAAGGATAGAGACATGGACAGAGACAGGGTTAGAGACAGGGACAGGGACAGACACATGGATAGAGACAGGGACAGAGATAGGGTTAGGGACAAACACAGAGACAGGTTTAGAGACAGAGACAGACACGGATAGAGACAAGATTAGAGACAGGGATAAAGACAAGGTTAGAGACAGAGACAGAAACAGAGACAGGACCGAAGACAAAGTCAGGGTCAGAAACAGGGCCAGAGTCGGGGTCCGACTGACCTTAAGGCCCAGGAACGCAGGGACTGAGCATCTCGATTCCAGCCGTTAAATGTTCTGAAACACAAAACAGTATTTTCACATTAAAGCTGTCAGTGTGTTTTAAAGACTGAACCAAGTGAAAAACAAACATATGCAGAACCTGTGAGTAAACCCCCTTTTAACACTGCTTTGCTCAGTCAGACCAAAACACCGGACTCCAGCTCTTGATGCGGTAAATTCCAGATCTTCATACTGCAGAATACCTGGAGTCTGCAGACCTGGAGACTGCAGACTTGAAGACTGCAGACCTGGAGTCTGCAGACCTGGAGACTGCAGACCTGGAGACTGCAGACCTGGAGACTTCAGACCTGGAGACTGCAGACTTGAAGACTGCAGACCTGGAGACTTCAGACCTGGAGACTGCAGACTTGAAGACTGCAGACCTGGAGACTTCAGACCTGGAGACTGCAGACCTGGAGACTTCAGTCCTGCAGACTCTAGACCAAGGGCCTCATTTCTAAAGCTTGCTTACACCTTACGCAGTGCGAAGAGCTCCACTATCCGCAAGATTTTGCTCAGCTCTGCGCAAACTGGAACCCATGCATGGGCTGTCCGCAAAGGCTGGAGACACGGGGAAAAGACGACGCTCGTGGAGAGGAGCAGAAGTGAAGAGAGTTTGAGGAAGTGTTTAATGCGGAAAATCATCTTTTTTTTTTTTCACATACGTGAACTGCTGCGTGTTCGGTGGTACATACGTGAACTGCTGCGTGTTCAGTGGTACATACGTGAACTGCTGCATGTTCAGTGGTACATACGTGAACTGCTGCGTGTTGGGTGGTACACACGTGAACTGCTGCGTGTTCAGTGGTACACACGTGAACTGCTGCGTATTCAGTGGTACATACGTGAACTGCTGCGTGTTGGGTGGTACATACGTGAACTGCTGCGTGTTCAGTGGTACATACGTGAACTGCTGCGTGTTCAGTGGTACATATGTGAACTGCTGCGTGTTCAGTGGTACATATGTGAACTGCTGCGTGTTCAGTGGTACATACGTGAACTGCTGCGTGTTCAGTGGTACATACGTGAACTGCTGCGTGTTCAGTGGTACATATGTGAACTGCTGCGTGTTCAGTGGTACATGCGTGAACTGCTGCGTGTTCAGTGGTACATACGTGAACTGCTGCGTGTTCAGTGGTACATACGTGAACTGCTGCGTGTTGGGTGGTACATACGTGAACTGCTGCGTGTTCAGTGGTACATACGTGAACTGCTGCGTGTTCAGTGGTACATATGTGAACTGCTGCGTGTTCAGTGGTACATACGTGAACTGCTGCGTGTTCAGTGGTACATACGTGAACTGCTGCGTGTTCAGTGGTACATATGTGAACTGCTGCGTGTTCAGTGGTACATACGTGAACTGCTGCGTGTTCAGTGGTACATATGTGAACTGCTGCGTGTTGGGTGGTACATATGTGAACTGCTGCGTGTTCAGTGGTCCATACGTGAACTGCTGCGTGTTGGGTGGTACATACGTGAACTGCTGCGTGTTCGGTGGTACATACGTGAACTGCTGCGTGTTCGGTGGTACATACGTGAACTGCTGCGTGTTCAGTGGTACATACGTGAACTGCTGCGTGTTTGGTGTACATACGTGAACTGCTGCGTGTTCAGTGGTACATACGTGAACTGCTGCGTGTTCAGTGGTACATACGTGAACTGCTGCGTGTTCAGTGGTACATGCGTGAACTGCTGCGTGTTCAGTGGTACACACGTGAACTGCTGCGTGTTCAGTGGTACATACGTGAACTGCTGCGTGTTCAGTGGTACACACGTGAACTGCTGCGTGTTCAGTGGTACATACGTGAACTGCTGCGTGTTGGGTGGTACATACGTGAACTGCTGCGTGTTCAGTGGTACATATGTGAACTGCTGCGTGTTCAGTGGTACATATGTGAACTGCTGCGTGTTCAGTGGTACATACGTGAACTGCTGCGTGTTCGGTTGGTACATACGTGAACTGCTGCGTGTTCAGTGGTACATATGTGAACTGCTGCGTGTTGGGTGGTACATACGTGAACTGCTGCGTGTTCCTGGAGTGGGACGGGTACAGGCGTAGCTCAGGGTAGGCTCTCACTGCTTGACTCTGACAGAACGTCTGGAAGCGCTGACAGTCCACTGAGCCCACATGGATCTGACCTGAGACCAGCTGCACACACACACACACACACACACACACACTCACTTTAATTAATGTCATCATTCCAAACTTCAGTGTTGTCATTATTCTAAAGTAAAATATCACGATTTAGCCATTCGTATTTTTTCTTTTTATTGACCTTTATTTAACAGGGGAGGCCCATTGAGACTCAGAATCTCTTTTACAAGGGAGACCTGGCCACTTTGCATCGTTTGTTTGTTCCGATTATTCTGTGACTCAAATAATCGCTATGGAAACAGGCCCCTGCCCCACACACAAGCTCTTACCCGGGCCATGCGTCTCCACTCGGGCATCAGCATCTGGCATGGCCCACACCAGGGAGCGTAGAAGTCCACAGCCCACACCTCGCCCTCGGACCGCCCTGTAGCACACACAGGACATGACATCTTACCAAAAAATCCATTTAAATCTGTAGAAGTGTTTTTGCTCGTAACTCAGAGATTATACAACTGATTAACCTGAAACAAAGCTTGGCTGAGAGATTATGGGATGTGGAACGTGTTTTTGGCTCCAAAATGTGTCAAGAGTCTTTGGCTACGTTCACACTGCAGGTCAATTCCGATGTTTTTGCCCATAGGCAACCTGTATCTGATTTGACCATGGCAGTGTGAACGGCACAATTCTGATTTTTTCAAATGCGACACGCGACGCTTTCATATGTGGAAATAAATCTGATCTTTTCAAATGCGACTCCAGTCTGAACGCTCATGTCGCATTCATCCGACATTTACGTCACAAACTCTCAGCAAGTAAAAGCAGAAACAGCGACTAAACAAACAGAAAACTGTCAATAGAGGAGAGGGCACCTGCGTTTCCTAGCCTCGTAAAGCTGGACCGCCCGGTAAACTCAACTCCACATGAGCCAGACAAGAGACGCAGATAAACTGAATCATACACAGCTACAATTATCACAACTACTGCAGCAGAGCATCAGATCAGTCAGAGGGAGAGATGCAGGACAAACACGGTAGATAATCTTTCACTCACCTCTGTAAAGTTATCACATTAAACTGTTGTGTATCATCCAGGTCCTTTTATCCATTCTGCACGAATCAGTCACATAAAGTCCACAGAACATTGCTGCCAATTCGTTTAGAAGTGTTGTTTGCAAAAGAAAAGCCGAAAAGTTTGAAGCAGTCCCTTGTGCCGTGTTTGTTTATCCGCGGCTCGGCCCAATCAAGTTATAATAACGTCATTATCACTGGACTACTTCCTGTCAGCGTCGCCAACTTTCTGCTTCAAACACATTTCTCTGTGACACTGCAGCACATTTACACATAGTTTGGACGTGTATCTATAGTAGTGTAATGTTCTGAATGTTTTCAACTCTTTGGGTTTCTTAAAATGACCGACTTTATTTTGGATTGGAAACAGAACATGCTAGCTTGTTAGCAGAACTTTTCAGTGACAGTATTTGGTCTTTGCGGCTCCGTTTCTGCACAGAACAGCCTGAAACAGACACAAACATGTCTTGGCTCTGTAATTACACTCTGTGCCTGTAATGTGATGCTCTTTACTGCGCATGTGGGTCACTTTTGGGGCCGCATCTCGTTCACACCAGAGACAAGTTGGAGTTGCATGTTTTGTGTAATGTGAACGACCACATGAAAACACCGGAATTGAGAATCCGACTCTGCGGTGTGAACGTAGCCGTAGATTATGGCCTCTCTGTCTCTCTCTCTGTCTGTCTGTCTGTCTGTCTTCATTCTACAAAGGTAAAGAAACCACCTATTTTACAAATCAAGAAAATGTACCAGCAGATTTAAAAGTGTGACCCGCCCGCTGGGACTACGGTGTGTTTACATTCACATTTTTTCATGTTTATTAACATGCTCTGTCCCAATAAAAAAATAAATAAAATAAAAGTTCAATAATCACGATTACTCAATTACTCAAGTTTTGTAAACAATTACAGCAATAACTGTAATTGAAATTGGATTCATGTACTGTCTGTTGATCCCTTAGAGTTCAGACTAGTAACCAAAAAGATGGCCTCTTCTATTTAGACCTAGTAGTTATTATAGGCTTTTGGCCTCATGGCTTGTGGGTTGAATTATTCCTAGAAAACACTCCATTCGATTATACTAGGAAAGAGTCTCTGAAACGTGTACGATACAAAATAATAGAGTTTCTGTCTCAGGCTGTAAGATTTAAAGAAAAATGGCACACACGGTAAAAGAAAAGGGGTTTGTTATTGAATGTACTGGCGTAACTATAACTGTATCATCAGAAATGTCTTTTAATGTTATTGTGGTTTACAGACCACCAAAGGCAAAAGACAAATTCTACGAAGAACTAAGGAAAATCTGTGTATTGGGAAAGAATGGATATTGTTAGGTGACTTCAATATGGATTGGCTGAACTGAACATGTAGGAAAAAGTATTAGAAAACTGTAAACTGTTTCCAAATGTCACAAATTGTAAAATGGCAAAGTAGAATGACAACTAACCCTAACTTCAATTGGATTTAATTTTTTTGCAAATAATTGTGATTGTATAATAAAAACATTTGCAGCCCGATCTTGCCCTTTGTCTTAGCCGGTCTTAGCGGATGGTCTTAAGTATTCCTCTGTTGGCCACTAGTGGCTCTCTCCAAGCTCTATACACTGTCAGTGTAGAAGGTGTGGCTTCAGCCAGATGTGGGGATACAGCTTCCTTCAGTGAACCAGACACGTGTTCATGCCTGTGACAAGTGAGCAGTGATCACAGGCAAATGTTACTGTAGCAGCAGCTTCAGTTTGGAAAAAAAGTGTAATAATAATAACTAAAAAAAACTATAATAATAGAAATCTATTTGGTGAAAGTCTATTTACTTGACAGACTTTAACAACTTTGTCTAAAAATGTGTCTTTTCTTTTACAAAAAGCCTGTTGACTCCAATTATTATAGTTTTTTTCCAAACTGAAGCTGCTGCTACAGCTACTGTTGCCTGTGATCCTAATGCAGCTGCTCACTTGTCACAGGCGTGAGCATGTGTCAGGTTCAATGAACAAAACTGCACCCTCACATCTGGCTGGAGCCACACCTTCTACACTGACAGTGTATAGAGCTTGGAGAGAGCCACTAGTGGCCAACAGAGGAATACTTAAGACCAAGGCTAAGACCGGCTAAGACAAAGGGCAAAATCGGGCTGAAAATCTTATTACAGGCATTTCTGGCCATAATTTAATTTTGCTGTGTAGGAAAGTGTCAAAGAAACGTTACAGATATCAACAAATAGAAAATGAGATGACGCTTACAAACTGGAATGAATTGACTCTAACAAATGATTCTGAGCAGGCCTGTGATACATTTAAATCATCGGTAACACAAATTATAAATAAGTTCACAAAAACAAAACCTTTTAAGTGGAAAATCAAAAATATAATACCATTGATAACAGATGAGTCTTGACAACTAATGTATGTTTCCAATCTAAGATGAACACTGATCACTTCATTTAGAAGAGTTTATGAGATAATACTTAACAGAAAAAACTTTGGAGAACAACTGATTTAGATGTAACAAATAGTTTGAATAGTTTTTATTGATTCATGTCTTGAACTCCAACAGAAAAACTCACATTTTATATTGAACAATTCCCAATTCTTAAACGTAGTTGCATGAACGAGGCAAACATATGAAGAGTTATCTCATCAGTCTCCAGCAGCAGTAAAACATGACTCTGGTAAAAGTCAAACTCCTTTACTTGAGTAAAAGAACACTTAAGTAATAAAGTAAAAAGCCAAAAGCTATTATCTTGTCTCTATCTTGTTCAAATAAAATGGCTAAACATTTGATTTTCTTACTATTTTAAAGAGACTTGAGCTTGAATCAAACTTTCCTCTGAGATTTGTTATTATCTCACAGTATATTATTTTGAAATAAGAACACATTTATTGGAAATGCAAGGCAGAATCAAGGCCCAAAGTCACTGGGATAGGCTCCAGTCACCGGCGACCCCTAACGGGATTCAGCGGCAGAGAATGAATGAATGAATGAATGAATGCAAGGCAGAATCACCTCAACACAATAGTCTAGGTTCATTAAGCAAAACCATCTTAAACAGAAACAAATACCAAAAATAAAGATTCAAATCCAGGTTTTAAGACACTTGAACCAAAGTAGAGATGCTTTTATTGGACTGTGAGATGGGCTTAACAGTGACTTTTATCATGTGATAAATATATGATTACGTTTTTGGCGATTTGAACTGCACGAGTTTTAAGAAGAACATAAACTGTTTATGGGCTTTTAAAGTAACTTACCTGATTTTAAAATGTAGGAGTAGAAAGTACAGAGATTTCTTGAAAAATCTAAGAAGTAAAAGTAAAAAGTTACCAGATTATTTAATACTAAAGTACAGATACTCCGAAAAACAAGCTAAGTCCAGTACTTGAGTAAAATGACTTGGTTACTTGCTGTGATGGGACAATGGCAGGATCAGGACGTCCTGTTCTTCTGAAGTGTAGGATTTAAGTTACTTACTTTAACTGAGGAATTGGTTATGGTGAATTCCTTGATTGTATTTTAAGGAGTACGTCTATTGCCAGAGCAATTTATGAATTCTTGAATTTAACATATAAAAGATGAACTTGATGGTGTATTTTAAGAATTATTGTTGATTATGAATGGAATTAAGACTTGTTTTTAGTAGGTAGTGTATTGAAGTATGAACTTGTTCATTGTATTTTAGGAGGTAATGTATTGATAAGTTCTGAATTTGCAACTTAGTTATTTGTATTTATGGTGTATTATGAATTTGATAACTGTGTATCTTGTGTATGTACAGTAGATGCCCTGGCATGTTCCTTTTAACACCTGCCTAAAGACTACAGCTGTAGACCAATGTTATCTGTGCACTGTCCCTTTTTAGATTATTATTTACCTAAAAATAAATAAAAATACTAATCAAACCTTTAGCAATACTATCTAACAGAGGTGGGAGTAAGTCACAAGTCATCACGTCCAAGTCACAAGTAAGTCCAAGTCAGCGGGTCGTCAGGGTCAAGTAAGTCAAGTCAAGTCATCAGCTTGGCATCAAGTCATAGTAAGTCATTACATTTTTAAAAAGCCAAATTTTAATGGTTACTCAACTAAACAGCTTTGCTGCATTTTAAAATAAAACTTTTTCCATTCAACTACAAAGTCAACTACACAATTTTTTGTAAAAATAGAAAGTTAAAAGCATACATTGGGACATTCATACAGCTAAAGCAGTGCTTCTTTTTGCCATGCCGCCCTTGGGATGGAAAAAATATCCATTGCCCTGTAATAAATAAAATTAAAAATAATAAAATAAATAAATCTGCAAAAGTACAAAAAAGTCTGTGATATTTTGGCTTAAATAATAATTTTAGAACCAAATGATACATTTAAAAACGTCTCTTTTGTAGTTCAATAGGCTTAAATAAACTATGAAGCCAATTACATAATAATATTACCAATGTTCATCAGTTTTGATATTTTTAGGATCAAAATGTCATTTCATCTGGTTTAGGCTGAACAGAAATTTATAAAACCAAACTGTTTTAGCTTTAGCTACTCATCTTTTGAATCAGAGTGGTTGGCTGCTCTCTTGCTGTCTCTCTGGAGGCACTGAGCACTTTTTGAAACTTTTTTGGTTTTTAGCTCAGTTTTTGGCACGAAAACTTTGGACTTCAACCAATAAGACGTGTGGCCTCTGATGTTCTACAAACATGAGATAAGTACTGTCAGATTTGTGAAAAGAAGACATCTGTTTTTTCTCGTAACCATGGAGACCATGCAAAAGCTAATGCTACCTACGCTAGCTTTGGACCTCTAAAATGGCAGACTTTCACACCTGAAGCAGCCGAGGACGAAAATAGTTTGATTCTTGGGATTTCATCCACCCTGTGATGTTCAACAGACACAAGTTTGGATTCTGTGAATGGAGTTGTTTGTTTGTCTTGTAACCATGGAGATGGTACATGAAGCTATGAAAGCTAACTTTGCTGGCTTTGGACTTTTGAAATGCTACAGAACTTTTACATCTGCTGCAGCCGAAGCTTTTGCAGAGGAAGATTTTATCACCGACTGAAACAACAGAAGTTAACCTGCTTCACCTGGACCTGACTGTGATGTGTCTACAGAATCTACTTGCTCCACCTGCACCTGACTGTCATCTGTCTCTCACTCCAGTTTCTACCTCCAACTGCACCTGCTCCTCCAGCTAAGGCCCTGACGAAGCCAAGCACAACATCATGGAGATTGTCCCCGAGCGCCGTTCAGTGGCAGCTCACTGCTCCTGACAGACGCCCAGCGGCTCTGCAGGATGGGTCACATGCAGAGAATAAATTTCCCTCTCGAGGGATCAATAAAGTATTATCTATCTATCTATCTATCTATCTATCTATCTATCTATCTATCTATCTATCTATCTATCTATCTATCTATCTATCTATCTATCTATCATAGAACTACAGTTACATTGGTAACTAACATTTTCAGTCCTTATGAAAACCTGGTCCAGTTCTGGGATAGTCCTGGTTCAAACCAGCTCAGTGAGCACTAAATACACAGAGGGAAGTAAAACAATCCCGTTTTCAAACTTTTCAAAGTAAACATCACAAACACGAACGTTACGTATGTAGCGTATGTAGCGTATGTAGCGTATGTAGCGTCTAATCTTAAATCTCAGATAATTATCCCTACTGAGAAACCTATGCATTTTGAGGGACTGTTTGTTAAGGTTACACTTCATGAAAATAAAAACTTGATTATTGGAAATATTTATAAACCTCCTGCATCCCCCAAATTCGAAGCTGTTAAAAGTATTATTTCTACTCTGTCCTCCTGTAGCAGAACTACAGAACTTATAATGATGGGTAATTTTAATATTAACTGGCTTGATTCATCATCTCAAACTGAACACAATTTGTTAGAGGGTGCCAACCTGACTCAAGTCATTAAAAATCCTACTAGAGTTTCTCAATCCTCTAAATCTCTCCTGGACTGGATTCTCGTTACCCATCCAAACCGAATAAGTGAATCTGGTGTTCTCTCAGACTGCTTCAGTGACCATTCTATGGTTTACTGCATTTGAAAAATCTTTACACCACGTCTCCCTCCAAAATATATTAAGGTGCGTGACTCTAAAAACTTTAATTGTGATTTATTTATTCTTGATCTGCAACAAGTTAATTGGCATAGACTAAATTTAATTCCTTCCATTGATCTAGCGTGGGATTTTTTTCATTCAGAATTTTTGAGAGTTCTTGATAAACACGCCCCCTGGATTTCAATTAAGGTTAAAGGTAACCATTTACCTTGGGTGAATGGCGAACTCATCAGCCTTTATAAGCGTAGAGATAGGGCTTGGGACAAATGCAGACATACTCAACTTGCAGAAGACAGGGCAGAATACAAACAGCTTAGGAATTATGGTACAACACAAACTAGAAACTATTACAAAAACAGCCTGGCTAATGATCTTAATAACCCCAAAAAGTTCTGGAGTGAGATTAATTCAGTACTAGGCAAAACAAAAAATCCTGCTGTTAATATGAAGATTAATGATGTGATCTCAAATGTGCCTTCTGTAATTGCTAATGCCTTTAGTCTGCATTTCTCTAAAATACCTCAGGTTCAGTCTCTGCCTTTTCTTCACTCTGAACTGTCAGCTAATTCTCAACATTGTAACATGTTTTCCTGTCAGTTCAGTTGAAGTTCAGCAAGTTATTAGTAAGTTGTCTTCTAGTAGTGGTCCTGGACCTGATGGCATTGAAGGTATTATTAAATTGGCTTCCCATGTTTTATCTTCACCATTGGCTGTATTATTTAATATGTCTTTATTGTCTAGTACAGTGCCACTTGCCTGGAAATGTACTAAAGTTATTCCTTTACACAAAAGTGGTGATATTCAAAACATGAACAACTATAGGCCAATTTCGATTATTAATTGTGTTGTTAAATGTTTTGAAAAAATTATTTTTACCCAACTGTCTGATTATCTTCGACAATATAATTTGTTATCTCAATGCCAGTCAGGTTTCAGGAAACACTACTCGACTACTACTGCACTTCTAAAGGTTACCAACGACATTTATGCTAATTGGGACAAAAATATGTGCACTGGTGCCATTTTCATTGATTTAACTAAAGCTTTTGATCTGGTTGATCACTATTTACTCCTTGATAAACTGCATTCCATTGGTCTCTGTAGATCAGCTCTTTTATGGTTTAACTCTTATCTCCATCATCATCGTCAGTCTGTGTCCTATAGAGGCAGTCTGTCAGACTTCGCAAACGTAGACAAAGGCATTCCTCAAGGTTCCTCTTTAGGACCATTATTATTTTAAATTTTTATTAATGACTTACCCCTCTTTTGTTCCAACAGTAATATTCATCTCTACGCGGATGATACGGTGATCTATTGTTCCACACCTAATATTTCCACTTTAAACGTCTCATTACAGCAGGATTTTGATATAGTCCAACAGTGGCTCTTGTCCAATAAACTTATTATAAATAAATCAAAATCATATTCTATGTTGTTTCGAAAAAAGTATCGATCGACTTCTGATTTGAACTTAAATATTACTTTCCTGGACAAGTCTCCGCTTGAGTTTGTTGAGACATTTAAGTATCTCAATTACCAATTAAAAATTTTAGATCAGTCAATTAACTGCTTCCAATCTTCATGCACCTGATGTTGCCTATAACAGTCTATGTCGCTTTATCCTTCGCTGTCCATATAGAACACATCACTGTGAGATGTATGAACAACTGGCATGGCTTAAGCTTTCAGACAGGAGGCACTATCATTGGTTACAGTTTATTTTTAAATGTATTTACTCTGATTATCCTCCTTATTTGAAACAGTATCTTATAGGAAAAGGAAAGATGGCGGCGCGCACAGACGCTGCGGCTCGGCTCTCCCAGTGGCTTCCACTTCAAGTTCCTGGGTACCTACATCTGCCAGGACCTGACATGGACAACTAACATCACATCCTTGGTCAAAAAAGCACAGCAGCGACTGTATTTTCTGAGGACTCTAAGAAGAGCAAACTTGCCTCAGGCATTACTGCTGTCTTTTTATAGGTGTTCTATCGAGAGCATCTTGACTCACGACATGCTGGTGTGGTACAGCAGTTGCTCTGCATTGGACAAGAAAACTTTAGACAGAGTGGTGAAGTCCGCTCAGGACATTATACGGACAACTCTTCCATCTCTTCCGGATCTCTATAGGAACCGATGCCTTCGCAGGGCCAAGGGAATAATCCAGGATTCCTCCCATCCAGCTCACTCGCTGTTTGAGGTTTTGCCCTCTGGGAGGCGCTACCGGACAATCAAAAGTCACACCTCAAGGTTAACAAACAGCTTCTATGCAAGTGCAATCAAAGCTCTGAACTCTGAGTGAAGACTAACTGAGCATGTGAAATAGTGTAATGGGCAGTGCAATAGTGTAATGGGCAGTGCAATAGTGTAATGGGCAGTGCAATAGTGCAATGGGCAGTGCAATAGTGTAATGGGCAGTGAAATAGACTACAGAGAGTGGCTGTGCAGTAGAGTAGTAGGCTGGTTTTAAATGTTTTTTTGTGTCTTTTTTGATGTATTGTATTTTATGAATTTAATTTATTTCCACTGTGGATGGGCTTCTTAAATTTCGTTGTGCAAGTTGTGCAATGACAATAAAGGCATTCTATTCTATTCTATTCTATTCTATTATACCCTATAGTTCTTCATATAATTTACGTCACTCAAATCATCTTTATTTTACTGTTTTCTTTTCAGTTTAAAGCCCCTCATGACTGGAATAGCCTTCCTGACACTATTCGTTCTATTTCTTCCTTGCATATGTTTCAGAATGCTCTTTTATGTCACTTGCAAAATGTTTGTCTTTGTCTGTAACTTTTTTCAATGACACAAAATTTTCATTGTTTTTGTTTGTGTACAATTATTCCTTTTTGTTGGGATGAAGAGTTATGAGAGCTTTGTGATGTTTGTGACTGTTGGTATGTGTGTGTATAAGCTGTTTGAGTATATTTGTGCGTCTATATGTAGATATCATTTTTGATGTTATTTTTTGTTCTTATTTTCAAGGAACTACTGTCTGTATGTCATGGTTGAACCTGAGGACCCTCTTGAAAACGAGATGATTCATCTCAAGGGGTTATTCCTCTTAAATGTTAAAATAAAAAAAACCAAAATGATCCATCGCCGATTCTCCGTGCGCATGTTTAATGAAGTGTAGCGTCACTCTTGGTTTGAAGACTTTAACGGGACATATCTCTGTGATTACTGGGTCTTTTGGGATGATTTAAAAACTCATGCAGAGCTCAGAGTTGTCTCTGTCCCTCTGTCAGTACAGCAGACCTGTCTTCTTGGTGCCATCTGCGCAAACTGCAGCGGAAGAGATTCTCTCTAGTAGGGTTGTCACGATATCAAATTTTAGAATCACGATTATAGCAAAGAAAAATCACGATTTTGCGATTATTCACGATTATTGGCATAAAGAAAAAAAAAAAAAAAAAAAATATATATATATATATATATATATATATACATACATTGTATGTTGTTTTTTCTTATGAACAGTCCTCTGTTTGTATCCATACCTTGACAGTTTCGGCAGATGGCGCCATCGTCCTACTGTCCCAAGTAGGAAAATGGCGCCAAAACCTGTATAAACCAGCTGACCAGACACGTCACAGGAACATCAAGTGACACTTCTGAAGAAGGCTACAGTGTGCAGCCGAAACTGTCAAGGTATGGATACAAACAGAGGTCTGTTCATAAGAAAAAACAACATGTAACTAGAAGACCTAATGAATTTAATCGGATTACTAAGAGCCACATTGACGGACCAAAGAGAAGGGGTGAGCCGCAAATCATCAAAAATAAAAACAAACAAAAAACAGGCCAGCGCAGACTAGAAAATGGAATTCAAATGTGTGTTTGTATGTCAAATAGAGCACAAATGTGCAGATAAAAATTTAATATTATTTTGTGTATTATAAAAATAGGAATTTCAATTTTAGCTTCTTTAATATATATTTTTATTACCTGTGGTCAGGTCAATTTACATTTGTTACAAACATTTGTTGTCATTTTTTTAAACAACAATGTTTTGCATTTTGAGCCTGATGCAGTTTAAATCTAACATGTATCACATTATCCAACCAACCCAACCACACTATACTTATTATTCAATATGTCTACACTTTATTCTTATTATTGAAAATAAACTGATGTTTCTCAGTTCACTCTGTGTAGCTCTAGCTCCGCCCCCTTTCTCTCCCTCCTACACCAGTACTGCTACAGCTGCTGCGCTGACACAGAGAGACGAGAGGAGTGTGTTTTTCTCACTTTGGCCTGAGTCATACATGAAATAGAGCTAAATGTCTTTGCAGAGACTATTTAACAACGTTTAGTGAAAAACTCTCCGCTGGATTGCGTTGTTCGCGAACACGCTTGGGACTAGATTTTTCCGCGATCAACTTTTAAAGTGTTTAGAACTAATTATCTCTGCCAATATTGATCCTATCACTACGAAATAAAAACTGGGACGGAGTTTAGATTGTTCTCTGTCAGAATATGTCCACCTAATACAAGACTCCGTGCATGTTTAAAAGAATGTAGCTACACGATGTGGTTTGTTTGGTCAATGGGCAGGCGAGTGAAGCCGGAACGACATGGAGCAGTATGCAGCGCTGAAAAAGGACCAAACCAAGAGCGCGCTTGTTGTGTGAAATGTGATCTTAGAGCCGCCAAGTAAGGCTCTAAGAGCCGCATGTGGCTCCAGAGCCGTGCAGTGAGGAACAGGGCTGTAGATGATTTCAAATATATTGGTGTGACTCAACAAACGTTTAAAAAATCATTGTGTAAAACGGTAAATTTCAATATTTGTCATTTTAAGTTAATTTGATGACTGTTGACATGTTGGTAATACTAGATAAAGTGTAAGAAGTTACCTTTGACTCTTTGTGTGAAGCTGTCTGGCTCCAGAATCACCACTGACGGCTGCACCAGGTCCTACAGAAAACAATCAGGAGTTTTTAGTTGAGTTGTTTTGATGGCAGAGTAACCGGAGCTTGTTGTGGGAAGCAGACGTACCTGTATGAATTCTAGGATGCCGTCGGCCGAGTGCTGGCCCTCATACTCGTGAACAGAGGAGCCGTTTAGGATGACTGTGGTGGGATAGGCCTGGACGTTATACTGAAACACAAGGACACAAGGGAACAATCAAGAGTGGGAGGAGTCAAGAGAGGAAGGAGGGTTAGACCCAGTTTAGACTAGTTTGGACCTGGTGGGCTTAGATCAGCATTAATGTCAAAGAAGAAAATACGACTGGCATATTAGTAAAAAATATTTCTTCTGAAGCACCCTGTTACCTTAAAAGTCCTTTATTCCTACGCATTTCGACACACAGTGTCTTTGTCAGGGCGTGTAAAGGAAAACACCAAAGAACCGGTGCTTTTAAAGGCCTACCCAGTCAGTGACCTTAACCACGTCATGTGACTTAAAAGCACGTAATCATCAAATACATAAAAACATAACAATTTTAAAACAATCCTGGCCAGGATAAACACGTAATACACATAGAAGACAACATTTTTGCAGCAAATACATGTAGACAAAGAAACCAACTGTATCACACTGATAACAATTCGACAGTGGGAAACACTATAAGTCCATACATCAACATAAACAAAACACAGATGACGTCTACTCATAGAAACGGGGTGAAATCTCATGGCTCCCAATGTATCAATCCAGAATGTTTCACGTAGTAATTTCTTTAGTCTGTCTCCACCTCTGGGGTCTTTAGATACAGACTCAATGACCACCATTTTAAGACTGTTTGGGCTGGTGTGTCCAGTTTCTTTGAAATGTTTAGCAATGGGGTAATCCATATTTTGAGTTTGGATTGCGTATTTGTGTTCAGCAAATCGTTCCTTAACTTTTCTTTTAGTACGACCGATATAAAAACATCCACATTCACAGTTGATCCAGTAAACCACAAATGTAGAATTGCAATTGGCGAAAGAGCAACAGTTGTACATTTTTTGAAGCTTAGAATCTAAAAAAGTTGTAGATCTGTTGATTTGAGAGCAATGTTTGCAGCTTCCACATCTGAAAGTGCCCAGAGGTCAGAAAATAGAAGGTTTTTCAGTTGGCAGTTGTAATTTCTCAACAGTATGTCTCTGAGAGTGGGAGGATGTCTGAATGTAAAGGTGGGTGGTTCAGGAAAGAGAGACACAAGTGAAGGATCACAGGACAAAATACCCCCATTTTTAATAATAGCTCGTTTAAGTTTGTAGGCAGAGCTTAAATTTATATCACGGTATTTTTTCATATTTTTGAGGGTATTTTTTATCCTGGTACAGGTGTTAACCCCGTTTCCAAATTATTTAGAGAATAATGAGGCTACTGCAGTGATAGGGCTTTTCCATTAGTACCTGCTTGGCCCTACTCTACTCTACTCGGCGCGACTTAGCCCTGGTGCGGAGCTTTTCCATTTGGGGCTGATCGCGCCGACCAGGTACTTTTTTAGTACCTGCTCTACCCCAGGGCCAAGTCGAGCCGAGCAGATACTAAACCTGACGTCAGACGCACGTCGCCTGTTGCGTCACACAAGTGCCGCTGATTTGTTGTTGTTACTGTACGCTAACGTGAGTCGCCGCTAAGCTAGCTGCCGATAGCACCGAAATGCTTCTACACATTTCGTACTCTCTGTAGCAAAAAACAGCTCAGTGACATAAAAAAACGAGTCCGTTGTCCCTATACGCTAAATACATAAGACAGTAGTTCGATGAGTGTGTGCGTAGCCCACACGGGCTTGTACGTAGGCACATGTAGGTTACCTGTGCTGCTGCGGGGTCCTGCTTCTCACAGTAAACACTGATGGACATCCGATGCACACGTTTTGAAGCAAGAGATTATAATGCAGCTTCGTCAGGACAGAGAGACGGAGGAAGATGGGACAGCTGACTTTGTGATTGTACATCGGGACCACAGCGGGACTTTAGACAGACGTGTCGGACGGACGTGAAGAAGAGGTGAGTCAGTGAACGTGTTGACATGAAAAGCTTCACTCTACTGGCCAATGCGGCGGTGGATAAATGTTTTATATTACGCTTATGAAACGCTGGAGAACGAACGGTCTGATTATCCTTAAATTAAAGCCGATGCGGATCGAAACGCTCCGTTGTTTTCTATGAGCTTGCATCATGTCCCCATTTGGGGAGTGACAGTGTTGGCAACGTACCGCCCAGCTTCACAACAGCCCCACTCGGCCTCTCTTGTAATGGAAATGCTCTCCCTCTGAGCGGGGCTAAGCCGGGTAGAGGCGCGTAGAGTCGAGTCGAGTAGAGTAGGGCCAAGCAGGTACTAATGGAAAAGCCCTATAAATGATCTTAGAATGAACAGACTAGAAGCCTAGAAAGGTTTGAATAGTCCCACAGAATGCTGCTGTATTCAAAGAGGTAACAGACACAGACACTCATAACTGTAATGAGGTGAAGAAATGAGAATGCATGGCTTGCAGTCAAAATACAGAACAGTCCGCCTCCGGGGGTTGCGACAGGTCTCTGCTCCGCGGGGCTGCGTGGCCCCAGGGAGCTCGGGAGGGGTTTGTGAAATGGAAGTCCTCGTTGAGAATAAAATAACTGTCGGAGGCGCGGGCCGCTCATGTGTTTCGTAGGATCGCTCTAGCTCGGGACACAGCGGTGGACATCTTTTCCTCCTTCGTTGGGGTAGACTGTTGTGTTGCGAGCACAAACTCCGTGGCATTCTCCTGTCCATGTGTCGGCGACGTGGTTCACTGTCTTTTTCCTGTTCGGTGCGTTATGGGCTCCGGAGCTTCACTTTGCCGCGGCTCCAGCGGAGAGGATGGTGGCCTTGGTCCGTGTTTGATCGGGCAGCGGCGGGGGAACGAGGCTGCGGCGGGTGCGGGGGATGTGGCGGCTGTATTCATTTATTGAAGTGGTCCGGTGGTCGTAGCGGAACGGGGCGGGCTGTATGTGGTGGGATCAGCGCGTCATTTTGAGGCGCGACGTTCCGCCGCTCTTCCTTCAGGACATACCACACACCGTGGGAATGTAAAATTCATATCATTGAAAAAAAAACCACCGGTGTCCAGAAAGAAACGGTATACGGCCGAGCCCTAGAGCTACTATATTGTATCGAGCAGACAGTCTTATTAATTGTCAAGGTGGCTCGATTTTGTTTGTGTAAAGGATCTTTTCGCTTGAGTGTTTTTGTTCTTGAGAGTGCTGGATCAAGAGTATTTTTATCTGAGAAAAACTATTGTACATGTCCTGGGCCTAGAACTCAAAATCTGTCTCCGAGCTGCATATTCTCCGTAATCTCTGAAATTGTCCAAATGGTACGTTGGAAATCAGATTTTTGGGATGAAAGCTCTCTGCTCTCAATATAGTATTTGTGTCTGTACTTTTCCTAAAAATGTAAGTTTCCAAATTGCCACTTTAATCAAGTTGGACTTTCAAGTCCAAAAAGTTAATAAAGGTTATGCAGGTGACATCACATAATTCTAAATGTTCATGCTGAGTGGCAAGGATGCATGGGAGTTAATGGAGGGAAAAGACATTTTCTCTTGTAAGAGTTCAATAAACAGATAAAACAGGAAACATAAACTACAGTTTGATGACAAATTCAACCCACAACAAGTCTTAGTCTACTGAGCACTGGTTTTGTAACTGACATGTAAAAAGAGAAAATCATGTCAACAAGTCATCAACAGACAACAAGACTTTAGCTCAAATCACACACAGTTGAACTTATTACCTTTTTCTCCCTAAAAAGATGTTTTTGAGTGCGTTTGTTGCAGTTAAAATGTCCTAAATCAACTGCTGTTAGCAGACAAGCTTGTAGCAGACAAGCTGCCTCTATTGACCCTATTTTGTCCCGCCTACTTTTCTAGGACGTGCACTTCCTGTTTAGCTGCATTTAGCCTGTAGATTTCAGTCGATGGGTTTATTTTAACTGTCATTATATTTCATTAAAATTGCCCCACAAGACAGACAAACAAACACGTTAGCTACCTTAAAGGGGCACTATGTAAGAAAAACAAACAAACAAAGTGATTTCCACTTTTGAACACTAGAGGGAGCCATTCACATGCATTTTGCCTATTAAGCATGATGCCAGTGCACTTCCAAGACAAGTGGGCGGGACAAAATAGGGTCAATAGAGGTTATGCACTGACATCATTTTATTCCAAAAATGCTTAGCTACTTTAGAATGAGTGGCATTTCTTCAATGTATTTCTTTGTTGTCATGGCAACGGCTTGTCAGCTACAAGCTTGTCTGTAACAACAGTTGATGATTAAGGACATTTTAACTGACACAAACATCTTTTTTAAGAAGAAAAAGGTATTAAGTTCAACTGTGTGTGATTTCAATGTCTGATAAATTTGAGAAGCTAAAGTTTATCTGCTTTGCTACAACTCTTGACTTGATT
Organism: Mugilogobius chulae; assembly: GCA_038363315.1. Taxonomy (NCBI): domain Eukaryota; kingdom Metazoa; phylum Chordata; class Actinopteri; order Gobiiformes; family Gobiidae; genus Mugilogobius; species Mugilogobius chulae. The sequence continues at coordinate 729,822 of CM076396.1, forward strand.
TTCTTTTTTTACATGTCACTTACAAACCCAATGCTCAGTAGACTTGTGGTGGGTTGAATTTGTTATTAAACTGTAGTTTATTTTTCCTGTTTTAGCTGTTTATTGAACTTTTAAAAGAGAAAATGTTCTTTCTCTCCATTGACTCTCATGCATCCTTGCCACTCAGCATGAACATTTAGAATGCTGTCATCTGCATAACCTCTATTGCTTCTTGACTGAATTCCAAAGAGAGTTTAATATTGTCAATGATGCTGTTCAGATAGAAGTGGAAGCTTTTTAGTTGTTGCATAATTTGGTGCGTATGCTGCTCCCATAGCCGTCCCTTGTCATGATTTGTAGTTAAATGTGTACAAACAGAAGTCCAGAGACACGCTCCGGAAAAAAAATACAATTAAATACATATCAAGAGTAATACTTCTTTTTGCCCAGGTCAGTTCTAAATGACTGTCCATGCTGAGAACAGAATCCATCAGACAAGAATCTTCTCTAAGCGTACACTTTGATACAACATATATCCTCATGCTGGACGGATGAAGTGAACTGTTACACTTGAGTTAGTACCATGAGCTGAAAGGAGAATGACGGTTTCAGATCCATGAACAAACGACTCCACTAGTGTCAAAACTAACCATAGTTTGGTGGTCATTCTTATTAAACCAATCAGACAAAATGGATCATTTAAAAAAGGTAACTTCATAAGTTAATAAATGCTTGAAATGTTAATACTGTTTTTGATTGTCTGAAGATATGATTTACTCATGAAACAAGATCAAATATGAAGCTATGACAGGAAGTCTACAGGCTCCTAACTCCTTAACTGAGCCGACTATTCAGACAGTCCTGACACACATCCAGTTTTAGAAACACGAGGTCTTACCCTGGAGCAGAGGTGCTGGTGAATGGTACAGTCCAGAGTCCCAAACTTCATCTGTCCTGCCAGCTGGATGGAAGCCTTCCGCAGCTCAGGGAGGAGGGCGCGACAGGGCGGGCACCACTGCACACACATGGAGTTGCTTTCAATGCAAGTTAAAAGTTAATGGCTGCAAAATTCAATAGTTTTTAAAATGGGGAATTACTCTTTTTAAATAACATTTTTTCATGGCAAAGTACAATGTTACTAATTAGAAAAAAAAACAAAAACATTTCAATCAATCAATCAATCAATCAAGTACTTTATTGTCCCATTAGGGAAATTTGTCTTGGGCTGAGGGGCCGGCAGCCACAACAAAAAAATCACAAAATACAGACACAAGACAAGAAAAACACAAGACAACACAGACATGGACACGTGCTCAGACCTTGCTACTGCTTGTTCAACAGTGTTATGGCAGAAGGGACAAATGAGTTTTTAAAGCGATTGGTCTTATGTTTGGCTGCTCTGAAGCGGCGTCCTGAAGGCAAACGCTCAAACTCTGAGAACAGAACATGTGCTGGATCAGAGATGATTCTATGAGCTAAACATAACACAGAGCTCTCATGAATGTGCTGCAGGGATGGAAACTCACGAGTTTCTATGATCTTCATGGCAGTTTTCTTATTTTGAACTCTATATGACATTCTAGAACATTCAGAGAATAGCTTGAGATGGAATGTCAAAAGACAATGGTTGCCATGAAAATAAAGAGAAATCTGCCATTTTCGCAGCAGGTTTCTATCATAGGAATATATTACCCAAAACCAAGTAAGAAAATAAAGAAAAAACAACAGCAAGAACTGGAGAAACTGCTGAGTCAGTGATGTGCAGGGTCATTAGCCCGGTTTGTGATAGTTTGCACTTTGAAATCTCTACTGATGATACAGGCAAATTCTACACACCATTATTGAGTGGCAAAACTGAATGAGAGTCAACGGAGACACTTTCTCCTGTAAGGACTCAAAACACTAGTAAAACAGAAAAACGCAGCTACAGACTGATTATGAACATGAACAACCACAATTACTGTTGCACTGAATCAAGTAAAACTGTGGCAGAAGAACAGAAAAACAACAGGAACACTCGCTGACACAGACATTAGAATCACACACAGTTCAATTTCTTCAAATTAACACAATCTTTTACCAAATTGAGTACAGTATATGCAACTCCTCCATAATTAATGATTCAATGGCATTTAGTCTGACACCAGTCAATGGAATGGTAGGTAGAATTATTAAAAATGTAAATACCAGTAAAGCTAAAGATTTTTTTTGGGATGGATAGTGTATTTCTAAAAACATACAAGGACCCCTTAAAGCTGCTTATCTCTAAAATGGTTAACCAATCAATAAGGGACAATGTTGTTCCAGCAGTACTAAAAATTGGTATAATTACACCAATCCATAAATCAGGGGATAAACAAGAGGTTACAAATTACCGCCCTTTTTGCATTCTTCCCACCATTTCAAAAATGTATGAAAAAGTAGTTGCAGAGCAGTTTGTTGAACATATAAAATCAAACGCACTTCTAAAGCCTTTACTTCATTGAAGAAATAAAACAAAAACTCGATGAAGGTGGTGTCGTAGGAGCGGTTTTCCTTGACTTGCGTAAGGCTTTTGACACAGTCAGTCATGATATATTGTTGACCAAGTTGATGAATTATAATATCTCTAACCAGACAATACAGTGAATTAGATCATACCTCAGTGGCAGACAACAGTGTATGAAAATTAAAAACATCCTTTCCCCACTGATAGAGAACAACATGGGAGTGCCGCAGGGCTCCATCTTGGGGCCTTTGCTTTTAGTACTTACTGTATATTAATGACCTCCCTATTGTCTGCACTGCCAATGTCATCATGTACGCTGATGATACAGTAACTGCCTTTCCACCCCCTTGTTTTTAATGCGCATTAAGAAGTATCGAATAAGTTCTGGGAGGTGGAAACGGCAAATATCGCATTTAGAATCCTTAATGCGCATAAAAGTTTATACGCTCTCTAGAGGTGGATTTTGTTTTATGCGCATAACGAATTAAGCGAATTTTGAAATCTGGAAACACAGTTATTCGCATTTACTCATGAAGCGAATTAAAACCCACGGGACCCCCGAGTTACAAACCTGCTGCAGCAGCTCTGGAGGAGGGACTTAGGTGATAAACAAAGCCAAAATAATCCATACAGACGGAGTAGTTTTATCCAAAATGCTCCAGACACGCAAACTGCACCGTTACACCACAAAAACAGCACGTTTGCTGAGGTCGGCCGAAAAAAAAAAATGAAAGTGATGTAGAAAAGGAACTGACAAAACAACTACAAAACATTGCTGATTGGCTGTGTCAAAACTGCCTTACGCTAAATACAGACAAAACTGTAGCGATGTTCTTTACAAATAGGGGCAAATGGGTAAACTCCTCTAATATTTGTATTCCGAGGTAAGCCAATAAAGAATGTTGAATTTACCTATTTGGGAGTTACATTAGATCAAACTTTAACCTTCACAGAACATGCCAAAAAATTAAGAAATATCTTAAAGTTTCATTTGGCAAATATTAGATGCTTATGAAGCCACCTACATTTTAACTCAATGATTTTGTCACACTTTTGCCCAGATTTACTAAGCGTTTGCACAGGTGCAAAACAGGTTAGGGAGAGCAAAACCTTAGCAGAGATGACATTTTTCTCTCACACAGACACTAAAGAGGCAGAATTTGAGATGGTTCATATCTGTTTTGTTTAGTTTGTTGTATGTACATCTTCCAATATTAAAGTTTGTGTAATATGCTCATAAATAACACGTTTTTTTTTTTTGTTTTTTTTTTGCACCCGCAATTTAGCACCTGGTTTGATAAATCAGGCCCTTTATGTACTGCATATGGAGTTGGTCACAGGGCTATCTCTTGATTCAGTATATAAACAAGCTTTAAAGATTCATGCCAAAAAAACAAGGCAGTATCATCATTGCCCTATTCTGGCTAAATATAAATTCTTAAACTTAGAAAATTGTATATATTATGGAATAGCTGCACCTCCATTGCGAAAATTTGTGTTTGGACAAAATAACTTGAGCCACACGCTCTACCTCAAGAGGAGAATGTGAATGTAGTCTCCCAAAACTTCTTTTGCTAGATCTGCCTTTTCCTTTGTCTCAGTGTGTCAATGGAACGCAAAGCCAACAGAGATATTAAGTGTACTAAGTTTAAAACATTTGCACGTCTGACCAAAACATGGCTCTTAAAAAACAAGTTTGCACCCATTCATGAATGTAATGTGTGAGTAAAGTGTGGCTGAGAAGAGTGAAGTGTGAATGTGGCAAGAATTATGTGTTTGTAATGAAATTAAATGTAAATTTTATATAAAATGTAATATAATGTTAAGGTCAAGAAACCACCTACATTTAGATTTGTTTTCTTCTAAAATATGTAACAACAACCTGCCCGGGGACAGGTGGAAATGAGCATTTTCTGCTATAACCTGGCACAAGCATCTCTCCATGGTTAATGTCAATTGTGCATTGTCCCTGTACAAATAAAATCATCCCATAAAATACCATTAAATGAGATGTTTATAGTCCATTTGATGAATGAATTATTTGTTTTACAACTGTAAAAGTGACCTAAATCCCCAAACACTATTAGCACACAAGCTAGCTAAAGTCTGCACTGTTGCTGTGACAACAGAAAAAACAACTACATAACAAATGCTCCGGAGGAAAAAGTAGGGCAAAAAATTAGACTCAGAAACATATTTTCTGATCCTTTTGCCACTCAGAATGTGTAGAATCAGTGCAGGACTTTAATTGGCTTCATATTTTTTAGAATGAGGTCATAAATAGGCAGTTGTTCCTATTAACAACACTGCACTTTGCCATGAGATCTATAAAGATTACAAACTATTTCACTCATTGAACTGAGACATTGTTTATTGTGACAAATAATGCTTAGCCTACAATCATTTTTGTTTCTCGCTCTGTGGATTTTTATAAATTATAATGAAAAAAGTTCATTCAAATATTGCTTTGAATTGACTAAGATTCGTAGGAAGATTGGAGGGCCCCTAAACTGATTTTTGCTTAGAGCCTCTAAAAGGTTAGATCCAGCTCTGGTTACAATTATTAATCTTCTGTTCTTGCAATGATATTGTCACTTGAATAATGACGATTATGGATGAATCTATTAATCGTAACATCCCTTGTCCACTCTTCAATCGCTGTAAGCAGTAATACCTTTGAGCAAACATTTACATCCGGATGCTGCTCAAACAAACCCAGAACAGACATCACAGGGAGAGGCTGAGCAAACAACTAGAATCATTCTGAAGAGCACATCCACATAAAACACAGAGCTCCTCATTCTAAAACTATACCTACAGTGCATCTGGAAAGGATTCAAAGTGCTTCACTTTTTCCACATTCTGTCATGCTACAGCTCCATTCCAAAGTGTATTAAATGAAACTTATCTCAAAATTCTACACACAATAACTAATCAAAAACAGAAAACAAAGAAACCACATATACATAAGTATTCACAGCCTTTGCCAGGAAGCTCAAATTTTGCTCAGGAGCATCCTTTTTCCACTGATCATTCTTCAGATGTTTCTACAGCTTAACTGGAGTCAGTCTACAATCAATTCAGTTGACTGGACATGATTTGGAAAGACTCACACCTGTCTATAGAAGGTCCACAGTTGAGCTGCAGGTCAGAGCACAAACACCAAGCCTGAGCTCAAAGGAACTGTCTGTAGACCTTGAGGCACAAATCTGGGGAAGAATACAGAAAAAATTCTGCTGCTTTGAAGGTCCCAATGAGAACAGTGGCCTCCAATACTCATAAATGAAGACTTTTGGAACCACCAGGACCCTTCCTAGAGCTGGCCGTCCTAAACTGGGCGGTCGGCAGAAAAGGGCCTTAGTCAAGGAGGTGACCAAGAACCTGATGGTCACTGTGTCAGAGCTCCAGTGGAACCTTCCAGAAGGACAACCATCTCTGCAGCAATCAACCAGTCAGACCTGTGTGGTAGAGTGGCCAGTCAAAAGACACCACTTAGAAAAAGGAACATGGCAGTCCGTCTGGAATTTGCCGAAAGGCACCTGAATGACTCAGACCATGAGACCATGGCCAGTCTATCCTTGACTTTTGACATGACTGGATTGTGATCACTTTCAATAAAATGCCCATCCCTACTTCTAACCCCCAAACCCCTAACCTGCCATCCTAACCCCTAACCCCCAAACCCGACAACCTACCCCCAAACCCCTAACCCGCCATCCTAACCCCCCTAACCCCCCAAACCCCTAACCCGACATCCTAACCCCCTAACCCCCAACCCCTAACCCGCCATCCTAACCCCAAACCCCTAACCCGACATCCTAACCCCCTAACCCCCAAACCCCAACCCGACATCCTAACCCCCCCAAACCCCTAACCCGACATCCTAACCCCCTAACCCCCAAACCCCAACCCGACATCCTAACCCCCCTAACCTCTAACCCGCCATCCTAACCCCCCTAACCGTCTAAACAGTTCTGCTTGAGTACTGCATGTCTTTTGTATTTTCTCTCCAGATAGATCTAATAAAACAGTAGTTAACTTACTAATTTAATTTAAACGATGGTTCAAGTCTCCCGTGCACTGACTGAGGCGAGTTTGGAGCGAGATACGTGCCTTGTACACCAGTTTCAGTCCACTGCGGTCCCTATTTGCTCAAAGCCATGCGGATTTCCGCGAGAATGCTCATCTTATGACTTTAAAGTCGCATCAAACTCTGATAAAAATATCCTCTCTAACATGACTCTCAGACATACACTCGTACTGCTCTGAGGTCTTGTGAGAGTCGAGCATGTCCCGCCTCGCACCGGACTCACATTCGGTGTATGGCAGGGGTCAGGCTCACTGTGCACCTCGGGACCAGTTTGGCTGCAGATCTCTTTGGTCCCGGAGAGAGGTGGGTGGTACGTGTCTGCAGCCTGACATTCTTGGTCAGAGCAGAAAGACAGCAGACATAAAGACAAAAAACAAACCGGGGCAAAGAAGTCCACCAGCCACGGCTCCTTTTGATTGGACGGGAAGTTCTCTGGCCTCAGCGTAGTCACATGGGCTCGCACGCTGTCTCGAGCAAACGCCACAATGTTGTACAGCACATCTTTACCTGCACAAACACACGGACCAAAGGGCACTTCAATTAAGATCATCAAGACAACTTCTTATGAACAAATGTATTCTTTTTGAGCAAAATTTAGTTTGAAAAATCCTTATTTCATGCAGTTTGGCTCTGTAGAGGAGCCGTACACATGAGCTCGCCCCTGATACCCGCCACACGTCAAACACTGGAGCAGGACAGACTCTGAGCTGCTGGCTGAACCTTAACTGACATATTACTGATTTAAAGTACTAGATTACCTCCGAAAGCTAATCTAAAATTAAAGCAAAAATATCTTGGCTAAAAACATGTTGAGTAAGTTTAAAGCAATATTTATCTTAAATGAAGAAAAGGATAGTACTTGACTAGAACTCTGAGTCTCTAGAAGAAAAACAAACGTCCTCTTCTGTGAGCGAGCTCAAAGTGGTCAGAGTAAGAAAAACGACTGTTTTCCTTCATGTTTGGAGGGTTAAATATAATCTATTCCCTTGAAACAGGCTGAATCTGTATAATCTGCATCAGATTTTGTAGGTTTAAAGATGAAAAAGACACTCGTCCTCATTGTTTTAATCACGTGAAGCTTGTTTTTTTATCCTAAACACATTATTTACTTGTAGTGGCTCATATTCTTTCACCAAAAAGTAGAACAGACAAAAATCAAGGACATGAAGTTAGGGATTTTAAAAGTTTCTCGTCAAACACTGAAATCTAATGAAAACAAGGAATTTCAAATGCCTATAAAAAGAGAACACATAATTGTGGAATAACAATTGTTTTTTAAATGAAAGTAGACACTTGTAGGTCTCATTTGCTGTACAACGTGTCAGGATTCCAGTTGCACAAGGTTTGTGGTGAATATTGCTTAAAATGAGCAAAAACAGGGTTTCTGCACACCTTCTAGAACAAGACTTCTTAAGACCCTTTTAAGACCTTGCATGACAAAATTTAAGACCACCTGCACGTTTACAAACAAATATTTTTGTGACAAAAAATAAATATCTAATAATACAATTAATAAACTATATTATTTTTTGTTTTCATTTGTTATTTTTGTTTTGGCACAATTAATTGGAATTATTTATGGGTGCATCACATGATCACAGAAGGGGTCAAACAGAAGGTACATATGATCACAGTGAAAGACAGTTAAGATGCACAAATAATATTAAACACTTAGTAGTTCTATTTCTTATACCTACTCATTGCCAGAGGAGGTGCTTTAGGAACTGAGTGACATCCTCCGCGCATGCACAGTTCAAGTAAAAATACCAACGTCACACCAGTGACCCATGGGGAGCCGACTGAGGGCCATCACGCCCACATACCAAAGGCTCTGTTCCTTCTTTCTTCTCTTGTGTTTTTCTGCTGTAACTCTGCCCACTGTTAACCTCTGCCACTGCGAGGTCAGAAGTGCATTGTACCACTTCACTCTGCCCTGGCTATACCATGTTACCGACTGTCTGTTTATTTGTTTATTTAAGGATTCCCATTAGTCTCTACAGTAGCAGAGACTACTCTTCCTGGGGCCCAATCTCAAAGTAAAAGCAATACAATACACATTAAGTACATCAACAAGCAAACACACGTGATCAGTTCACATCCCATTGTGTGTCCCAATATCTGACCTTAAACATTTAACAGCACTACATTACTTCCAGAAGCAACTGCTGGAGGTCACTGTTGTGCAATCAGAATGTGACTCACCGTGGAAGACTTCAAAGTTGTGGATGCCCATTCCTTTAAACGCAGCAATGCAAGGTTTGTGAATGTACAGAGACTGGCACAGGTCATCCTCAGTCGCACAGTCCACTCGGCCCACCTGGAAACACATCACGTTTACCACATTTACCACGGGCAATATTCAACACATCACATTTACACATCTCCCACTGCTAATGAAAGAAAAACTCACAATGGTTGTGAAAATCCATGTTGACAAGCTACAACGCTTCTTGTCTGGAGCTTTTTGGTAAACTCAGTTGCAAACTAGAGGAGTTTAGATCTTTTGCTTTTTTTGATGACCACAGACCACAGACATAAGGACATTTAGAAGGATTATTTGTCTCACCATCACATCATGTTGCAGAAAGAACAGAGACAACACAGACTTGTGGAGCCGGCGGTGTGTCAGTGATGGAGCGCAGTGTTTTCTTTTGTGCATGCGGTTATACAGTAAAAATGAACAGTGATCAGGTTTATAAAGGCCACAGGAGTAAGAAGCTGTTACACTGACGTATTGTGAGCCTAAAATGAAAAAGTTCCAACTAATTTTTTTACAGACGATAGTGGAGTGAATAGATGAGATATTATCGTTTTATCTAGTGATGTTTTCATCATTTTGTCTCACATTCTGAGCCAGTCTGTGACAGAAAGACACATCAACTCTATGAGGGTATTCCATGAAAGTGGCTTAACAAGTCTAGGCTTCTCCTAAAATCCTGAGCTGAAACTAGCTTCATCTCCAACTTAAGCCTCAAGTCGTTCCATGAAAGAAATAATCCTGGGTCTGAACAACGATAATTCAAGCTTGAAGATTAATCTGAGCTCTGAGCTTTGCTCTGCTGAATGTGACGAGGCCAGATCAATGGAGCGACGACATCACTGAGAATGAGAGAGAAAAAAGGTTTTTCCTCATGATCTAACCAAACACAAGAGGAGCCTAAGTGCACACGGACTCTAGTTTGATTTGCAACACAAAAGTTTTCAGTTTATACTGGTTTATTCTGATGCGAGGAGCGAGAGGCAGCCCCTCCCCTCCTGTTCACTGCTGGAGAAAGACGAGGCATTTTACTGCAGAGATCCAGAGCATTTATCATCGTATTTGTGAGAAGGCTCATCTATTTCTAATGCACTGCACAGTTTTCCACTCTGCATGTGGAACTAGTCCTGCGTAAAGTTGTCACAAAGTTGTAGCGTAACCCCAGGGACACACTGCAAGCGTATTTCGCGCTACGCAAGCCCTACGCGCGTTAAAAATAGCCCAACGATGCACGCGTATCGTTTAGAAAACATGCAAAGTCAATGAGACCGGCCACACACCCGGCGCTTGACGCGCGTGGCGAGCGTGACGTCGTGTGAGCGTTGCGCGCGCGAGAATCGGGAGCGAAAGAATCCAACCTATTTTTTTTGTCGCTTGATGCTGGCGTAGCTGCGTAGAGGCGTAGAATACAAAGAAATCAGGCTTCTACAGTTGTATGTGTGTACTTGCCATCAGCACCACACGTCCTGGGACAGACCTGGACTGTGTGAAGGAGCCCTGCTTCAATAGGACTGCCTGCTTGAGTTTTCATATTTACTATTGAAAACCTCGCGTTTGCCGTGATCAGCCGGTCCAGAAGGGAAATATGAACCTAATCATGTGGTATTTTTTCACTACAGACCTGATACAAGAGCAGAAACACAGACAGACAAACTTGAACAGTTTTCCCATAGAAAAACACAGGGTGAGTGGCTCGCGATGACGCACCACAGGCGCGCAGGGGGCATCTGCTGCATCTGACGGTGTGGCCACCCATGAGTGGACGCACGGCTGTGGTTTCGCTTGTTCACGCACGTCATTTTTGTCGCTTGCTGTGTGTCTGGGCCCTAACTCTTCACAACCAGAACTGACCAATCAGAGCAGAGGATGTGTGGGTGTGGTGTGACCGGGTTAGAAATGAGGGAAAGAGGTGTTAAATAGGCTATGTGGCTTGTTACGTTTGCTCATAAGCTTCTTTCCACAGTGAGAGCAGCTCAAAGAAAGCGAAAAAACGGCGAGAGTGGCTTTTTGTTACCATGCCAAGTGAATAAAAGTGAATAAAAAGTGAATAAAAAGTAACATTTTCTAAGTCGTGTTGGAACAGACAGAGAGATGTGGCACAGTTGTGGAAGTGTGCGGGGATAAATATAATTTAAGTGTTTCTTTAGATAAAGCTAAAATAATGTTGACAGTTAGCCTAGTCCAGACCAGGTTTATGTCTGTGTACTTGTTACTGCGGCAACACAGAGCCAACTCTGGCTAACCGCGTTAGTGGAACAGAAATGGAGATTTCATAAGCCTAGATTAAGCCGGGCTTTGGCTTTATCTCGCTTCATGGAAAACCCCCATTGTTCATAGAGTCAAAAAACAAGCAAACCAACAAAAGAGCACTGTTCTTACAGTGAAACATGGAGGAGGATTGTTTATGTTCTGGGCCGCTTTGCTGCATCTGGCACATGGTCTTGAATCTGTCCGAGATGCAATGAAATCTCAAGACTATCGCTGCATTTTGGAGAGAAATGTGCTGCCTAGTGTCCAAAAGTTTGGTCATGAGTCTTTAACAGGAGAACAACAAATAACCCAGAGAATGTCTCAGAGAAAAGCATTGGACTATTCTGAAGAGTCTGTATGAGTCCAGATCCCCACCCTACTGAACACATACATCTGTAGAACACTCCTCAAACCTGACACAAGAGGAGACAGAACACAAAAAACAAACACTGAAAACTAAACTGAACAAAAACAGAACACACAACTACTGAAACAATACATCTGTAGAACACTCTTCAAACCTGACACAAGAGGAGACAGAACACAACTACTGAACACATACATCTGTAGAACACTCTTCAAACCTGACACAAGAGGAGACAGAACAACAACTACTGAACACATACATCTGTAGAACCAAACCTGACACAAGAGGAGACAGAACAACAACTACTGAACACATACATCTGTAGAACACTCCTCAAACCTGACACAAGAGGAGACAGAAACACAACTACTGAACACATACATCTGTAGAACACTCTTCAAACCTGACACAAGAGGAGACAGAACACACACTACTGAACACATACATCTGTAGAACACTCTCAAACCTGACACAAGAGGAGACAGAAACACAACTACTGAACACATACATCTGTAGAACACTTTCAAACCTGACACAAGAGGAGACAGAACACACAACTACTGAACACATACATCTGTAGAACACTCCTCAAACCTGACACAAGAGGAGACAGAACACAACTACTGAACACATACATCTGTAGAACACTCTTCAAAACCTGACACAAGAGGAGACAGAACACACAACTACTGAACACATACATCTGTAGAACACTCTTCAAACCTGACACAAGAGGAGACAGAACACACAACTACTGAACACATACATCTGTAGAACACTCCTCAAACCTGACACAAGAGGAGACAGAACACACAACTACTGAACACATACATCTGTAGAACACTCCTCAAACCTGACACAAGAGGAGACAGAACACACAACTACTGAACACATACATCTGTAGAACACTCTTCAAACCTGACACAAGAGGAGACAGAACACACAACTACTGAACACATACATCTGTAGAACACTCCTTCAAACCTGACACAAGAGGAGACAGAACACAACTACTGAACATACACGTAACACTTCAAACCTACAAGAAAAGAACACAAACACTGAACACATACATCTGTAGAACACTCTCAAACCTGACACAAGAGGAGACAGAACACAACTACTGAACACATACATCTGTAGAACACTCTTCAAACCTGACACAAGAGGAGACAGAACACACAACTACTGAACACATACATCTGTAGAACACTCCTCAAACCTGACACAAGAGGAGACAGAACACACAACTACTGAACAATACATCTGTAGAACACTCTTCAAACCTGACACAAGAGGAGACAGAACACACAACTACTGAACACATACATCTGTAGAACACTCTTCAAACCTGACACAAGAGGAGACAGAACACAACTACTGAACACATACATCTGTAGAAACACTCTTCAAACCTGACACAAGAGGAGACAGAACACAACTACTGAACACATACATCTGTAGAACACTCCTCAAACCTGACACAAGAGGAGACAGAACACACAACTACTGAACACATACATCTGTAGAACACTCCTCAAACCTGACACAAGAGGAGACAGAACACACAACTACTGAACACATACATCTGTAGAACACTCTTCAAACCTGACACAAGAGGAGACAGAACACACAACTACTGAACACAACATCGTAGAACACTCTCAAACCTGACACAAGAGGAGACAGAACACAACTACTGAACACATACATCTGTAGAACACTCCTCAAACCTGACACAAGAGGAGACAGAACACAACTACTGAACACATACATCTGTAGAACACTCCTCAAACCTGACACAAGAGGAGACAGAACACACAACTACTGAACACATACATCTGTAGAACACTCTTCAAACCTGACACAAGAGGAGACAGAACACACAACTACTGAACACATACATCTGTAGAACACTCCTCAAACCTGACACAAGAGGAGACAGAACACACAACTACTGAACACATACATCTGTAGAACACTCTTCAAACCTGACACAAGAGGAGACAGAACACAACTACTGAACACATACATCTGTAGAACACTCTTCAAACCTGACACAAGAGGAGACAGAACACAACTACTGAACACATACATCTGTAGAACACTCTTCAAACCTGACACAAGAGGAGACAGAACACACAACTACTGAACACATACATCTGTAGAACACTCCTCAAACCTGACACAAGAGGAGACAGAACACAACTACTGAACACATACATCTGTAGAACACTCTTCAAACCTGACACAAGAGGAGACAGAAACACAACTACTGAACACATACATCTGTAGAACACTCTTCAAACCTGACACAAGAGGAGACAGAACACACAACTACTGAACACATACATCTGTAGAACACTCCTCAAACCTGACACAAGAGGAGACAGAACACACAACTACTGAACACATACATCTGTAGAACACTCCTCAAACCTGACACAAGAGGAGACAGAACACACAACTACTGAACACATACATCTGTAGAACACTCTTCAAACCTGACACAAGAGGAGACAGAACACACAACTACTGAACACATACATCTGTAGAACACTCCTCAAACCTGACACAAGAGGAGACAGAACACACAACTACTGAACACATACATCTGTAGAACACTCTTCAAACCTGACACAAGAGGAGACAGAACACACAACTACTGAACACATACATCTGTAGAACACTCCTCAAACCTGACACAAGAGGAGACAGAACACACAACTACTGAACACATACATCTGTAGAACACTCCTCAAACCTGACACAAGAGGAGACAGAACACACAACTACTGAACACATACATCTGTAGAACACTCTTCAAACCTGACACAAGAGGAGACAGAACACACAACTACTGAACACATACATCTGTAGAACACTCCTCAAACCTGACACAAGAGGAGACAGAACACAACTACTGAACACATACATCTGTAGAACACTCCTCAAACCTGACACAAGAGGAGACAGAACACACAACTACTGAACACATACATCTGTAGAACACTCCTCAAACCAGAACACACAAGTCTCACTCACAGACTTTACACAAATCGTTTGAGTGCAGTGATTGCCAACTATCATGAACCACCTTTTTTGTCCAAGTATGTACCACAGCAAATCCTAAACACATTTAGCAGAGAAAATCCTAAACACATTTAGCAGAGAAAACCCTAAACACATCACATTCACGAGCGGAGAACTTGTACAGAACTGGCTGGACTGACCTGAATGTGGTCGTTTCGAAGCAGAGCCTGCAGTTTTTTATATTCCATCAAAGACGTGTTATTTTCCCCAAAAGAGAAGCTGACGAGCCAACGGTGACGAGCCAGTTTTTTCTGTAACACAAGACAGATGAAGAGCAAACAGGAGCAGTGAGGAGCAGACAGGAGCAGTGAGGAGCAGTGAGGAGCAGTGAGGAGCAGACAGGAGCAGTGAGGAGCAGTGAGGAGCAGACAGGAGCAGTGAGGAGCAGACAGGAGCAGTGAGGAGCAGTGAGGAGCAGACAGGAGCAGTGAGGAGCAGACAGGAGCAGTGAGGAGCAGTGAGGAGCAGACAGGAGCAGACAGGAGCAGTGAGGAGCAGTGACAGGAGCAGACAGGAGCAGTGAGGAGCAGACAGGAGCAGTGAGGAGCAGACAGGAGCAGACAGGAGCAGTGAGGAGCAGACAGGAGCAGACAGGAGCAGTGAGGAGCAGACAGGAGCAGTGAGGAGCTGACAGGAGCAGTGAGGAGCAGTGAGGAGCAGACAGGAGCAGACAGGAGCAGTGAGGAGCAGACAGGAGCAGTGAGGAGCAGACAGGAGCAGACAGGAGCAGACAGGAGCAGACAGGAGCAGTGAGGAGCAGACAGGAGCAGTGAGGAGCTGACAGGAGCAGTGAGGAGCAGACAGGAGCAGTGAGGAGCAGACAGGAGCAGTGAGGAGCAGACAGGAGCAGTGAGGAGCAGTGAGGAGCAGACAGGAGCAGTGAGAGCAGATCTCAGTAGTGTCATACCTGAAAGTCTGGTGCACTGAGCAGCTGGAGCTCAGGCAGGTGTTGGAGGACCTGTTGGTAGATCTCTCTGCTGTCCAGCGTTTGCAGCCACTGTCACAGAACACAAAGCTTCACCTCAGGACCTCATCAACATCACTGTTGACTATTTACTGTTGAATAAACTTGACCAGTTTTGATTTCCATGTTTCTGTTTGGTGTTGACTAATAAATGTTTCATTGTTCGATTTTCTAACAGTGATGTTTGCAAAATCCACATTCTTGAGAAATCCTCAGATACAACAGTTCTTTGAGCTATACAAAAATCAAATGGTTTGAATTTGATTTGTTTGAACCATGTATCGTCTCATTCTAAAAGGCAGCCCAACAGCCTAAAAACAAGAACAAAAGAAACACAAATGTAACTATTTATTAAAAGAGTTGATTCACAAATCAAGAAACATGCATCCGCAACAACTACTGTATTATGTCTCTATTCTGAATATTCTACATGAGTAAAGAGGCTGGTATTGTCACTACATGTTGTTGATTTCACGTGCATCACTGAGAGAACAGTAAAGTATATACACACGGAGGTTTCAGAAGAGAATGAAGCGCCTGAGAAGCTGCAGTCACACACCAATTCTTATACTCCCAAAACATGTAGCATGTGGGCAATAATCGCACATCTATGTTTTGTGTTATGATATAATCACAAATGCAATTGGTTGGACGTACCAGGACACTGCCCTCCTGGTCCAGAGTGCTGCTCAGAGACACGGTACAACATGTGTGTGTTTGTTTTTATCACCTTATAGGGACAACCACCGGACAGCACACTCTACAAGTGGGAACCTGAATTTTTGTCGGGACAAAAATGCTGGTCCCCACAAAAATGACAATGTAATTGATGAAAATAAGCTCCGAACAACACCCTGTACAAATTTGGGAAAAATCCCCACAAGTCAAAAAACCTGACTTTAAGTGTGTGACTACACACACTGTGTCTATTTTAACAGAATAGCGCGTTTTAGAGGGGGATTATTGGAGACACTCAGTCCGCCTCTGAGGCACTCTGCTCTGGTTTTCTGATATGGGGGGTCATTGCTCACTCTCATGCCCGGAGAAGAGCACTCATCCCCGGCTAGGTTGGACGGAGGGTCGGCCTCTGTCCTCCGGAGAACCAGACAATTTTCTCACCCGATTTTAAACACTTTAATTCGGCCTGGGCACTTCTTAGGGCATGGATGAATGCAGCATGACCTGCTCTTTAACCCTGGGTGGGTCTTAAGCCAGAGCACCGTGTATTTTTGACAGAATAGCCGGTTTTAGAGAGGGGGAATCCCGGGACATCCAGTCCGCCTCTGGTGCACTCTGCTCGGACTGGGCTTTGGGGTTATACACCCCCTGAGTTCCAGAAGAACCAGACAGTTTCGGGCTTGATTTTACCTTGTCTAATAAGATGCTTTGCTTGTTTTAGAGGCATGGATTGTGACTCAGATGACCTGTCTGGGTGTACCTCATCGGGCAGCCCTGCTTTTGTTCCTGAATTCAGCGACAGCGACAGCGATGGGGACAGTGGAGATTCATTTCATTCATTCATGTCAACAGAAAGCAACCTGCCAGGAAATTCAAAAAATAGACAGGACACACTCAAAAAGCCCAATCCAACATACCAATGACACCCCTTCAGAACAGCAACAAGTCCCAGAAAGTAGCTCATCACCTCCTTGGACAGTCCGACGCCAACGTTCACTGTCAGTGCAGGCAGTAAGTACAAAAGCAGATGGGTCTCGCCAGTACAATAAGAGACAATATTGCTTGTTCTGTAATAAAGGATTACTGAAAATAACTCGACATTTGGAGCATGTTCATAAAAATGAACTCGAGGTTGCACAAGCCATGTCTTATAATAAGGATCAAAAGAAAGAAAACTCCATCTTGAACATCTTCGAAACAGGGGAAACTTTGCTCATAATGTTGAGGTGTTAAACGGAGGTGCAGGAGAACTTGTTCCCCGAAGGAAACCATCAGTAAACACAGAAGCCCAGGATTACATGCACTGTGTTCACTGCCAAGGCCTATTTAGAAAGAAGATTCTTTTTAAACATGTCTCAAAATGCAAGTTTAAGCCTAGCGGTGAGCCAAATCGAGGAAGAACGCGGGTTCAGGCGCTCTGTGCATTTGCTGTACCACCACCTCCGGGTGTCAAACAAGACTTCTGGAAGCTGCTAAGCAACATGATAAATGATAAAGTTTCTTCCATAGTGAAAAAAGATCCATGTATTCTAGAATTTGGTGAAAATCTTTTTAGTCGTTTTGGCCATGATCCTGGGAAACATGAGTATATTCGTCAAAAACTGAGAGAGTTGGGAAGGCTTCTGTTATGCTCAAGTAAAAACCCGGAGCTAAAGACCATTGAGGACCATGTTTTGCCTTCAAATTTCATGCATGTTGTAGAATCTGTGAAATGTGTAGCTGGTTATGACAGGCAAAACAATACATATAAACGCCCAAGTCTGGCTCTCAAATTAGGGCATAGTCTGTCAAAGATTCCATGTTGGTTGAAAGTCGTTCAAACATCCAGAACAACAGTGTTGCAGCTAAAAATGCCCGTACATTCAGACAAATCTATGAAGCAAGATGGCATGAAATGATATCTGCAGCGTCACTGAGAACACTTCAAGAAGCTAAGTTTAATGCTCCACTTTTACTTCCATTCACAAGAGATGTCCAGGTGCTTCATTCATTTCTGGATGCAGAGCAGCAGAAACTTCACTCCATGTTGTCTTCTCAAGTGTCAACCCAGGACTGGGCTGGATTAGCAAAAGTCACCCTGACTCAGATAATTCTCTTTAACAGACGGCGGTCCGGTGAAGTATCAAAAATGCCTCTGTCAGCATACATGTCTCCGCATAGCCAGGATGCGCTGGAAGACTTGGGTGATGCACTCTCTGATTTAGAAAAGAAACTGTGTCAACACTTCAGAAGACTGGAGATAGCGGGGAAGAGAGGAAGGAAGGTGCCGGTTCTTTTGACACCAACCATGCAGGAAGCATTGGATCTTCTTGTCAGCAAGCGAGAGATGTGTGGGGTTGTACCGGGAAACAAATACCTTTTTGCCAGACCACAAGCATGTTCATACTTTCGTGGGTCTGACTGTCTCCGGCATTTTGCCAAGATGTGTGGGGCAAAAAACCCAGAAAGCCTCACCTCCACAAAACTGCGCAAACAAACTGCAACTCTGTCTCAAGTTCTTAACCTGAGCAACACAGAGTTGGATCAGCTGGCCGATTTCCTGGGGCATGATGTAAGAGTCCACCGACAGTTCTACAGACTTCCAGAAGGCACCCTTCAACTGGCTAAAGTGAGCAAGATCCTCATGGCTTTGGAGCAAAGACGTATGGCTGAATTCAAGGGAAAAGGCCTGGATGACATCACTATTGACCCAGAAGGTAAAGATTTGTTTTTGTCTATCCACACTTGAGCTCAGAGCAGACAGGCCAGGTTCCAGGTTAAAAAAGCCCCAAATAGTACCTTGTAAGTCGGATCCAAAGTGACACATTGTGCCGTTAAAGACCAGAGTTTAGCTGCAGCAGACAGGCCAGGAAACACTCTTTTAAACCCCAGAATAGTACCTTGTAAGTCGGATCCAAAGTGACACATTGTGCCGTTAAAGACCCAGAGTTTAGCTCCAGCAGACAGGCCAGGAAACACTCTTTTAAACCCCAATATAGTGGGTCTATGCTGGGCAGCAAACTGGCCACTATCAGCCTCTGAGTCTCTGCCCAGGCCTGGTGCTCCTCTCTGGGCCAAGTGCTCTCACACTCTGCCTCCTGGAGCCTCTTCTCCACCTCCACAAGACTCCAGGAGAGCCTCACACTCTGCCCAGGAAAGGTGCTCCTATCTGGGCAGGTGAAGACATACATAAAGTTTGTACATTTCGGCTTAACTAAGCTGTTTCTTTACTTTTGACAGATCATGCCCTCCAGGACAGTGAAATGCCAGACGAAACAAATGAAACATCTCAGCCTGTTACAATTGAAACATACAACCATCCTTCACTGCAAGCGGTCCAAAGACCGTCACGCAAAGAACCGTCACGCACCCCCACTTCAGCTCGCCGGACAGTCGTAAAGAGAACGTGGAACCAAAGAGAGGTCAAAGCCGTGGAAAAGCACTTGATGCACTTCATAAACTCGTGCCGAGTTCCGGGCAAAGCAGACTGTGACAAGTGCCTTCGGCTTGAGAAAGTCGCGCTCAAACGGAAGGATTGTTAGCAGTGAAATATTATGTAAAGAATCGAATCACAGCTCTTAAAAGAACAGTTTAATAATTATAATTCAATTTATGTTAATATAGATTTAGTTTTATTCATTTTTGTGTGTCATTATTTCCTAAAAATTCATTCCAATAACCAGTGTACATGGTTGGGTCTCATAACTATCTCTATCCCTGAAATGTCCCCAGAAGTTTTTAATGGAAGAAATGTTTTTTGAAGTCAAATTACTGCTAAGGAAATTTAGAGAACCATAACATATTTTTTGGGCTCCGGTAGAACCAGCAGAAAGGGACGTTCCCACAAGGCATGTTCTAGTCATGCGTCCCTACAATATGTTAAAGACACGTATGTGTGAGTGTGAGTGTGTGTCAGGGCGTACCAGGACACTGCCCTCCTGGTCCAGAGTGCTGCCCGGGGGAACAAGGCAGTGGCTCCACTGCTCACCTGAACAAAACACACACACACATTGTATTTAGAAAACTTATTCAGTTTACTGTTACATACAAATCTGTCTCTATTACACTATTTTAAATTCCATGTTATGTTGTTGTTTTTTTAAACCACACACAACAGCTTTTTTTTTGTCCAATGTTTAACACGTAAAAGGTTGTATTTTTTACCTGTGCTCTGACTTTCAACTGGAAACATGCTGTTCCACCTTGTTATGTCATTAAAGTGTGTCTACTGAATATACAGACAGGTTCATGTATTGCAGACATGAATCAGCGAAACCAAGAGAACCTAAGCTAGCTGTTAATCACTTTTAAAGTCCATACGATGAGTCAAAGATGTCAGTTTTGTGTAATATGGAACATGAGACATTTGTACTAAGCAGAACAGACTACTAGCTAGTCTGTAGTCTGTTTTTTGCTTTTCACATGTAGTCCCTTGTCTTACTACCCTGTCCTAGCTTGTGTTTGTCCTGCTAGACGAGTTGTTTCCCTCTGGCTGTACAGATTTAAACCCTTTATCTATACTCTATATCTCTCCTTCCCTGTGCTTCTCCTTCAGAGTTTAGACTTTTTCCTTGACGATGGTCTGAGACAATTTTTTAGTTTGCTTGTTTACAGCTGAATAATCTGCTTCTGTGTTGCTGTTTGGTATTGACTAAATACTGTTTCATTGTTTGATTTTAAAACACTGATGTTTGCTAAATCAACAATCTTGGAAAGATTTTAGAGACAAGGGTAGTTGTGATTTTGGACTGTACAAAAAGAAATTGATATGATTTCTTGTATGAAAACATTCCAGACCTGGAAGCTCTGGCACAGCTGCTCTTGGCCCACACAGTCGATCCAGCCCACGTTCACCAGGCCGTCCTGCAGCAGACAGAGCACAAATCACTACACATACACCTCCTGCACTGCTGTTAAAGTGAAACCATTACATTTACCTCTGAAAAGAAGAAATACCTGCATGTTTTACAAACAGAGAGTAAACTGGTTGTACCAGCTCAGAAGTTAAGGCTAAAAGCTAAAAGTTAAGTCTTTCCTTTGTAGTAAATTTATTTTGCTACATTATTTTTATACCGGCCTTACATGCAGGCACCAAAATATTTAGTGATAACTAACCCTATTGTCCAACCAGGCTGAAGCTTGTGTATGTGCGCCTGATATCCTCAGGTCTGACCATTGTGCCTCAGCTTCCTAACAAAAGTCAAAGCAGTTCAAAAGGCACACATGCACAGTAAATGTACACATTATTGATATTGTCTCATTTTTACAGGGCAATTCATTATGTGGAAACAGTTCTGAAATAATTGTCTTTCCGTGATCTTAATTCTTTAAACTGCAACATGAACACATATTTCAGGGAGTTGCACATCTCTGGAAATTGTTGTTTTTAATCTGAAATATATTGTTTAAGAAATACAGCTTTTTGAAAAAAGTTGTCATGTGGCAGAACTTGAAATGAAAAAAAAAAAAAAGTGCCTGTGGACAGATTGCACTGGGGTAAATTAAGCCATTTATTATTACAGTCAAATAATATATTTTAATCTAAAAAACAGATGATTTATACAAGTTAAACAAACTCAGTATACATTTTCTTCTTGAAAAATGTATAAACTGTTTTATAAACAGGCACGGAAGTCCAGAGCTGCCAGTGTGGAGTAAATGTTTTTTTCATCTTTTCTCGTTATAACGACCTTAAATTTACGTTCAAACGAGAATATAATGTCGTTATAACGACTTTTTATTTACGTTAAAACGAAAATATTTTCTCGTTCGAACGACTTTTTCATGATAAACAGACTGCTTATCCCATGATGCGCCACAAGCTGGAGCTCAGAGCCCTGTACTACGAAGCTAGATTTGGGGTTTAGCGGGGTCAGTTCTGGGTTAAACCTGGTCTGGTCCTACGAGTGGATCACTTCATATCGGGGCAGATCTATATGGCAACATGAGACAAACTCATAACCTGCTCCGGACCAGAGTTCTGAAGAAGTTAAAAAGACGAGGCGCTGGCCAATCAGCGACGATCGAGAATTTAGGCCTTTGTGAAGAGACAGGGGAGAGAGATGAGAAAGGGCAGCGGAGAAATGAGGAAATACGAAAGTCACGGCGTATTTTATATCAAAGCAATGCGCACGTATTTATAAAGAGGAGCCATGAGATCTTATATGTAGCAGTAACACTGAAGAATCCTGTTTAATCTGTGTGATGATTAATAAACGCTTTCATTGTCAAGAAATAATGAATGACTGCACATTTGGCTGTGGATCTTTACGCTTCACTTTGACTCAGACAAAAGACACTTGTCTAAACCAACAGACTCAGGTCGATCTATTAAATGTTTGGTGATGTCTGTACATTTGTGCTTTAGTCTGTTATATCCATGATGACATTTAAATGAACTGTGTAGCGTAACTTCTGTGTCTGTGATTGGCCTCGTACCTGGGTTAGTCAACCCGGGTAAGAGAAACTTATCCAGGCTATTCAGCGACGTTCGTAGTAGGGCTCTGGAGCATCATGAGAAGGGTTGTCTAATTTTCATTAAAAGTCGTTTTAACGTAAATAAAAAGTCGTAATAACCAGAATATTGATAGAAATGTTTACTCCACACTGGCAGTTCTGGACTTCCGTAAACAGGTAACATTAAATAATAAACATGAGCAGATCTGCTCAGAACTAAATGCCAAACTTGATTGATTAGATTGGCCAGTCTAATTCTCTTACATCCTGGTCTTATTTCCTAATTTTTCTATCTGTGTTTGGTGTAAAATGAAGAATTAGATTGCTTTAGTGATAAATGACACAATTGCCATAAAATAATATATTTTCAATTATTCATTAATGGGGTGTCATTGGCACAACTTAACCCAGGCCCACCATTTTGGAAAAAAATGCATCATCTCTCAGTTTTGAGCTAACCATATAGATTCAAAATGTCTCTTACCAAAACACTAACACATGTGTGATATATTACAAACTTGCCAATAATTGTTCAGTTACAACAACCAAAAAACCTTGATCAGGGTACAATAGAGGCAGTTTGTAAGAGATTTAAAAACGTGCGTTGTCTCACATGGGCTAAAAATATAGATGTGTATAGATGTGGGCCTAATGGAATCCTGCGTTTAGTGTACATTTACCGAGTTTCATCAGGCTGAAATCATAGTGACTACAACATGTTAAAGATTGTATGGAGGATATTCCAGGAAAGACAAATGTGACTGTTTTTCAAATGTGTTCTCTCAACCAGAGCAACACCTTCCACTCACTGCAAAAAGGGAAAATCTAACTTAGATAAAAGAACTTGAATGAAGCATATTAATCTTAAAAGAATAATTTAAGATTTCTTCTCTTAATATGACCCAGTCTTACTGAGATTATTTGACTTGTTTTAAGATATTCTTTCCTAATTTACCTTATCTAGATATAAAAACTTTTTTTAAGGAAACTTGTTTCTGTTTTAAACTATACTGGCTTGAATCAAGAATAGATTTGCTTTAAAATCTTGTCAAGAGTTCTTGAAACTAGCATTTTCTAATCCAAACAACCGGATTAGTCTAATTTTCTTACTGCACTGGCAGATTATTTCACTGGAAATAAGACATTTTCACCTCAAAATGAGCTAAGTTCAAGTCTGTTACAAATCTTCACAACTGTTTTCACCAAGGTTAGCAAAAAACACTTTTTTGAAAATCTTCCATACAACCAGGCAAACTAGATCTCGAAATCTGATCATTGTCAAAATCACACAGATGAAAAAACTGTCTTCTTTAACTAAAACCACCCAAACATTTATAGGTTTTCATATTTTAATGAGGATAACAGGCAAACATTGACAGGAGAAAAAAAATGTAAGTGAACCATTACATTTAATATCTGGTTGCCCCCCCTTTGGCAGCAATAACTTCTACCAGACACTTCCTGTAGTTGCAGATCAGTCTTGCACATCGATCTGATAAATTTTGGACCTTCCCCTTAAAAAATTGCTGCAGTTCAGTCAGATTCTGGGATGTTGGGCATAAATTGCTGTTTTGAGGTCATGCCACAGCATCTCAAGTCAGAACTTTGACTTGGCCACTCCAGAACGTGTATTTTGTTCTTCTGAAACCATTCTCAAGTTGATTTACTTTTGTGTTTTGGATCATTGTCTTGTTGCAGCTTCTTTCCTCTTTTAAGCTTCGACTGTCTGACAGACAGCGTCAACTTTTCTTGTAAAACATCTGATAAACTTTTGAATTCATTTTTCCACTAATGATTACAAGTTGTCCAGGCCCTGAGGCAGTAAAACAGGCCTAAACTATAATTTTCCCTCCACCATGCTTCACGGTGGGGATGGGGTGTTGATGTTGGTGAGCTGTTTAATTTTTCTTCTAAACATGACGTGCGTTTCTTCCAAATAATTCAATTTTAGTTTCATCAGTCCACAAAATATTTAGCCAGAAGTTCTGTGGAGTGTCTAGGTGAATTGTGCAGAAATCTTTTTTTTAGACAGTGGTGGCTTTTACATGTAGTCAGTGTATGCACAGAGATACTAGACTGTTGTTTTACATGTAGTCAGTGTATGCACAGAGATACTAGACTGTTGTTTTAGATGTAGTCAGTGTATGCACAGAGATACTAGACCAGGGGTGCCCAACCCGTCGATCGCAATCGACTAGTGGATCTTTGAGGCAGTGGAAGTAGCTCCCAAAGCCCCGTCTGTTAATACGAATTTTAACCGCGAGATATAGGCGTAATTACAAGCGCGAACTACACGTGGCATCAACAAGCGCTACATGCGCGAACTACACGAGCAATCAACAAGCGCTGTATGCGCGTACTACACGCGCGAATTACAACCGTAATATATGAGCGCTAGATTTATATGCGGCAGCAAGAATTCTCCACTGTCTGCTCGTTGGAGCACACAGCAGCCGCGCAGCACTTGAGCGCTTGCCAACGCGGCTCCTGAACACACGCGCTCATAGGGGTGAAATAGAAAATAGGAGAGAGCAGGAGGAGAGAAAGAGAGAGGAGCAGGAGGAGGAGACAGGTAGTGCCACAGAATCCTACCTGCTCACGCGGTGTTGTTGTCCAACAGCTTGCTGTTGTTGATGCGAGTCAAAAACAAAAGCTAACTTTTCTCAAGCCCCTCCCCCTCACTGTTACCACGGTAATCACCAATCACTCATAGTACTGTAGTTTGAAGTGCTTCCATTGAGGTGACTTGGATAGCTTGAACTTTTTAATGACTTTTTGTTGTTATAGTTGTAGCCACAATAATTTATTTTCAAAAATAAATGTGTCACTTTTTAACAGGTTTATAACTTACATTTTAATAAATATTATTGCACTATTTAAAAAAACTAACTGTGTCTTAATCAGGACTAGTCTAAAGAACAATTTTTTCGACATTGTTAATAAATAAAATAATGTAAATCCAAAGGTAGCTCTTCGGGCTGTGCTCAGACTAAAAGTAGCTCACGAGCTGAAAAAGGTTGGGCACCCCTGTACTAGACTGTTGTTTTACATGTAGTCAGTGTATGCACAGAGATACTAGACTGTTGTTTTACATGTAGTCAGTGTAAACACAGAGATACTAGACTGTTGTTTTACATGTAGTCAGTGTATGCACAGAAATACTAGACTGTTGTTTTACATGTAGTCAGTGTATGCACAGAGATACTAGACTGTTGTTTTACATGTAGTCAGTGTATGCACAGAAATACTAGACTGTTGTTTACATGTAGTCAGTGTATGCACAGAAATACTAGACTGTTGTTTTACATGTAGTCAGTGTATGCACAGAGATATTGGACTGTGCCAGTACGTTCTGTAAGTCTTTAGCAGACACTCTAGGGTTCTTTTTTACCTCTCTGAGTCATTTGTTTTTTTTTTTTTATTTATTTATTTATTTGATAGGGACAGTGCATATTAATGAACATCTGTAACAGTTACAGTGTAAATATGCCAGATTATAGCAAAGACGCTAATTTCCATCTGTAGTCCCTAGGCAGGTACACAGATAAAGACACAACAAAAATACAAGAATACAATAAAAGAAGAGCTAAAAGTGCTCACAGGCTTGGTTTTCCTTCATTTGCGCTGAACTTTGGCCGTTATTTTTGTTGAAAGGGAAAAGAAGCAACAGTGCCAAGCTCTCTCCATTTGTTCATAATTTCTCTAACTGTAGACTAATGAACATCCAGACTTTTAGAGATGGTTTTGTAACCTTTTCCAGCTTTATACAAATCTACAATTCTAGATTGCAGGTCTTCAGACAGCTGCTTTGAGCGAGCCATGATGAACAACAGACATTGCTTCACATCAAGACACAGTGCTTACCAGGAGTGTCTTTTATAGCGGGCAGGGCAGCTTTAAGCCTCTCCTCAGTGATTGGACACACTCGGACTTAAATTGCTCTTAAAGTCTCCTTAGGCAGAAGGTTCACTTACTTTTTCTTTCCCCTTTTGTCAATGTTTGCATGTTATCCCCTTAAAAAATGAAACCTATAAATGTTTAGGTGGTTTTAGTTAAAGCAGACACTGTTTTTTTCATTGGTGTGATTTCGACAAAGATCAGATCACATTTGATGGTGATTTTAAGCAGAAATGTGAGAAATTTCAAAGGCTTCACATACTTTTTCATGCCGCTGTAGCCAATAATATCAAACTGTGGTTTTGAGTGTTCCTGTAACTGTTTACCTTTCCTTTTTAACCTCCCTCAAGTGTTCCTGTAAGTATTTACAAATTAAGCACTTGTTAAATACATTTTAATAGTCACATAAACCACATTTAAAGGTGCACTGAGTAACTTTTTGACCCAAAAAAAAACATGAATAATAGCATGTTTTTTGTCATTTTGATGTCTTCTTTAAAATAAAACAATAACACAAATCTTTGTCTTTACTTGGAAGCTTGCTTGATGACAAAATGAAGTGTTTTTTGGACTAGAAGAGAGCCTTGTCATATTATCTTCATCCAGAATTTGTGTAGTTTTAACTTTCTATGTTTACAGAATTCTGTAGTTGACTTTTCACAGAGCACTTTTAAAGAATCAATAAGAGAACCATTGAGAAGATGACGACAACGCCGTTTTATTTCTACAGCACATTTACACAGTCAGAAGTGCTTCACACAGTGACCTCTCCTCCCCCTAAGTGACAGCAGCTGCCCTGGGGCAGTTCAGCAGAAGCAAGTCGCCTAAACATCTGTCACTTCAACCTTCCACCACCATCGAGTGTTCCCTACCCTGCATTGTATTGTTTTTTTTTTTTATTAAAATAATAGAAATGCTTACATACTGGTATCTATCACTTTTTGTACCACATACCACAGTTTCATAAGCTTTTTGCATTGTATGACAGATCATCACAAATGTTGACTTAGTTTGGTGTGATCGTTCTTGTGCTGAATATTTATCACAGTTTTACAGCAGTGAAGTACACATTTATGAAAAATAAAAGTGTAAAGTTACTTTGAGTTGTAAAACAGAATCCCTCCACAAAGGCATGACGTTAATATAGTGCACCACAACAGAAAAGCTTTTGATCAAAGAGGACACTCACCAACATGGCCGCCAGCTTCTGCCTCGTGCGGGGCTCCAGACAGTCTGTCACAGAACAAGGTTTTACACATTTAGCCTTCTGTCTGTTCAGAATCAGAAGTGTTACAGTCCATTCAAACCTCATCAAAAACATGGATGGGGTCTTAGTGAAACAAAAGTCAACTTTTCTTGTGGTGTAGATAATCCATTTCTAGTGTTTAAAATAAAGAAAAATCAGCACGCAAAAACAACTAAATGAGCAATAGTTCACGTTGGAGAGTGTAATGATTTTACCATGATGGTCATTTTTATGTCTTTGTTCTGTGTGTTTTGTCTGACTCCCTCTCCTCTTCCCTTGGTGCTTTTGCTCACCAGGCCAACACTGTAAATAAGAATTTGTGGTAACACTTTATATTAACTGCACACTATTAAGCATTAATAAAGCATCAGTTAATGATTAAAAAAGCATTTATAAAAAATGAGTAAACATTAATAAATGCTTTATAAAGCCTTATAAATCATTTATAAAGACTGCATTAGTAAATGCTTAAAACGCTGTGCCTTTAATAAACAGTTTATTAATATGTAATAACTAATATCTATTAAGCCTTAACAAACATTTGTAGACACTTAATTACTTTGAAATTTAACTGTTTTTTACCAAACACCAACACACTATCTAAATTTTTGTTAGCAGTTAATAGATGCTTTATAAAACCTTTGTTGAGTAAAACTGGTATTTATAAAGCATCTATTAATTGTTAATAAAGTAACTAGAGTGAGCTTATCTAAAGTGTAGTCTTATTTTGCCTTATAACACATTTATTAAAGTATTGCAAACACCAGTGCACAAATTAGATTTTATTATTCAAACATCACAGTCTGAACGTTTACACACAAATACATCAAAATAAACACATTTTCACTTTACTTTCCCATAAAATAAATACAGAATAACATGAACATCTTTTAATGGTAAAGTTGAGTCAAAAGTCTTTATGAATGTCGAGACTGTGATTGACGCAGTTCAGGATTAGCATGTTGTATTTTCTCAGACGAAGTCAATCTTCAATAAATCTAAAATTTTTTATTTTTTTTTTTGGTTTTGTTTTATGTTGTAACAATAAGTTTTCATTCACAAAACATCAAAATATTCTCCATAGTGTGAAGCTAAAGGAAATATTATTTAAATCAATTTTTTTATAATAATAACAAAAGTAAATGGACCTACTCACTAGTCTGAAAATGTGAAATGACAATACATTTTAATAGTATTTTAAAAACAATGTTATGAAGACAAACTCATCACAACATTTTAGAATGTGAACGGTACGTATTACAACATAAAAATGGTATAAACAGTTTAAAAAGATAACCTGGCACTTACGGTATAAAATATGCATGTACACAAAATGACTGCTTAACATGACTGAAAAAGGTTTGTTTTTTCACAACAGAGAGAATGATTACTTAAAGAATGATTGATTAAGACATTTACTAGTCTAAATGTCTTAATCAACCAAATCAATGCCATACATTTTTGTAATAACTGCCATTTCATTTGCTCCAAGTCTCTAGAGATTCTTTATTGACGTCCAGGTGCTCTGCAGGTGCTCGATATGGGCACCACAAACCAACTGTTGTGGTTTACTCATGATGATGACCCTCGACCTGCCAAGAGCCCAGTTTCTTCTCTTCCATCCACCGGCCATCCTTCCTCTTCAATAGTGAGGCTGAAAACATAAACAAAAGCAAAGAAGTTACAATCACAATGAATTAGAGCTGCAACAGATTGTTGTTTTTATTATACTTTTTTATTGTTTAGAATAATCAGTTGGTTTAGATTTCAACAGGACCATGTCTGGACTGTTTTTTTACTAAGATGGGGTTGTCAAAAGAATCAAAATACAAACATAAAAATATACTACTGAAACTAGTAACAAAATACTAATTTTAAACTATTTTTAGTAAAATAACTCAATCAACAGTTGTGTCCATGTGGTCTAGTACACAAAATAATGTTTTGCCTAAAATGTTAGGTTGCACAAGTCATTGTCATAATGAATATAAAATGTCTATTCAGAAACAAGTAATTTTGCATAATTTATCGACATTTATTTATGATTTGTGGTCCTAAGTTTTTCATTATTGCATTGAGATTTTCTCTAGCCGAAATTCCAACACCATAGTTGTGCCAATAATATGTTTTTTGTTTTGTTTTCTGACCATCTTTATGTACTGTCACTTAAATCATTTACTGTGCCTTAAAAATACATGAATGCTGTTTCTGATATCTTAACACAATGCCCACATAGCTACACAAACACTTACCAAGCATGTCACATCCAGAGGTCCGTTTCTATGACTCATGGAGCGCGGCTAACACACGCTAGCTAGCCCGCTAGCGGCGCTAATGCTAGCGGGCTGAGCATGGCTCTCACTGCCCAAGATTTAATTTGATGCAGAAACTGAGAACACCAAGGCTGAGTCTCCCTTTTATCGGCTCCAATTGTATCCGTTTTCAAGTATGAAGACAAAACAAGCAGGTTTTGTAGGAATCTTGTTGTTCTGTGACTTTGGTTAGAGCACACTTTGCTTGCTCTCTAAGGAACCAATCAGGAGGCTTAATTCTGGTCAGAGCCGCTGTAAGGTGACTCCCGATTGGCTGCTGGAGCTGTTTGTGAGCAACTGGGTGGGTTCTGGTTAAGGACTGCGCTAAGCTCAGACTGCGCTAAGCAAAGAAAAAAACTGAACAGAGACCCACAAAACCTGTTTTTTGTTTTCACATTCGGACATGGAAGCAGTGGAAACAGAGACAACGAAATTCAGCCATGACCTTCTCCGTTTCTTGATAAAATACGATCTCTTGAGGCAGTCAGAGCCATGCTCAGCCCGCTAGCATTAGCGCTGCTAGCGGGCTAGCTAGCGTGTGTTAGCCGCGCTCCATGAGTCATAGAAATGAACCTCTGGATGTGACATGCTTGGTAAGTGTTTGTGTAGCTAATGTGGGCATTGTGTTAAGATATCAGAAACAGCATTCATGTATTTTTAAGGCACAGTAAATGATTTAAGTGACAGTACATAAAGATGGTCAGAAAATAAAACAAAAAACATGTTATTGGCACAACTATGGTGTTAGCATTTCGGCTAGAGAAAATCTCAATGCAATAATGAAAAACTTAGGACCACAAACATAAATAAATGTCGATAAATTATGCAAAATTACTTGTTTCTGAATAGACATTTTATATTCATTATGACAATGACTTGTGCAACCTAACATTTTAGGCAAAACATTATTTTGTGTACTAGACCACATGGACACAACTGTTGATTGAGTTATTTTACTAAAAATAGTTTAAAATTAGTATTTTGTTACTAGTTTCAGTAGTATATTTTTATGTTTGTATTTTGATTCTTTTGACAACCCCATCTTAGTAAAAAAAAGTCCAGACATGGTCCTGTTGAAATCTAAACCAACTGATTATTCTAAACAATAAAAAAGTATAATAAAAACAACAATCTGTTGCAGCTCTAATTCATTATGATTGTAACTTCTTTGCTTTTGTTTATGTTTTCAGCCTCACTATTGAAGAGGAAGGATGGCCGGCGAATGGAAGAGAAGAAACTGGGCTCTTGGCAGGTCGAGGGTGAAACATCACAGGTCATCATCATGGGTAAACCACAACAGTTGGTTTGTGCCCATATCGAGCACCTGCAGAGCACCTGGACGTCAATAAAGAATCTCTAGAGACTTGGAGCAAATGAAATGGCAGTTATTACAAAATGTATGGCATTGATTTGGTTGATTAAGACATTTAGACTAGTAAATGTCTTAATCAATCATTCTTTAAGTAATCATTCTCTCTGTTGTGAAAAAACAAACAAACAAACAAACCTTTTTCAGTCATGTTAAGCAGTCATTTTGTGTACATGCATATTTTATACCGTAAGTGCCAGGTTATCTTTTTAAACTGTTTATACCATTTTTATGTTGTAATACGTACCGTTCACTTTCTAAAATGTTGTGATGAGTTTGTCTTCATAACATTGTTTTTAAAATACTATTAAAATGTATTGTCATTTCACATTTTCAGACTAGTGAGTAGGTCCATTTACTTTTGTTATTATTATAAAAAAATTGATTTAAATAATATTTCCTTTAGCTTCACACTATCTGGAGAATATTTTGATGTTTTGTGAATGAAAACTTATTGTTACAACATAAAACAAAAACAAACAAAAAAAAAATTTTAGATTTATTGAAGATTGACTTTGTCTGAGAAAATACAACATGCTAATCCTGAACTGCGTCAATCACAGCCTCGACATTCATAAAGACTTTTGACACAACTTTACCATTAAAAGATGTTCATGTTATTCTGTATTTATTTTATGGGAAAGTAATGTGGAAATGTGGTTATTTTGATGTATTTCGGTGTGTAAACGTTCCTACTGTGATGTTTGAATAATAAAATCTAATTTGTGCACTGGTGTTTGCAATACTTTAATAAATGTGTTATAAGGCAAAATAAGACTACACTTTAGATAAGCTCACTCTAGTTACTTTATTAACAATTAATAGATGCTTTATAAATACCAGTTTTACTCAACAAAGGTTTTATAAAGCATCTATTAACTGCTAACAAAAATTTAGATAGTGTGTTGGTGTTTGGTAAAAAAACAGTTAAATTTCAAAGTAATTAAGTGTCTACAAATGTTTGTTAAGGCTTAATAGATATTAGTTATTACATATTAATAAACTGTTTATTAAAGGCACAGCGTTTTTAAGCATTTACTAATGCAGTCTTTATAAATGATTTATAAGGCTTTATAAAGCATTTATTAATGTTTACTCATTTTTTATAAATGCTTTTTTAATCATTAACTGATGCTTTATTAATGCTTAACAGTGTGCAGTTAATATAAAGTGTTACCGAATTTGTTCTCAATGTTTTGCCTCGTAAAATAAAAATAAATAAATATAATATCAGAATTGTTCTTTCTGGTGCTAAACCCATTCATTTAAACTTAAAAAAATGAACAAAATGACATTTATAACCATTTTGGAAACAATTTATATTAACTGCACACTATAAAGCCTTAACAAAGCATTAATTAATGATTAAAAAACATTTATAAAAATGAGCTAACCTTAATAAATGCTTATAAAGCCTTATAAATCATGTATAAAGACTACATTAGTAAATGCTTAAAACACTGTGCATTTAATAAACAGTTTATTAATATGTAATAAATAATATCTATTAAGCCTTAACAAACATTTGTAGACACTTAATTACTTTGAAATGTCACTGTTTTTTACCAAACACCAACACACTATCTCCATTTTTGTTAACCATTAATAGATGCTTTATAAAACCTTTGTTAAACAGGTTCACGTTCTGTGAAAAACACCGTGCGTGCGCATCATTGAAATGAATAGTATTTTTCAGTAAAGGCGAAAACAATCATAACTCCGTGAATCTGAGGTCTATCTTTGTGAAATAAAAAGTGGATGAAAGCTCGTGAGTAGTAGAATGTTGCTGTGGACTTCAAATAACTCACAAGACTCAGGATTTAGCTTTATTAGGTGGGATCAGCCAGGTTACAGCTCAGCAGCTTTATGCACCTGGGGCTCTCTCTCCCTCATGTCGGCTCATAATATAAGTGATGTGAGGCTGGTTATAAGGAGCTGGGAGTGGGACAGACCCATATATGAGTCTGGGGGCGCAGAACAGCATCTCACACACTGCTTTGACGCTGCACCGACAGTTGTGTTCTTTCGAAGGAGTGAGGGAGAGAGGGAAAGAGAGAGAGCGTGTGGAGGCGGAAAATGTTTGTGAATGAGCCAAAGAGCCGCACTCTGGGAGCTGCATGCGGCTCGCGAGCCTCAGGTTTGCCACCCTGGTCTAAGGACAGGGGATGCTATGGACAATCATTCATTTGCTCTATTAATAATCTGCTTTGACATTCTTGATCAATCACTGCTTCTGAATGTTTATTGTTTCATTGAATGTGTATTGTTTTATTTTTATTTTCTACTATTCATGTTTGCTGAATTAATACAGTAATCTTGGGAAGACAACTGTTGTTGTGATTTTGGGCTATGCAAAAATAAATTGATTTGATTTGATTTACTGTCTACATGTGGGAGATGTGCATGTGTTTTACCTCCAGATTCTGCACAGAAAGTGATGAGCCATCCAACACCTTTGGAGAACGCAGCCTCGATCTCACTGAAGACATTTCCTAAAACAAAGAGCGTCAGTATGCAGTCATTTCATAGATAAAAGGTCAAAACCACCAAGACAAGTCAATAAGATGATGTCCTTGTTCGGTTGTGAGAATCATTTTGGAACACAGATAAAGTCAATGTGAGCCTTACCGTGCCACAGCGCAGACACCACACTGCTGACGAACTGCATGGAGAAGCGCACCAGGCTGTCCTTGGAGCGCTCGCCCCGGAATTTCTCTGGAGTCTGGAAACAAGTCAGATACATGAGTGTCGGGAATTGCAACACCGGCTAGTTCTGTCCTGTGGCTCGTTCTGCCCTGTGGCTCGTTCTGCCCTGTGGCTCGTTCTGCCCTGTGGCTCGTTCTGCCCTGTGGCTCACTGTTCCCTGTGGCTCGTTGTTCCCTGTGGCTCATTCTGCCCTGTGGCTCGTTCGTGCCCTGTGGCTCGTTCGTACCAGTGGCTTGTTCGTACCTGTGGCTCGTTCTGCCCTGTGGCTCGTTCTGCCCTGTGGCTCGTTCTGCCCTGTGGCTCGTTCGTACCGGTGGCTCGTTCGTACCTGTAGCTCGTTCGTACCTGTGGCTCGTTCGTACCTGTGGCTCGTTCTGCCCTGTGGCTCGTTCGTACCTGTGGCTCGTTCGTACCTGTAGCTCGTTCGTACCGGTGGCTCGTTCGTACCTGTGGCTCGTTCGTACCGGTGGCTCGTTTGTACCTGTGGCTAGTTCTGCCCTGTGGCTCATTTGTACCTGTGGCTCGTTCGTACCTGTGGCTCGTTCGTACCTGTGGCTCGTTCGTACCTGTGGCTCGTTCGTACCTGTGGCTCGTTCGTACCTGTGGCTCGTTCGTACCTGTGGCTCGTTCGTACCGGTGGCTCGTTCGTACCTGTGGCTCGTTCGTACCTGATCTGCTCTGTAGAGGTAGAGGCTGGGGTAGCTGTTGATGCCTTTCCTCCGGCACAGCTGGTGGTTGTCTCCACAGTTAACCGCTCCGATCCGTATCACTCCGTCCAGCTCCTTGGCCACTTCCCTCCACTGACACAAACACAGAGTTAAATGAGGACTTCAAGCACAATGCTCCCATATGGGGGCCTCACTTTTCTGAAGGAAATGACGTCACCAAAACCAGTCTCAATTTTTTTTTTTGAACATAAAAGCTAAAAACAAAGTGAACCAAAATCTCCATTGTTTTCCTCTTATGAGTTTTTCGTGCTTTTGGACATTTATGGGGACACAAAGAGGCAAGAGTTTAAATTTTTTTTTTCTCCAAATCACATAAAATGAAGTTTTATCTACTCTTGATCTACTTAATTAGTGCTTACATTAACTCTAACTCAATGAATGTTTGTTAAAAATGATCAATATTAGTATTTAAAACAGAATCATCCTGCAATACCAAGCGTGACCATGTGGGGGCGTTGCCATGTGGGGAAGAACAGAGTGTCTTATGAGGACTGCAGTACCTCAGTGTGTTCACTAGGTTCACATGCACTCATACTAACTCATGTATAGAGTCTTCTGGGGACTTTTGAGGAAAAAGTCACATGACCATCTCTAGGCTGCTTCCAGTCTTTCAGAAGCATATATACTACATAAACAGCAAATGTGTCTGATAATAGAACAAAGCCCAGTCAAGTTAATAATAAACAAATGCATTAAAACACTATTGTTTTAATAATATCAAAAAGAAAAACATAAATAAAATAATAAGAATTAAAAAGCAAAAATACTATCATAAGAAAAGAAACATTTTCAGCCCGATCTTGCCCTTTTGTCTTAGCCGGTCTTAGCCTTGGTCTTAATTATTCCTCTGTTGGCCACTAGTGGCTCTCTCCAAGCTCTATACACTGTCAGTGTAGAAGGTGTGGCTCCAGCCAGATGTGAGGGTGCAGTTTTGTTCATTGAACCTGACACATGCTCACGCCTGTGACAAGTGAGCAGCTGCTTTAGGATCACAGGCAAAAGAGAACTGTAGCAGCAGCTTCAGTTTGAAAAAAAACTGTAATAATAGAAATCTATTTGGCGAAAGTCTATTTACTTGACAGACTTTATCAACTTTGTCTAAAAATGAGGCCAAC
Source organism: Mugilogobius chulae (assembly GCA_038363315.1). Lineage (NCBI taxonomy): Eukaryota > Metazoa > Chordata > Actinopteri > Gobiiformes > Gobiidae > Mugilogobius > Mugilogobius chulae. The sequence continues at coordinate 765,796 of CM076396.1, forward strand.
ATTTTTTTAACGCGTTGACACATAAAAAATGGTTTAAAAAATACATGATGGCCTCTTTGGCCTTTCCATAGCATTCACACTGACCCATGTTCACTCTCACATCTGATTATCTTTTTTATTAAGTCAACAAGCTTTATGTAAAAGAAAAGACACATTTTTAGACAAAGTTGTTAAAGTCTGTCAAGTACATAGACTTTCACCAAATAGATTTCTATTATTACAGTTTTTTCCAAACTGAAGCTGCTGCTATAGTTCTCTTTTGCCTGTGATCCTAAAGCAGCTGCTCACTTGTCACAGGCGTGAGCATGTGTCAGGTTCAATGAAAAAAACTGCACCCTCACATCTGGCTGGAGCCACATCTTCTACACTGACAGTGTATAGAGCTTGGAGAGAGCCACTAGTGGCCAACAGAGGAATACTTAAGACCAAGGCTAAGACCGGCTAAGACAAAGGGGCAAGATCGGGCTGCTAAAGTTGGCACCGTGGTATCGAAATCGAGTTTTTTTCATGACGAGCACACATTGATGTTGTATGAACATGGTTAAGAATAGTCTGGAGACCAAAAGTCTTCCTAAGCTGTGACAAAATTTGAACAGATTGTTGAACTATTTTATAATTACCTAAAGATGGAGAAGCAAGAGAAAGTGGTGCATTCAAAGTTGGTAGTAAAGACGTTTTATCAGATGAACAAGACTCCATGGTGACCCCGACAGGAGATGTGGTCTCCAGATGAAAATGCTTCCAGTACAGCATACATCTAATATTTGCTGCCCAGTAATAATATTGGAAATTAGGCAAAGCCATCTGGCCCACCTGTCTAGGTCTTTGGAGAATAACCTTCCTGGGATGCTAACCATTCATAATATAAGAGTTGAGTCCAAAGACTTGAAGTATGATTTAGGAATCAAGATAGGAAGACACTGAAACAAGTCGAAGAATTTTGGGAGCAAGGTCATTTTCACAGAATTAATCCTGCTCAATGAAGACAATGGCGAGCATTTACTTGCATTCATCGTAAAAAGGAATAATGTTACTGTTAAACAGGTTATTGATATTTTTAGTGACACAGATCTCGAGGTACTTACATTTTTTTGAGACAACTTTAAAGGGAAACATTAGAAGATTCAGATTTTTTGCTTCATCATTGATAAGAAACAATTTGCCCTTCAACAAAAAATGTTGTACCCTGAAAGTTTACTAAAGTTGTCCAACACTTCAAGCAGAGAGGTAAGAAAGTGGTCGGATTTGAAAAGTCGTCGGCGTGCAGTGATGTTCAATTCCACTCTCTTAACAACAGTGTGCATAGAGAGTGGTTTTATTGCTAACACGAAGAGCAAGGGACTCAAGAAACAGCCCTGCCCGGTTCTACGGCTCAGATAAAAAAAATTTGAATAATGACCATTTGTTTGCACTGAAGCCATAGGACACTTGTAGAGAAGTTTCACCAGGAACAAAATGAAGGCCCCAAACCAAACTTTTTTAAGGCAGAAAACAAAAAATCCCACACAACCTTATCGAATGCTTTTTCAGCATCCATTGAAATAAGACATTCTGGTGTATTGTGGTTAGGAGTGTAAATTATATTAAAACGACGAATATTGAAAAAGGAATAAACCCGGTTTGGTCCGATGAAATTATAGACAGGGCTTTGCTGTTTCACGGATTTTTTTTAGTGCAGTTTTGATTTTTTTTTACAGTGCATGGCCCTGTAGACGTGCACTGAGCTCGTAGTTACGATGATAAGTTTGTTCACGCTGGAACGTCATTTGTGTAGTTCAGAAATGTGTTTGAGGAGCGTGTTGTGTTACGTGGCTGTCGGCTCTGGAGCCCGTGTGATCCGTGGCTCTGCGGTCGGCTGTGGAGAGCAGCGGGATGGTCAACGTGCCAAAAGCAGAGCAGGCGAACGTGCACAGCATCGTCCATCTTTAAGCGGTCACAAAAACAACTCGCGCTGTTGTATCTCGCAGTGAATAATGTGTTCAGTGCAGGATTACATGTACAAAAGATACTAAACATCAAAATCAGGCAGGTTATCAACTGAAATTATCGGTAAAAAATGAAGATCACTACTTTGCGAGTTTCACTTTTCACTGGTTGTTTTTGGAACCTAACCCCCACGATAAACGAGGGACCACTGTACACTACCAAGCCTCCGCCCCTTTGTTTGCCAGCTAACTCGTTTACACGATCCGCTCTATGCAATGGCAGTCCTTGAAGTGCAATGCCCGCCTCAGTGACAGTCTCATTTAACCAGGACTCCGTGAAAATAAACACACAGCAATCCCTGGTGCTCACGTCGCAGAAGTCCGAGGTCGCCCAGCACTCTGAGCAGGTGATTGTCTTGGCATTGTATGTGGAGACACACTGGAGACAGTGAGGATATGTCCTAAACTCTCCAGTTCATTCAAACCTGCTGTAGAATCGTATGCACATAAAGAATAAAATAAAGAAAAAGAAAAAAAAAGTATCTTTTTTTTAACAAATGCTGTATTTACTAGTACTAGTACTTTTAGTGGAAAACACAAAGTTTACTAATTTACAGCTAAAAAAAAAGCCCAGCTTAAAGCTTTGTCCCATGTAAATCTGAACTCATCAGTTAGTCATGTTTGAACACATGACAGACTTAATATTATTTAAATATTGTCATTTAAATAACACAAAGAAATATTAAGACAGTAATGTTGTTGATATGGCCCAGCCCGACTACAGAGACTTTTCAGACCAAGCTCCAGAAGTAAGATGAGTTTCATTGTGAATATGCAAGTCATAATAATTGTGACACATTTAGAGGCAGAATTAAGTATTTAACAAGGCACAGCCAGTATATCAGCTCCAGTTTCTAAAAGGTCTTGTAATACAATATAAAAACATGCATCTAAGATGCATCCAAAACGTGTCACTGTAGTAGTGGTGATGTTTTGTCTAGCACTAATGGTAACAACAGGATGAGATATGGTGACATGTCAAAGCAGGGCAGGACAGTTACCGTGGGAGCCAGCTGGTGACAGTGCGAGCAGCGTGGAGAGTAGAAGTTGATAAACCACATTTCTCCAGAGTTCACGGCTGCGTCTGAAAGGAATACACAACAAGAGGTTAAGAGTGAGTCTGCAGAGGACCGACCCAGAATCCAGTATAATCTTAAGAACAAAAGAATAATAATGTTGTCAACTTTAGAGGCAAACACACAGTAAGACTTTTAGTTCATTTTAGAACGTACAGAAGGCCAATATATCTGCTCCAGTTGGGTTTATATATCTAACAAAAAACAGCCAATATTAGGAGCAGATACTTCATATTTTTGTAGAGATAGGACGATATCAAAAGTGGAGCTGCAACAATTAGTCGACATAATCGATTATGTCGATTAGAAAAATGTATTGATGCATGTAGAGCGAGCACATAGTGTTGTAGAAAGATGCTTTGACGGTTTGGTCTTGGCGTCAGACAACTCTCTAATTGAAAGTAGGATCAAATGGTTTGCTAATGGGGTTTGAGCTGAGTTCTGTGTTGTGTTCGTTCCTCATGTGTCACTCAAAGCTCCGGTTTGTACAATTATATTTGCACTGTTGCAGCTTAATGAGGTTCTAAAATGTATCTTTGATTTTTGTTTTTTCCTCCCTAAAATGAGTCTTGATCAATCAATGAAGATGATTGATGATGACTCACCAAAGTCTCCACTGTCCAGAGTGATGACCTCCAGGTCGTCGTCGTAGATCCCTGCAGACACAGGACACAAGTGTTATGGAGGTTCTTTTATTTGAATTTGAATTCAATCAGCAGCTCTGTTGAGTTACAACACAAACAGTGTGACGCCTCCGGTAGAGGTGATGACGCCAACTGAACACAACAACAGAAGTTGGACTTTTATGGATAAAACGAGCTAAAACAAACGATTTTTATGTAAAAGAGTTTGATTAGTGTCATGAGTCTTAAATGATGCATTAGCTTAGAAATATCTATTTGAAGTTTGCTAGTCGTGAACATTTTTATACACAAACGTCGCCTCTAGTAAAAAACAAAAAAGTTTGTAAATTCAACAGTAAGTTGTAGCGAGGCTCTGACCTTTGACCTCTATTAAATTTTGTCAGTAGGTTTGTACACGCTGACTCTCTGCATCTTTTATAACTTGTGTATTTTGCGGGCTAATGCTAACGGCTATAGGAAAACAAGCCCAAACTGCGCGTCTACTAATTTTATATATTTACATTTTTAGCCCTAGAATTTTTATTTTAAATGAACTTTATGTAGCTATATTTGTTTCTGTTGCCATGGAAACTACTTTACTAACTTGTTTGCAGTTAAAGACATTTTAACAGCTCTACAAATAATGCCTTCACCAAACAGACTTAAAAACATATTTTCAAAGTAAAAAAGGTCAAAAGGCCAATGTATGTGAGAGATGTGTTCATCTGTTTGCATGTCAGATCCAAACTCAATGTTCTTCAGAGTGGTGCTTGGTTTTACAATATTTGTTGTCACACACATATTTTAGCTGTATTTTGAGCTCTTACAGAGAAAATGTCCCTTCTCATTGAAGGTTACATTTGTATTTTGCCAGATTGAAGATGGAGCTTTTACATATAGCCTAAGCTGATTTAGAGACCCACACCCCGTCCGGACTTGCACTCTCTCGTTCTCTCAGAAATAGGACGCAGCATAGGACAAATTCTATTCATGCAAGCTGATGTTCCAGGGAGGCCACTCAACTGACGTCTGTGGAGCGCGAGGTGCTGCAGTCTATAAATCTGCTGCAGGAGATTGCAGTTTAGCAGATAAAGCTTCATTTGAAAACAATACCAGGACAGACAGGTTTAGTTCTTTTCACCATGATTGCTTGATAAACACTGATGTTTATTCAGATTCATAAACTTAGCAAAAACTCGCAAATGCAGGTTCTCCATTTGGCAGTTTTCAGATCTGCGCTCGCATCAGAAAACATTCCTGGAGGAATAAAGGAATGGCTTTTATGCACAGAGAAATGGAAATAACGTGACGTTTAGACAAGTGTGGAATGAGCAGACACTGCGACGTGTGGAACCTGCATAGCCTACACATCTGTCACAGTGTGACTGTTGAACAGCAGATGGACAATGATTTTTGCAGATGCTTTAATGGTATCTTAAGTTACTACAGTTCAGTATGTTATGTCTTATCTCGGTGGCCCGTGTCCCTCTTGCAGCCTGAGTGTCAGAAAGCAACAAAAACATTAGGCAATTTTTGAGACCTTGTCTGTCACAGTGACAAATTAGAACTAGGTCCAGTGTAACCACTGCCTTTCACAGTTGACTCTTGTGTTTTTGACACTCACAGCTAACATTTCGATTACTGTGACATCATAGTATTAAAACAGAATGCAGTACAGTAGATATGTTGTCCAGAGGAACTTACCAAAGTCGTATCTGTAGTAGTTCCAGCTCTCGTAGCGCCCGCCCTGCTGCTCATCCAGTCCTTTCTCTCCGTACTTGTCGTACTTCTTTCGCAGGTCTTCGTCCTTCAGAACCTCGTAGGCCCGGTTCACTTCAAGGAACTTCTCATGGGCTGAGGCATCTCCCTGTGGAGCAGTGCTGTTAGTGCTGGGACCATACATATTTGGTGACAAATTTCTCGAATGCATTTTAAACATTTCTGAGGGACTTTCAGTTAGATGAGATTGGGTTCAGTTTTGTCACATTTCCTCAGAAGTATTTTTAAAATGAACATACTGTACTTTCAGAATTTACAAAACTTTTCTATGCATTGGAATTTGATTTTCAATTTCAATGATATTTCCGTGTTTACTCTGACCAAACCCTGTTTTAATATTAATGGATTTAAGCATAAAGTTACTAAAAACTGCTTCACATTTTCTTCATTCATTTTTTTCAGTTTGTGGAACACTGGAGCTGTGATCATGTTGGACTCATATAGGGTTTGGGGTTTGTGTTTGTGTTGGATTCATAGGGTTTTGGGTTTGTGTTTGTGTTGGACTCATAGGGTTTTGGGTTTGTGGTTGCATTGGACTCATAGGGTTTTGTGTTTGTGATTGTATTGGACTCATAAGGTTTTGTGTTTGTGATTGCATTGGACTCAGGGTTTTGTGTTTGTGTTTGTGTTGGACTCATAGGGTTTTGGGTTTGTGATTGCATTGGACTCATAGGGTTTTGTGTTTGTGATTGTATTGGACTCATAGGGTTTTAGATTTGTGGTTGTATTGGACTCATAAGGCTTTGGGTTTGTGTTTGTGTTGGATTCATAAGGTTTTGGGTTTGTGATTGTGTTGGACTCATATAGGGTTTTGGGTTTGTGTTTGTGTTGGATTCATAGGGTTTGGGGTTTGTGGTTGTGTTGAACTTATAAGGTTTTGGGTTTTTGGTTGTGTTGAACTCATAAGGTCTTGGGTTTGTGATTGCACTGGACTCATAGGGTTTTGGGTTTGTGATTGTATTGGACCCATAGGGTTTTGAATTTGTGGGTGTATTGGAATCATAGGGTTTTGAGTTTCTGATAGTGTTGGACTCATAGGGTTTGGGGTTTGTGGTTGTGTTGAACTCATATAGGGTTTTGTGTTTGTGATTGTATTGGACTCAAAGGGTTTTGGATTTGTGGTTCTATTGGACTCATAAGGCTTTGGGTTTATGGTTGTGTTGGACTCATAGGGTTTAGAATTTCTGATAGTGTTGGACTCATAGGGTTTGGGTTTGTGGTTGTGTTGGACTCATAGGGTTTTAAATTTCTGATAGTGTTGGACTCATAGGGTTTGTGGTTGTGTTGGACTCATAGGGTTTTGAATTTCTGATAGTGTTGGACTCATAGGTTTTGGGTTTGTGGTTGTGTTGGACTCATGGCTTTGGGTTTGCGGGTCACTGGAGCTGTGGTTGTGTTGGACTTACAGGGTTTTTGTCTGGGTGCATGGTCAGAGCCAGCTGTTTGAAGGCACGACGGATCTCTCTGGTGCTGGCTCCTCGGCTCACTCCCAGCAGGGCGTAGAAGTCTCTAGCCTCCACACACACCAGCAGCACCAGCAACCCCAGTAAGAGGTGCCAAAACTGGGCATGAGGAAGGCCCATCACCGCTGTCAACTGGAGCCTGAAAACAGACACACAGCAAAGAATGTCGCCACACTTCAAAAACTGTTAACACACCAGTGTGTCTAGTTTAGGACAACACATGTGTCACTTTCCACCCAGTGACTGTGTTGGGACATTTGTTGAGCTAAATCAGATCTGAAGCCACTGAGAGGAGAACTCGAGCGTCCACACAAGGAGACTGAGGCGGACAGCCTTCAGTCGACAGGTGCTGTCAGTCAAAGGCTCGGAGTTCTGGAATACCATCCCAGCAGCAATCAGAGACAGTCTTACAATAAAGCCATTCTTAAACATTGGCTCAAGAATAACCAGGTCTGTAGACACTAGGAATGGGACGATTCACTTAAGTCATGATAATACATATTATAATAATACACATTCAGTCAGGTCTGGCACAAGTTCACACTTTGTTTCTTGTGTGTTTCTAAGTCTGTGCATGAACAAAACTGATCAATTCTGGCTTTTCGATTTGATCGCTGCAACCTTCGATCGATTTTCGATCAATTTTCCATCCCTAGTAGACACTGACACTGCTTTCTCTTTTAATGTGTTGTAATGTGTTCTAAGGTAAGGTAAACTTTATTGTCCCTGAGAGGAAATTTGTCTTGGGCCACAGTGCCCACTGCTGCATCACATACAGGTCCGTCGTCTGACCGACTGCACAAAACCACAGTTAAAATACATATAATCCTGCCAGGGACTACAGATGCTAAATCTGGCATATTTACATTGTATTTTCATTAATATGCATTGTCCCTTTAAATTAAATCCATAAAAAAATAACAATAAAATGCTTCAGCATAGCTAAAATCTATATGATTGTCATTCTTCTCTATAAAGCGCTTAACCTCAAACCGTGAGCACTACCCACTCAGCCACTGAGCCAGCCTGTGTTAAATGATTTCTGAAAACATTTTATGCTGCTGAGTGTCCTACAATCTGATTGGTTAGAGGGCAGTGTTACTGTAAAATTGTAATACATTATATATTACCAGTTAAATGGATACAAATGTAATTCATTTGTATTACAATATGACACACACTGTGAGTTACTTTGAGCTCATCACACATTTGTTAAAACAATGTACAAACACTAATCATGTTACATTTATGAAAATGTGACATCACAACACATTTTCCTCATTAGATTATTATTATTATTATTATTATATATTATTATCATTATTATTAAACCAAGGACATGCTCTGTGAGGTCAGACTGCTTAGCACTGTGCCACCGTCACCATCATAAACAAACGGTCACACCTAAAACACTTTTAAAACTTTGCAGCTGTGTAAACTAAATCTTAATTGCTCTTCTATTTACATTTTTACTCATAAACTTCTACCGCACCGAAAAGAAAATGTGACTGACACAAGGCACATACCACGAGCTTCTGACCCAAAAGTGAAATGTCTTCTGTTAGTACAACACCAAATCTGAGCTTGAAATGAATCAAACAAATACAGTTTTAGCTCTAGTTTTTTCACATAAATGTAATAAAAAATACAATACATGTTTTTTTCATCACATCATGTTTTCATAAAGAAACAAGACAATTTAAGTGAAAAAACATACAATAAATAATAAAAAAGAATAATAAGTAAATAAATAAATAAAATGATTTTGCAAAATCCCAAACTGTCACAGGTTTAAACGTATTACATTATTTTGTTGATACTTTACATCCAAAGGTTTTACCGGGGTTGTCTTTCCTTTGAGAAAAATTCAAATGTCATATTTAATACTTTAATAAAACCATTGTGGTTCTTAGGGTTAGTCTAGTCCAGGGGTCTGCAAAGGTTGCAGGCTCTTTGATTGAAGAATGCAAGGTCTTTATTTAAGTGTGCTTCTCTATTGTTAATAGTGAACACATTGTGATAATTGATGAAAAACAAAACATATGAGCGTACAAGCATGGACAAAGAAGAAAAATATTTGGTCAATGCTCCAATCTTTCAGTCCACAATATGGGTAGTTATTTTGCAGGTTGCTGTAATCCTTTTTATTATTATTATTATTTATAAATTTGAAAAAACAAGGCAGTTTACAGATGACAAGAGAAGAGATGCTCTGCACCAGATTTAGCTACAAAGCAAAGATAACGTCCTTGGGTAAGTTTTAAATCAAAATAGAATGTATATCAATGCTGTATATCATATTTAAATGTACTTTATGCAGACGTGTACGTGACAAAATGTTTTTCTCAACAATTTCTAAGTAGGTTTACTTTTCGTAGTTTCTTTTGTCTTCATTTAGTTAGAACACAGCCGTGGCTCTTTCTCACTTGAACTCTTTTTAATTGGCTCATTGTGGCTCTTTTAGTAAAGGTAAAGTAATAACACCACACACAACACTACACCCCATCCAACCCAAACATAAGTGAGTCTGTGAATTTATAAACACACTGCACTGCTTGTGTTTACCACTTAATGACATCACAAAGTGTTTTATAGACCGAAAGCAGTCTAAACATGCAGCACTCTGGAATGGGTTGGGTAACAATAAAACACAGACTTTAAAACTTTTAGCAAGTGCATTGGTAATTGAAAAAAAAAAACATGACAAACATTCCGGTCGGACTACGCACGTGTGTTGCACGCCAAACGAAGGGCAACAACACAGAAACACACGTAAAGTACACTTTTTAAAATTCAAACTTCACTCACGCACACGGTGTTGTTTACAGTTCCACATTAGTATTGAGCATCTGAAGCTTTACGTACAGCAAGTTGATGTTCCCTTCGTCTCGGCAACAAAACAAACGCATCAGCCGACTGAACGTCGCATTGATGCTTCCCTCGCGTGTCGCCAAACAAACTCAGTCATCATAGTCGACCGAGATGATCTAACATCATCGATATGTCTGAAGAAGGAATCGTGACAGAAAGGATAAAGCAGACAGTCTTTTACGCTCTGGATGAAGAAGAAACTCGAAGACAATACAGCAGAACCTGTAGATCTGCTGAATGAATCACGGAACCAACACACTAACCCGCAGCCGCGGGATTGGATGCGGGAACTGGACCGCTAACGCCCCATTGTCCGGGAGTGGTGGGCGGGACGCGACCGCTGAACGCTCCTCTGCCGGAGTGGATGGGACGCGACTGATCGCTGAATACGTCTCTCCTAGTAAGGAAGGGCGAGTGTGACAGAAGGAGGTAAGACAAGAGCAGATCTAAGGAAGCAGAGCGGGCGAGACGCTAAGGACAGAGAGGCAAGAAGAAGGAAGTCAAGGACAAAGAAGTCAGACAAAAGACATCTTTTAAGCAGTGAATTGTTTATTCGGTGCTGAAAGACGTGCTGTAAAGGGTCATTTTCTATTAAAGTAAGGACTTATGGAGAATGGCGATGTTATGTCCATGATGTTGTTTCATCAAAGTCGGTGTCTCTTCATTGAGAAGACAAAGTTGTGGGTCGAAAGCCACAAATTCAAATAGATGAATATCAGCAAGTATATTGAAGAAACATCTTGAGAAATGGCTGACTTTCATAACATCTTCCTCCCCTTATCCGATTAGATACGATAGGAAAATCAAGGAGACACTTCGTGAACTTGAAAATTTCGCATTCAACGCCATTCAGGATCCCTTACCTACTCATCTTCGGAGACCGGGCTCACGGAGAACAGACTAGCAGACTCTGCATGGTTCATTCGCCCTCGACCATAATTTACCCGGACATACCGTCATTCCTTCATAGACGACCCGTACCGAACACCTGGCTATGCACTAGCCATACGCGCCTTAACACAGAAATAAAAATCGGACGGTACATGTTCGAGGTAGGTTACCAACTGTCGAGTAGCCACATATTAAGTTCTCTCCTCACCAACGTCTCGAGCGAGTGGCTTGAGGCCGAAGCTGGGTGCTGGGAGTAAGGGGTCCTGGCGGACTCTGGTATATTTGGTGTGGGCATGTTTGCGGGCGGGACCTGTCCTTGACTGTGTCACTGTTGCTTGCCGGGGCCTTTGTTTATGGACCCTCCACGACAGTACCTCGTGAGTCGTCGCTGGTTTGTGTATATTATCTTCTGTAATTTGTGGCTAGCGAGTATGTGTTTATACTTCCTATGACGCTTAGCCAAAACTAAAACTAATCAAGCATACGAGGGGAAAAATATCTCAACAGACAGATCAATAAGTGTCGAATACACAGTGGACATGATCCTCGCGAGTTTTCGACGGTAAGTATAAATTTCTGTCCTTTTAATCTACATTGATGTATTAGTTGATTGTGGGCATAGATCAGACAATGGTGTACAAGAATGAGAGGTACGAGCTATCCAGATTAAATCGTTTGTCTAATATCATATTGGTAGTTGGGATGAACAAATTTTTAATGCGAAATAGGTGTTAGAGTACGTTGACAACGGCAGAGATTTGTGCTGAGGGTGCAGGTTAGGGATTTAAATGTAAGATAAGTCTCGGTGCGGCATTTTTTATTTGTTGTATTTTCCCTGACTATGACTTGAGGGCAGGACTGATTTCGTAGGCTGGCATGTGATCGTATAGCTTCCGTCGGAGGACACTGTAGCTAAATTCGTCTCAGTACCTCGCGCGGAGTGGTGCCGGTTTGAGCATGCGATCAATTCGCGCAGCACTTAGCCCCGACGACTAAGTCTGAGCTGAAGAGTAGAGAGGCATTGATCATGGCTGAGGTCCATGTAGATGAAACAGTGATGAGATAGCTGAGATCGCTGAGTAATGAACTTAAATAATTGCTCGTAGAACTCGGTTGTCGGAGCTGTCCCTAACTGATGGACACATATCTTGTAAAGATTGCCAATAGCGGGAGCTGGGCTGAGGGCTTGTGCAGTTTTATTAAAAATTTAGGAGTGTATTGGTAGCAATGTCTGGCACTAGAATCTGATTAAAACCAATCATTGTAAGAACATGGTTATGTTCTATTCATTAAGGATTAACTCATGGGACAATGCGTAGGAAAATGATAAATCCAAGAATAACACACGAGACGTTTTATATCCGAATCACCATTCAGATTTTCACACATAACACGAATAACGGCGACACATCAAAAAGACCAAAGAAAAAAAAAAGAACAACCAACAACAAAAAAAAAAAAAATTAAAAAAAAAAAAAAAATAACAAAAACAAAAAAACAAAACAAAAAAAAAAAACAAAAATAGTGAACAAAGAATATGGAAAAAAAAAATAAAAAGAAAAAAAAAAAAAAAAAAAAAAAAAAAAAAAAAAAAAAAAAAAAAAAAAAAAAAAAAAAAAAACAAAAAAAAAAAGCCCCGGGAGTGTGGACGCGGGACTGACCGCTGAACGCTCCTTCTGTCCGGGAGTGTGGACGCGGGACGGACCGCTGAACCGGTGCGTGAGCAGCGCAGACAAACACCGGCGAAACCGTGGACCTAATTTACTTTCATGGCTGAAAGGTTCATCACAGAAGTTTTTCCTGTTCTTCCGCTGTGTCAGAGCGCGTGGAGCACGCATGCGCATGGAGCTTGGAGTAAGAGGCATAAGGACATCTACCGCCACCTGCTGGATTACAAGGGATTCATTTGTAGACAGTAGTTTCAAAACATATTCATCACCTTTGATTTAGTCTTATAACAAACGGGCTAAAGAGAGACACAGGCATGTTTTCACCTCATAGAGAATAAAATAAGAATCTATTTGTGTTTTGAGCTGATCAGATGAATCCTCATAGTTGTGATGCTGTATCTGGAATACTTTAAAGAACTGCCTGATAAAAAATCCACATGATCCTTTAGTCCACTTTATGAACTCTCAAGCGACGCAAGAAGTGCAAACCTTGTGATCTGTGGCCCGAGTGGTCCACATGTGTGCTCCAGGTCAGCTTTAAAACTTTAAAATACAGTTTTGTGGATACAAGCTTCGGCACTCATCAGTTTTATGAAGTAAATAAGATAAAGATAAGATAAAGATAAGATATCCTTTATTTGTCCCACAATGGGGAAATTCCAATGTTGCAACGCACATTTTAAGAGCAGCAGGGAAAATAGAAACATGCAATCAAACAAGATAATAGAAGTAAAATAGACTTAAAATATGTATAAAGATACAAGTAAGAGAGAGCGTTGCAACCAGCTGCGGCTCTCACCAGCGCCGGAAGTGATCACAAAACTGGTGAGCTCACACAGCCTTGTGGAGCTTCTGGACTAAAGGTCTTACGCTGGGCTCACACTGCATCCACCCAGCTCCGGTACAGCGGTGATCAGCTCCGACCTGGCTGGACCTGCTGTATCAGAGGATCAGCCTCTCGTCGTCCTGGTGTTGAATGACTATGATGCAACTACTGTCTTTGTGAGCCCATGTCAGCAGAGATGACGTCATATTTACACCTCGACAGTACCACAGTGAAAAATAGATTTTATTTGGAAAAAGTTACAGGATGCACTTTACTATCACTCAAATAATTTCCTGTATACAAATGGTCTATTTCTATAGCACTTTGCTACCTTTCCAGGCACTCAAAGTGCTTTACAATCTAGCATCCACTCACCCAGTGTAACAGACACTGAGGCAGTGTGGGTTAAGTGTCTTGCTCAAGGACACAACGACAATCTACTCCTGTCGTCCCACTGTGGCACCTGGTGTTCTAGCGGTCTCCCATCCAAGTACTAACCAGGCCCTTTCTTGCTTAGCTTCTGAGATCTGACGGGATCAGGCTTTGACAAACAGGTATGGCCACGTGTTTCTTCCTGAAATCAACCAAACGTTTTGGGAGCGCCGGATTGGCCAGACCAGACACCGGACTGGACTGTGTGAGTGTGAGTCAATCAGACTTTTGGCTCCACAGGAGTTGGACTGGACGCAGTGTGAGCCGCGGTTACACTCACCCACTGACCACCATTTGTGAAAAAGACTAGTACCATCTGATAATACAAGGGGACACATCACTTACCCTGTTCAATGAAACACGTGGCTGTAGTGTATTGAACGCAAAACTAAAACCTTTTAATAAAAGACGGGCGTATGTGATATGTTTTTGCCAGAAGTTGGCCACATTTGCCACGGTACATGGAGGCCAATTGTTCTGGAGGTTATTCTGGACATTGTGGAGATGAAAAAAAGGATCTATCATTTTAAACAGGTGCTTTATATTTGGGACACTGGTCTGTAGCTCATTGTTGAAACTGTCCAAATGGCAGATGTAACCGGTTTAAAACCCACACGAGGTACCAGGATGGAGAAGTGTGTGGTCGTGGTGGGGATAAACTCACTCCCTCAGGTATAAGATCTGACCGGCAAACTAGGCTGAGGGGAGTGTTCCCTTTAGCTCAATGCGTTTGTCGGTCGACCGCCACAACGCAGAGTGAAAAGAGGAGGAAAAGATGGCGGCACGCAGCTGGGCAGGTGCTGCGTTGCTGCCAGTCAAATCTTTCAAAATCAACAATATCCCTCTCCAGTACCGAAAGCCAAGCAAAAAAGGGAGCCTAACAGCGTGCAGATTCAAGATCACGGGATGGATTCTAACATATGTCATCGGTGCTACATTAAGTTCAGTTCGAGCATGCCTCGCCGAGTCATCTGGGCAGCTCACGAACACAAACACCCTTTACGCACAAGTTGGGATCTATTTTGCCTGCTCAAATTCGGTTATGTCATCAATGCCTATTCCGACTGGTCAGTATGCATCATACAACAATGTCCTTAACAAAGGCAAAGCTGTTGTGCATACCACGAAAAACAATGGGACTAGTAAACTTACGTATAGGCAACAACAGCAACAACTGTTTGGTTACCTTATTTTGACACTTCTGCTGGCTGGTGACGTTCAGCCCAATCCGGGCCAGTCCTCACTTTGAGCACGTCTTTACATCCGTGTTCTGACACCAACCTGGATACCGACGACGGGATACAACAATGCGGAGCAATCGGTGGTGGTAGTGGCATCGGCGAAGGACAGTTGGGTGAGTTCCTTACAGCTGACTCCCTTCTCCCTGTTCCAAACTCGCCGGGCCGAGTGCGCACAGCAACAAACTTTGCCTCGCGCCCTAAATCTGGTTTTAAGGTGAACCCAGCCATACTCAAAAACCGCTGTGTCAAACTATTTAGAACTGTCAATCACGCTCGTGTTCTATGGGACTCAAAAGCCAAACCAAGCGGTCTACTGGGCGGACATTTGAACATCAGAAGCGCAATGCCGAAGAGCGACCAGCTGCAGCATCTCCTTTATCAATCTAATCTGGACTTTCTCTGTTTAACAGAGACATGGCTGCATGAGAACTCTCCAGTAGATCTATTGAATGTAAACGGATATAACATGTTCAGACGGGACAGAACCGAAGGACGAGGAGGGGGCGTGTTATTTTATGTTAATGAGAATATAAAATGTGAAGAAATTAACTGGAAAAATGACCCTGAATTGGAATGTGTTGGTATTAAAGTAATTCTAGCAGAACAAATGACATTTACCTTATTGGGAATATACAGACCCCCAAATGCAAAATGTAACTTTTATGATAAATTAAATGTAATGCTTAAACAGTGTGATGTTAATAATGAAATTATATTAATAGGTGACTTGAACATTAATTGGAATGATAAAGGAAAAAGAAAAGACTTAAAAGGCATAGCCAATAAATATGAATTTCAACAAATTATTGAGGGACCTACTAGAATCACCAAATCCTCTGAAACACTCATTGATTTGCTTCTGACAAATAGACCAGAGCGAATCAAGAAGAGCTATAATTTAGCCACTGGATTATCAGATCATAATATGATCCTATTTGCAAGGAAACTTAATAATAAAAAAAGTGTACCAGTTAATACGAAACAAGAACAACTCAAAATACCCAAAAATCAACTACCTGTGCTTGAAAAAACAATCATGGACACTGATTGGACTCAGTTAATTAGCGGAAATTGTCTAGAAAATGGCTGTAATTCTTTTATGGGACAACTGAAAGCTATTATAGATGGTTTCATGAGAAAAGTTAAATGTAAATCAGGGCAGGGAAGTAACCTACCCTGGTTAAATGGTGATATATGGTCTCTTATGAAACAAAGAGATCATGCTCTCAAAAAGGCACAAAAAAGCAAAAATGATTATGATAGGCGGCTGTTTACTGCTTTGAGAAACAAAGTCATAAAAGTGATAAGAAAAGCAAAAGCATCTTTTTTTTATTAATGCTATTAACAACTCTAAAGGAAATACCAGGGAAATTTGGCAGAACCTAAAAAAGATTACAGGGAAGCCAATCACAGGAAATAAACAAATAAAATTAAAAATAGAAGACAAAGTATGCGAGGATGCTAGTATGGTTGCCAATGCCCTTAATCAACATTTTGTTACGTCGGTACAAAGTATGACACAGATTCTTGATCAGTCTGAGTTTGAGGTTGTGCCTTTGAATATGCAGGCACCAATATTAACATTTACTGAAGTGACACAGTCAAAAATAGAAACAGTTATATCATCCATCAAATCTTCAAAAGCAAAAGATATTTATAATATTGATACTATGTTTTTAAAAACAAACAAGTTGTCGTTAATTCCATCTATATGTAAAATTGTAAATTGGTCAATGAATGAAGGATTGTTTCCCTCTGCTTGGAAAACCGCTGTGATTACACCCATTTTTAAATCAGGCGAACAAATGGACGTAAGCAACTATAGACCTATAAGTCTTCTTCCAGCAATATCAAAAGTATTAGAAAAATGTATCTCAGAACAAATTATTTCACATTTGGATTTCTCACCATATAAACTGCATCCAATGCAATTTGGATTTCGCAAATTCCACTCTACTGACACTGCAAACATTTACCTTGTAGAAAACATTAAGGCTAAATTAGACAAGGGAGGTGTGGTTGGGGCCATCTACCTTGATCTAAGAAAAGCCTTTGACACGGTTAGTTCTGATGTTTTAATTACCAAATTATCCAAATTTAATTTTTCTCCAAAGGTTTTGCAGTGGGTTCAATCCTATTTAACAGATCGGAAACAATGTGTTCGAGTTGGTAATACATTTTCTGATATAATGTCAAATCATTTAGGTGTGCCTCAAGGCTCAACGCTGGGTCCTTTATTGTTTAGTTTATTCATTAATGATTTGCCAGATGTGTGCTCTGAGTCATCATGTCAGCTATACGCTGATGACACCATAATCTATGTACATGCAAAAACAAAGCAACAGGCGGCGGAGAAACTGTCATCTGAAATGGTGTCAGTCTGTGATTGGCTAAAAAATTCTCGCTTACACCTAAAGTTAGTAAGACAATGTGTATGTTTTTCTCAAAGTCTGCAAACAAAGAGACTGATCCAGCAGTTATTGTAAATGGGCAAGCTTTAAAAGTAGTACAGGAATACAAGTACCTAGGTGTTATAATGGATTCTAAACTGACATTTAAAAAGCATGTAAAACATGTGAAAAATACATTGAAATTTAATTTAATAAATTTTAAGCACATTAGAAATAACCTGACAACAGAGGCCTGCAAATTATACCTCAATGCCACAATTTTCTCTCACCTAAATTACTGTCTGACGAGTTGGGCCCAGGCAAATAAGAGCACACTGCTGCCCATAGAAAGACTCTATAAGCAGACTGTGAAAACAATGGACAAAAAATCTAATTCCTATCATCATTGTAAAATTCTAAATAAATATAGTTTTCTAAATTGGAAAAATTTAATTATGTACTCTGATATAACAATGGTTTATAAAGTCCTTCATGGTCTTGCCCCACCTCCACTGAAGGAGTTTATTCAGTTAAAATCAAACACAAGTACTCGAGCATCAAACAGAGGAGACTGTCAAATCCCCTTTAGAAAAACATCATTTGGGAAGTCAGCATTTTCAGTCCGAGCCGCTCATTCTTGGAATTTGGTTCCCACAGAAATAAGAAACGTGACAACATTGCAGAATTTTAGTAAATGTGTTAAACGATGGCTTTTAGATAATCAGACATGTGAACACCATGTGGACTAACATTTTTATTGTCTCGTTGGAGTGATTGTTTTGTCTACTTACATGTTATGTGTAGCATGTGATTTTAAGCATGTTTTATATTTGTATTGTCATGTGTCTGGACTGTGTGTCGTTGTGCCTGTTATATGTCCTGTATTTGTATTGACATCAACCTGCCAAATGGGACTACAGATGAAAATTAGCCTGTATGGCTAACTCTGGCACATTTACATGTTGGACTAACACATGTTGATTAATGTGCACTGTCCCATATTAAATAAAAAAAAAAAAAAAAAAAAAAAAGACACACCGGTCACACAGATACTGTAAACCTACAACAACAACAACAACAACAACAACAACAACACACAGAGGAGACTGAAGCAAACACTGCCCATCATTACAAAATGAAAATAGGTTAACACATTTAGTCTGCACTTTTGTCCTAAATTTGAGCAACTTGGATCTTTTTCCTGAGATGGGCAAACTCCAGAAGATTGTTTTTCATATTCAGTGTTTTTGTACATAACACAGCCGTATGAACCTGTGGTAATATGTAAAACACTGCTTTTACATATCACAATGGGGGTATTCCATGAGAGTGGCTTAACAAGTCTAGGCTTCTCCTAAAATCCTGAGCTGAAACTAGCGTCATCTCCAACTTAAGCCTCAAGTGGTTCCATGAAAGAAATAAGCCTGGGTCTGAACAACGCTAATTCAAGCTTGAAGATTAATCTGGGCTATGAGCGCGCTCCCGCTGAATGTGACGAGACCAGATCAATGGAGCGAAGACATCACTGAGAATGAGAGAGAAAAACGCTTATTTTACATGATCTGACTGAAACACGTGAGGAGCCAAAGTGCACACGGACTCTAGTTTGATTTGCAACGCAAAAGTTTTCAGTTTATACTGGTTTATTCTGATGCAGCCCCTCCCCTCCTGTTCACTGGAGAAAGACGAGACAGTTTATGCGAAGGAGATCCAGAGGATTTATCATCGTATTTGTGAGTAGACTCATCGTTTTCTAATGCAATGTGCGGTTTTCCACTCCGCATGTGGAACTAGTCCCGCTGCGTAAAGTTGTCACAAAGTTGTAGCGTAACTCTTCACAACCAGAACTGACCAATCAGAGCAGAGGATGTGTGTGAGGAGAGACGAGGGAGAGATGCTGCATTCATGTTCCTCCGGAAACTCGGAGGTATCTACGTAACGATCGAACCTCCCAAAATCAGAGCGTTCATGACAGCAGTTTGTAAAGCACACGTGGAGCAGTGACACTAACAAACATTTGCATAACTTCAGCTTGATTTTCTTTGCAGATTCGTAAAAAAGTCATGTGAAAACTCTTATTGTTGTAACTCATGAACTTAATGAGGAGCTGTATCTTTTCTTGTTGGTAAAAAGTTGATAAATAAAGGATTTCGGACATTACCTGTAAAGGTGCATTGATGCAAACTCATTTAGTCTGTGTTAAGGTTTTAAATGTGTTTTACTGGTGAAGCAGCTCTCTCAGTGTGGTAAAAACTAAATCCCTGTAATTTTGAGTCAGTGCCCTGCTCCAATCTCATGCGGTCCTGCCGTGGGTCCTGCCCATGCTCTTGTCATTTGACGCAAACTAGGGAACTCGGCCTCCAACACTTCCGGGCGAGTTTCCGCGCTGAAATTCCCTCCTGAGCAGCGTTCAAACACGTCTTTCTCAGTCGGAGCTCGGAACTTCACAGTTTCCGAGAGAACATGAATGCAGCAAGAGGTGCGATGAAGTGCTTCTGTGCGTAAAAGCAGCAGCATGACTCCACGGCTCTCACACACTAGTCATGCTTTCATTGCTTCATCCTTTAGAGAAATAGCTGCATGTCTGTGCTAAATCTTTTGTAGTTTAGATGCACATTAATTTTCCAGTTAAATACGTGGCTCTTTGTGCTGCCAATGTGACGTTTGTTCTTACAAACGTGTCTTTCCACAGTGAGAGCGGCTCAAAAAAAGAAAAAAAGAAAAAAGAAAAGAAACAGCGAAAGCGGCTCTCTAGTGCCAATGCCAAGTAAATAAAAGTGAATAAAAAGTGACTTTATAAGTTGTGTTGGGACAGACAGAGAGATTTCACACAGTTGTGGAAGTGTGTGAGGATAAACATGTGATGTAAGTGTTTTTTAGACGTTTTTTGAGACAAAGCTAAAATAATCTTGACAGTTAGCCTGGTCCAGACCAGGTTTATGTCAGTGCTCTTGTTACTGCAGCAACTCAGCGTCAGCTCTGGTTAGCCGCGTTAGTGGAACGGAAATGGAGATTTCATAAGCCTAGATTGGCCAAATAAGCCAGGCTTTGGCTTAGCTCGCTTCATGGAATACCCCCAATGTTTCATTTCTTTGGTCCATCTGTACCCGGCCTAATACATATATGTGAATGTATTTTAGTGTTTGGGAGTGTGTGTGTGTGTGTGTGTGTAGGGAGGGGGGGTGGGGGTGTGGTGGGGAGGAGGGGTTGAGGGTATGTACACGTATGTGGGTTTTCTCGGGGGGTGGGGGCATTTGGGATTGTTTTTAATGCACTGTAAAGCACTTTGTGTTGCATTTCATGTATGAAAAGCGCTTTATAAATAAAGTTTGATTGATTGACAAATAAGAGAGCGTTCATCAGAGAAGTAGGGTAAGCTGTCACGTAGTCAATTTCCCCATAGACATATAATTGTAGACGCACAGTTAGACTCTGATGCTACCGGACACTTAGCATCTGAGCTAGTCCGGTAAGATTTAAGCTAGTCCGGAGCATTCTCCTGTTTATTTTCTTATAGACGTTAGCATTAGCCCGCAAAAAAACGCAAGTTATGAAAGATTTAGAGAGTGTCAGCTGTACAAACCTACCCACCACATTTAGCAAAGGTCAGCGCCTTGTGCAATAATGAAATTTTCTGAGACACTGATTTTCGTTTTAATTAAGAAACATTTTAAGAAATAAAGGCTTGACATTTTTCAGTTTCTGTGTAATAAGTCTTTATGTGCCAGTGTGACTTTCTGAGTAGATGTGTTTACAGTAAAAGTAACTTATGCACAGACTCCTCACAAACCAGGGAGTCGGATTAGACCAAAACAAACGGATCCAAAGGACAATACTGAGCAGGACACTGAGACACATACGAGTCACACAAAGACATTACACAAAAACATACATTAAATCCATTAGTCTGCCTCCAGTAAGACCTGATTCAGTTGTCTGAGCCTGATTCTATGGACGTTCAGATGGGAACAGCACACAAGTAAAAATAACAGCTCTACAAATGCATTTTGTTGAGCTGCAATACCACACACAGCCACAAAAGCAGTAAAGTGCCAAAAGCGATTTAGTGTGCCGGAAATGAGCCGAAGAAAAAGCACGGCGTTTCCGGTTTTTGTGCCGTGTTTGAAAGTCTGCGGACATGGAACTCGCTGGTGAGTCTTTCTCCACACAAACTCTCCTCGCGTGTTTTCAGGGTTTATATTCCGGCGTCTGTCCGTCCGTCCGTGTGTTGTCGTACTCATCACGTAATGGCAGATGTGGCGAACTACCGAGCTTCTCACACCAAGTTTGACTCGTTTGTTGAAGCCGAGATGACATTCTAAAAACTGTACGATCATTTGTCGCAACATTACAGCTCAGCGGCAAAAGCACAGATCTCTCCCTAATCTGTCGGTACGCTTTAAATCAAGTTACGTTTCCTGTGAGTACAAACACCAGTCGGAATCAGCACAGCTCCGTGGATCAGCTGTCTGTCCCAAAACACTTTACAAAACAACTAAACAGTCAGTAGCTCCTTTGGCCTGTGTGAGCTCTGCAGGTCCACATGCTCAGCTGTTTTCTCACTAAGCCAGAAGTCTAGATAACACACTGAAGTTGTTCTCTATTGGTTTGGCTCATTCATTTGTATCAATAAAATCATTTGGCCAAACGATCTTCTAATTCATTAAATCATTACATCTCACTAACAAAAGCTCATCTGTTTCTCAAAACAAACTAAACATCTCCCTAACCCAAACAGTCAGACAGAATGAGTCACCATTGTAACTGTATTACTCTTTTACTTATGATTGTAATGCATCACTGAAGTGACTGGAGCTATGCTCTAAACTGGGACAAGAATTTCTGATTACATTTTTTCCAGTCTATTTTCTTTCTCATTTTTATTGTATGATTATGTGTCATTTTAATAGTATCATTTTTGTCATGTTTCTAGTATAATATTGTAACATCAGAATAAGTCCTGTCTTGAGAGAATATCACAGTGTTTCTGGCATTTTGTTCTGAACTAATCATGACAAAAGATCAGATGATTGTGCACATGAATATCCTGACTCAGTCCAGATGGATCTGTGTTGAACTCCTATCTGAGTTCTCACTATATCCATCTGGGCAGGGCCGGCGGTTTTTGGAGGCCCTAGGCTACTACATTTTGAGAAAATACATATTTCCTGCATTTTGGTGGATTTTAGACGAGAGTTTGTTTTGTTTTTTGTTCAGTGCCTGGCCATGGTTTAATTAAACATTACTTTTATTATTTCAACATGATTTAGCAGTGGGCCTATTTAAAGTTAGTAAGATTTACCCTACAGAAAGTTTCCAGGTTAAAATTAAGATAAAAACTAATTCTGTGGTCTTAATGTCAAGCAAATCTATGTCTAACAATGTTAAAGTGATTTTGTAAAGATGTGTGCAATTTTAAATCACAGTGGAGCACTTTGTACCTTAGAAATCAGAGTGTTTTCAGTTTTAGAGAATAACACAGCCTAAATATGAAGGAACTGTGTGAAACAAGGGTGAAAGAAACAAAACACAGTTCCACATATGTTTTAGATGAGAAAACAGATCTGAAAAATATAGCAATTAATTTTGGTATATGGGCCCTTTAATTTCCTCTTCTCCTCGGCCTGCTCCGCGGCAAAGTGCGCTCTCACGTCAGGGACACACGAAGCAGAGTAGCTCACGCTAAAACAACTTTTAACTCATGTTTTTAGACATCTATCTTTGGAATAATTCGACAGGAATGCAGGCAGAAATGCACCGCGCTTCGTCGCGGTGATTTTCGCTATTAAACTAAATCTGCTTGAGGATTTGTTCATCTCCTCTTTTTGATCGTATCTCTGAGAATACATGTCGGATTGACCCGAAACAAAGACTGGCTAATCGCTTATGCAACGTAGAACATGTTTTGGTCTAAATTGTGTCTAGAGTCTTTGATTTTCCGCTGTGTGCTGTTAATGATCAGCCGCATCTCTCCAGACTCTCTCTCTCAGAGCGCAGCAGCACAGGGCCCCTCCCTCTGAGACACTAAACATTTTTATTTTTAATTATAGAATAGTGACAAACAACAGTGTTCAATCATAAAACAATACATACATAAAACTTTATAATAGCACTTTTGATTTAGCTTTTCAGATTATACTGTATTGCAGATACATTTTGAATTGCTGCTCACTGAGGCCCCCTGCTGGCAGAGGCCCTAGGCTGCAGCCTGTGCAGCCTAATGCCATAAGCCGGCCCTGCATCTGGGACTTGACTCGCTGAAAGCGTTCGAGAAAAGCTTCGAGCTGATTAGGTGTGGGGCCTACCTTACAAGTACAGGTGCTGGTCAACGAATTAGAATAATTTGAAATGGTGCAATTATTAAATTCTTTGAATGCATTTGTTGTGCAGAAAGAAAATCAGGTGTTCACCGCACCTGTCCTACTTGTTAGAGTAATCACAGAACTCGTTACCTGTAAAAAACCTGCTCAGCTGAGCTTTCCAAAAGCAGGGTTCGTACAGTCATGGAAAACCTGGAAAAGTCATGGAAAATGAAAATCCAATTTCCAGGCCCTGGAAAAGTTTTGGAATTTTACTGGGTTTGGAAAAGTTTTGGAAAATGACAACAAACAGTGCTCGAGACTAACGCCTTCCCACGAATACTCATTTAAAGTCGGTAAACCTCGCTCGCTCCAGCCTGCTGCGTCTCTCTCCTCAGCAGAGCGGGGGCAGGAGGCTGACGCGGGGATCCCACTACATGCATCTGCGCTCCGCTCCGCTCCGCCCCGGTCCGCCTCCGAAAGTTGCCGCAGACCCCTCGCCCACTGTCTCCGCTCCAGTCCGCTCCGCAGGGCTGCGTTGCCCCGAGGAGCTCAAGAAGAGCATGCGCCAAAAACACGGGTTTGTGAAATAAAACTCCTCCTTGAAGATCAAATAACTATATCAGGAGCACAGACGACTCATGTGTTTCACGTGTTCACAACAGAAGGACGTGTTTTCCTCCTCCGCTGAGGGTAAAGAGGCTGTTACGAGCACGAACTCAATAACGTCGTCCTGTCCATGTGTCACTGACATATTATGTAGTTGACAGTCCGCTGTGTCCAAATATCAGAGAAACTTTATGTTAAACTACGAACTTTTCGTTATCTGATCAATACAAAGTACGTGCGGAGTGATTTTACTTTGTAATTCCGGACATAGTTCATTTTCTTTTTCCTGTTTGGTGCGTTTTGATTGGCGGAGATTGACTTTGACGGACTCGGGCGGAGAAGAAAATAGCCTTGATGCGTATTTTGGTCGTACGGCGACGGAGAGACGGAGCTGAGGCGGAGCCCTGCGCAGCGCACACGGAGGATGTGGAACGGTCTTCATTCATTAAAACAGCTGCGCAGTTGATCCGTCAGTCGGAACGGAGCGGAGCGGAGCGGAGATGCATGTAGTGGGATAAGCCCGTGATGCTAATGCAGCTGCGGTGCGTGTCCTGTCCACTCCTGTCTGTACTTTGGCCTAGCGCTTCACATCTCTGATCTATGGGAATAATTATCCGAGATTCGTCTTATTTTGATCACTTTCAAGTTTTTTAGAAAACGCATTACACGCGAGCACACGCGGTACCGCTTGTCTGCTGCAATTATATAGCCCAGGCGGACTCCGGTCTGGATCCGGACCCAAACGCCGCTCCGTCCGGACAACAGCACTCCTGTCAAACACTCGTTGAAAGGCTGGAGAATGTAGACATGATTCTGTAAAGAAGCGCTGTGCAGACTGAGCGCATCAACAGAAACGTGTGCACATCGCCACCGTGACTCGTTCTTCTCTGGCACAAAGCCAAAGACGGTGCGGTGCTGCCTCTGGGTCTGATTCATACTTGTGTTTAGAGAACGCGAGTGTGTGCGTGTATGAACGCGACTCAGAGCGCTGTTTGTGTCTACATGCGTAAAGTTGGGAAGGGTTATCGCGTGTGTCATATCGCTAATCAGTCAATCACATGGCTTCATTCTGTGACTGCTTTGGCCAGTGGGACAGAGAGACAGACGTGGGACAGAACAGGGTCGAGTCAGAACAGACTTAGAATAACTCCATCACAGACTCAGTGATCAGCTCTGATCAGTGTAAAAAGACTCTTCTCCACAGCACAGGTCAGATTTAT
This sequence comes from Mugilogobius chulae, assembly GCA_038363315.1. Classification (NCBI taxonomy): domain Eukaryota; kingdom Metazoa; phylum Chordata; class Actinopteri; order Gobiiformes; family Gobiidae; genus Mugilogobius; species Mugilogobius chulae. Next base: position 791,171 of record CM076396.1, read on the forward strand.
CCATCAAATACATTTTTAAAAGAACATTATCCTAGAATAATTCATTAAAAATCAAGGTTTTATTATAAAATTTTATTATGTGGGATATAGTGAAAAAATAAATTGTTTTAAAATTATTTTAAATTATAAAGTCAAATTTTAAAATGTCTTAAAAGAAAACGGCTTTATGCGACTCAAATGAACAGCAGCTTTGTTACTAAATGCGTTAAAACTCTTCTACACAAACTCCACATTGTGTCCACACAGAAGTCAGTTTGTGTAAGAGTTAACAGAAGTTAAACTATGATGCTAACACAGCTAATCTGATGTGCTGTTGCTGTATTCCACCTGCTCTGTCACATAAGCACAAATATAAACTTTGTCTCTAGGCTGTCGTCAAATACAAATGAAATGTTTTTATTTAGGACTCTAGATTAAGTTAGTTCAGTAGATAACCACATATTTTATTATAATGCCTTTAATTAGATAAAAGCATGTCACAGAAATGTCAAAATGGGCAAAAAAATAATTATTAAAGCCTTATTTAGATGGGTTCTATAAACTGTAGCTATATTAAAAGAAAAGCACTGAAATTACGTCACAAATTACATACTTTCATATCTTACAGCTATATTTTATTACTTTTTAATATAGCTGATTATATGAGAAGAAATTCAGGATGGTTCCCAAAAAAGTTAGTCTGTCCTGAACAATACTCTGATTTGGGATAATTTGCTTTGACACAGTTCCACTCTTGTTTGATAGGACATAGAAAAAGCACAAGCTATTGTTCCTGTTGTAATTGGGCTATAGGCCTACTGCTATGTAAGTTTATAAATCTGTAAAATTAATATACTGTATTTGGGACTTAAGTTAATGAAAACAAATATTTAGGCCTCATTGATGTGTGAATAAGTCGTGTGAATTGGTCATGGAAATGTTGACAATTGTTTTGGAAAAGTCATGGAAAAGTTATGGAAAATCATAAAATACAATCTGTACGAACCCTGCAAAAGGTCCATAGGCCATTTAACTGTGACACTGTTGTTCCATTGAATTAGAATATTGGAGAAACCGTTTCATTGAATTAGAATAAATGCTCGAATTTTTGTTCTATGTCGTATGTGCTACGCCCTCTACGGGCTTCGCTATTGGCTAACACTCGAGGCAGCGCCTCGCACCTGAAGATCAAACAATGTACCGCTCCAATCATGGGAGAGTGGTTCCCGCCACTGGCCGTATATAAGGCCCTGTCCACTATCGCTCGCCCTTCTTTTCACTCAGCACTTGAAGATCTCTGAGCACGTTCTTTCAGAACGTTTTAACTTCTCTACAATCAAGATTTGGACTCGCCGTACTCACCAGCTCGAAGATGTTGTCACCCTCCGGTGTCGAGCGTCGTAGGTGCGGCAGATGTGAGACGTCCCTTCTCCCCGAGGACCGACACGACGTCTGCTTCCTCTGCCTCGTTCGGCAGCACACCGCATAGGACTATCTACCAGGTCGTAGCATTAGCTAGCAACATAGCGCTAACTAGCGCAGGACGCCTGATTTTTTCTCCCAACCCACTTATGCCTACGACCATCACTGCATGGTGGCTATGCTAGCAGAAGTTTTATTTTGAAATATTTACTTTGGCTAAGGTGGGTTAGGATTAGGGGTTGGGTTAGGCTATGTTAATTGGTCAAATTTAAGGATTGGGAAAGGTATGCTAATCAGGAAGCGGCTAACTGAGTTGGGAGGATAAACGACGCGTCGCAGGACGGGAATCAGATTGTCTCTGCTTCCTCTTCCTCGCTCTGACCTGGCAGTAAGCCTCAACTCCAGCCGAGACAGGCTGACGACTGGTGTTGTGTGACCAGCTGCTATGCTAATGCTACACAGGCCGTAGCATTAGCTAGCAACTAGCGCCCAGGGTCTAGTAGCTTCGGACCACGCTGGCTGTTCTTCACTCTTGCATGTCACAGCTTTCGCCATGGGAGGTGTCTATGTGCGCGGCACAGGTGGGCTGGCAGACACCTCTGGCTGGGTCTGTCTTCACCTCTAGGACCATGGAGAAAAGCAGCTGCTCTTCCCGCTGCCTCCGCTGCTTCGACTTCTCTCGTCGGGACCGCTCAGGGAGGAGTGGCTCCTCATCTTCCCGAGGCACTCCTACCGTCTGGCGGGAACGCCTGGCGCGCGCTTCGCTGTTCTCCTCGGATCCCGGGCTCCCCACAAGACTAGAGCGCTAAAGACCCTTGGCCGCGAGCGGGCGCCGCTTCTGTCCTTCATCCTGGAGCTTTTAAGAGAGAGGAAAGTAGCTCTTTATTGTTATTGATTAGAGGTCGCTTGGACTCTCCACATGCTACAGACACGCTCTGCAGCGATTTACTGCAATGGCATGTTAACGAAACTTGCCCGTATCCCCCCCCTCGAATGCATGGTTCTCCACAGCTGCTGCTGTCACTCTCATCCCCGCCGCCTGAGTGTTCGTCGTGCGGATGAGTGCGATCATGGGAAAGGGCAGAGGTTGACGATGACCCCCCACCTCTCTGCCCATGGAGAGACGTAGGTTGAGACACGTACTTCACCACGCCGCTGCTCGTGAGGCGGAGCTTCCAGGGGCTCAGAAGCTGTCCAGGGTAAGGACAGTTCTTTACCCACCACTGCGGCCTCTGGTAGCAAGGTGCCGTGTTCCTGCTCCTATCTGCTCTTAGGAAGCAGTGCGAGAGACACGGCTTCTGTGCATCATCTCCATTTACCCACTTATGTAGATGTTTTTCCCCGCTCCTTGCTCTGCTTCGAGGAGCGAATTTGATGTCGCCAGGACAGTATAGGGCGCGCTCTATGTGCTCCCTCTCACAGGGTTACACATGCACGGCAGCGGAGTTCCCATCCACGTCTCCGCTCCACCCTCCTGGCTGCGGACGGTCCCAGCTGCCATCTGTTTGGAGTTACATGCCAACGCCTTTGCGCTGTCCTGCAGCGCGCAGGGGCGTGTGCACTTATAGGGGTGCGCATCGACGAACTTCCCCTCGTGCTTTGGAGGAGAGTCTACAGTCTAAGACCTCTCCTCTTACGGTTAGTGTAGCGCCGCGGCAACAGACGCCCCTCGCCCCTTCCAGCATTAGGAGCATGGCAAGTCTGTAAGCGCTCGGCCTCTGGCCGGAGCTTGACAGCATCTCGGCGGCATGCTTGTCTATCTCCACATTCCCTATCGGGAGGCACAGACATGTGGCGGGTGCGACGTTATGACCGGTTCCGTCTGCACGTCCGATCTCCGGAGCACCCCTGGTTGCCAAAATGCGGCGGCATACGGCCCTTTTTGGATTGCGCGTTCCTCCTTCCTGTTACGGCGCAGGAGTGGAGGTGCTTGCAGAGAGAGCAGAGAATCTTAGTACTTACGTAACTGTAGTTTATGTGTGTGGCATAGCCCTCCACGGGCTTCGCTATTGGCCTTTATCTACATGGAAGGCCGACATAGAACGGTTTCTGCTCCCCGTACTTCTTGGTTTCCAAAAAAGCAGCGGCATTCGGCTCTTTTTGATCTGCATGTCCTCTACGGATGCATAGCCTAGAGGCCGTTTTACATGCTGACCACACGACACCCGTTAAGTGTGTCAGTCAGGGCGATTGAATGACTCTGTAAACCTCATGGATGCTTGCTTCCAGGTTTCCATTGTTTCGGACACTGAAGGTTCTACCGCTTCTCCGTGGCTAGGAGATGCAACGAATATTGCCGACTCCCATTTGGCTGTTCGCTGGCACTTGGAGAAAGTGCGTGGAGGCGGCGCTGGACCTGCTGCGTCGTATTGGAACCAGCCATTGGCTCATCCTGGCCTCCTCCATCGGAGACTCAGGCTCACCCGAGGTGGTGCTGGATTACATCTCCAAGCTGGGCTTTGTGGTCAACAGACTGTGCTTGAAGGACGCTAGTCCGGTCCCATCAGATTCAATCGCTTCTCGGATTGATAGCAGTGGCCCAACCAGTGGTACAGCTGGCTTACTGCCCATGAGACGCCTCGGTGGTACTCCCGTCTCAGGTTGCACCCGGTGCACGACAGGAGGACATGGCTGAGGCCCCTATGCCCGCATGGAAGGATATTCCAGTTCTGGACCGACCCGGTTCTTCTGAGCCAGGGTGTGCGGCTGGGTTGTGTCCCCCATTACACGGAGGTGTTCACAGATGCCTCCGTGTCAGGTTGGGGGGGGGGGTGGGGGTCTTGGACCAGTGCTCGATGGGCGGCACCTGGTCTCCAACGCCCAGGCACATCAATGTCCTGGAGATGGAGGCAGTGAGGAACGTTCTCCTGCACTTCAGAGCGGAACTGGAGGGACACCACGTCTTAGTCCGGTCAGACAACACAACTGTGGTGGCTTATCTGAACAGACAGGGGGGAACCAGATCTCCCTCGCTCCACAGGAGGGCGCCTGAGATCTTTCTATGGGCCATCACTCACCTCCTTTCCTTTCTCAACGTAGGCGCGGACAGAATGTCCAGGGAGCAGAGCAGCCCGCGACGAATGGAGCCTAGCCCCTTGGGTGGCGGCGCAGGTTTGGCAACAGTTCGGCCACCCGGTGGCCGACCTGTTCGTCAGTGCAGAAAACACTCTATGCCCCCTGTAGTTCTCACTCAGACCAGGGGACGAGCCTCTGGGCGTCGACGCGTTGGCGCACCGACTTTGGCCGAGGGGTCTTCTTTATGCATTTCCCCCCTCTGGCTCCTCCTCAACTGTTCCACAGAGTCAGGAAAGACAGGCTACAAATCCTGGTTGTGGCCCCAGACAGTCCAAGTGCCGGGTGGTACCCGGACTTGGTGTCCATGGACTCGCCAGACACGCTGACTCAGGCCCAGGGAGCCCTTTACTCACGTCTAATCCTAGGCCACAGGCTCTTGGTTTGGAAGCTGAGAAGGAAGGTGGTTAGGCTTAGGCCTCCCTTCTGCTGTTTGTCTCGACTATTCAAGGAGGTCGTGCGCCTTCGACGATTAGGGCCTACAGGCTACAATGGCAGTTGTTTGCCACATGGTGCATGGAGAGGTCGGTGGATCCCCTCTCCTGCACTATTCAGGAGGTCTTGGGTTTTCGCCGATCGGCTTCGACCTTGGGCGTCTTTGCTGCGGCCATCGCTTTCGGCCGCATTGATTTTTGGTGGTTTCCTGGCCCATAACCATCCTCTCGTAAAGCGCTTCTTACGGGGTGCGCTCAGTCCGAACCCACCCCCCAGAAGCTCTGCCGCCCCTTGGGAACTGCAGGTCTGTTAGAGGGCCTCTCGGGTCCACCTTTCGAGCCCCTGGATCGCGCTGAGCTCAGCTGCTTATCATTTAAGACGTTTTAGATGCTCGCCTTTGCCAAGAGGGCAAGGGAATTTTGCGTGCTCTCCATCCACGCTTCTTGCATGTCCTTCAGCAGTGATGGAGGCTTGGTGGAGTTATGGCCGAACCAGGCTTTCCAGCCTAGGATGTCCAGGGTCATCCGCTGGGACAGCGTTGTCATCCCCCACATGTGTCAGCGGAGGGTGAATGATGTCACCTGTCATGTCCGGTCAGGGCATTTCGCCGCTTCCTGTACTGCACGGCTGGTTTCAGGTATTCTGACCAGTTATTTGTGGGTTTTGGTGCGAAGGATCGAGGCACTGCTCTCTCTTCGCAGGACTTAGCCCACTGGGTGTGCCAGGCAGTTCACATGACTGACGAGGCAGAGGGGCGTTCCCCTCCGGCACTCATCAGAGCTCGTTTTACTCGGTGTGTGGCCGCCTCTACAGCTATGCTTAGAGGGTGCCCCTCGAGGAGATCTGTCTGGCAACCTCCTGGTCCTCCTCGTCGACGTTTGTGCAGTCATATGTGTTGGATGTGACAGTGCGGTCGGTGACTCATTTGGTCCTCTCTCGCGGGCCGCATGAGTCAACATGAGGTGACGGCCTTAGGACTTTCCTCTTTGTTGGCGATGTGCCTCAGGTGCTTTTTGGAGAGGCGGCCTGCGCATTGCTTCCATTCTCAGCGTCTTCTTCTGGAGGTTTTTGCCTGGGTGTTCTTGGCGCACTTGGGAGAGGCGGCCTGTTCACCTTCTTTCGTACTCCTTCTGGATACTTTTGTGGTGGGGTCCTGGTGCTCTTGGGAGAGGCGACCAGTTCATCAATGCATTAGCACTCCTTCTGGATGCTTTTCTTGTGGTGGCTTGGCGCTCTTGGGAGAGGCGGCCTTTCATCACCTTTGTTTCCTTTTCATGCTTTTCTCTCCACCCGGTCTCAACCTCGCCCGCTGCCTCTCTGTACTTGGTACGAAGTAGGTTTGCGGGTGCGCTCCAATCATGCATGCCTGCTGGGAGTACATTGATCCTACGGCCTTCGCGTAGGGTATGCCAATAGCGAAGCCCGTAGAGGGCGTAGCACATACGACATAGAAATCTTAGTTACCTAATGTAACTGTAGTTCTATGAGTATGTGCGTAGCCTCTACTTGCAGGCCAGCAGGCATGTCTTCCACTGTGCTAGAGTTCAAGAAGGGCGAGCGATAGTGGACAGGGCCTTATATACGGCCAGTGGGGGAACCACGTCCCCATGATTGGAGCGGTACATTGTTTGATCTCATGTGCGAGGCGCTGCCTCGAGTGTTAGCCAATAGCGAAGCCCGTAGAGGGCTCTGCACATACTCATAGAACTACAGTTACATTAGGTAACTAAGATTTATATAGTCTACAAACTAGTTACTTGTGTTGATCTTCTATTGAATACAACACATAGTTTGTGTAGAAGAGTTTCTGTGGCGCAGGGGTTCTTAACCTCGAGGCCCAAATAGTCATGTGCAAAGTAACCTGAGGCCCAATCTCATATACCTGTAAAATGCAGCCCTCAAGGAGGTGCTCACGGCCCAAATGTGGGCCCCGGCCCTATGGCTAAGAATCACTGCTGTGGCGTCTGTCTGTAAAAAGGTCATTAAATATAAGGAAAATGTTTTGTATAAATTTATCAGGATTATTGTACAATGTTTTAACAGTGTAATTGTAATACATGTATGTATGTTAGATTTTTATTCGTGTAACTTATATATAATGTCAGAAACCTCCATTAAGATTTCGTAGTGACTCGATTTAAATTAGTTGCAAATAATCTTTTCTTTTCTCCTAAAGCTCTAAAAGTCACTACAGTCATGAACTCCAACCTGACGAGGGTCCAGAGGAGGGCGCTGTGCCAGGAGCTGGGAGGAGGAGTCAAGCTCACACTGCTGTTTAAAGCCTCCATCCACGGCTTCACTGGAGCAGCCTTCCACCAGCGCTGTGACACCCGAGGACCCTCTGTGTCTGTGGGCTACAACAGCTCTGGACATGTGTTTGGAGGTTACACTAACGCCCCCTTCTGTCAGTCTGGACAATTTGTCAATGACCCAAAGGCCTTTCTCTTTACCTTCAAAGAAGACGAGCTGCTCAAATACCCAACTACAAACAATGCTTATGCTGTCAAAATGATCTCCAACAGTGGTCCATACTTTGGAGAAGCTTTGGTTCTCATGAATGGAGGTGCAGCTGTGACTCACAGTAATCCAGGAAACTACTACACTTTCCCTGCAGCAGAAATGCACGGAAATGACCTGCAGCTGATCGAGTGTGAGGTCTACCAGGTGGAAGGTAATGACAAATAAAAACAGCTTTTTACTTTGTGTCAAATGACTACTCAGAATTCTTTTTTGTTCATTGACACAGAAACGACTGAACTCGAGAAACCCTGGAGGGTTGTGGCTTGGGACTCACAGTAAGTATTCAATATTCTAGTAATAATGCACCAGACTGTCTTCCAAGTGTTGAAAATCATTTTAACGGTAAATTAATAAATATTAACATGACATACCTTTGCACAGGAGAAGAAAGGAGCTGATGGACAGTGTCTCCAAGTATGAGCCTCTGTCCAGTGCCGTGTCCCAGGTGCGAGTGCTGCTCGTGGGGCCAGTGGGAGCAGGAAAGTCCAGCTTCTTCAACTCCATTAACTCTGTGTTCAGAGGTTATGTGACCAGCCAGGCCATGGCAGGCTGCAGCGCCACCAGCCTCACCACACAGGTACTGCACCTGTACACAAAGATGATACTTGGAGGACACTGCCCATATCTTTACAATAAACCCTCTAGATGCCAAAGGAGTAATTCTGCACAGAGTCATTCCAGGCTCTGCTTTTTCAGATTCTTAGTTTCTGATAAGTTTCTGTAGCTTGGAAAACACAATCCAGCTCTGTACCAGTGATTGTATAAAATAATATTGAGATTTCAGTTTGAATTACACAGATTGAAGTTTATAATCTTCACATTTACTGGACTGGATTTAAATTCAAACCCTGGTCCTAAAAGGTTATTATATGGTGTTAGATAGAATGTTTGTCCAGTTTTGAAATGACTGGATTTCAAAAACTAATATTTTTCTTAAAAAAGTGACACTTGACTTTCAATTAAAGTAAAAGATTCACTTACATTTTAAAGCAGCTGTGCTCATTATTTGTAAATTAGATACTTTATTTAGCGCTTGTCAAAAACATCAGCTGGGTAATACCTGGGGAAATATTTAGCAAATAATATTGTTACAATAGTTGTGCATTTGATCTAGACAGACAGTGCAGAGGCACATTTACTGCAGATGCTGCTGTTACAGGTTTATTACCTTATAAACTTATACAAAATATCTATGAATGATAGTAAAAAGTGCTTAATGTTTTTGTAAAACTTGTTATACATTGTGCTCTGTGCTATACATTTACATGTATTATGGTTAGCCCAAGTTATAGTCTGTGAAATATTTATGTTGTCTAATTAGCATCGTGAGCTGAGGTGGGATGGTTTGTCTCGGCGACAGATTTGTGGGACACTATTTGCGAGAAATGGTATTTAGTGTTAAAGTTGGCGCCAACTCTGTTCCCTGTTCTGAACTCCACGGCTTCACTGAGAAAATCCAGGGTTCACACATAAGAGTTGTGAACTCATTTAGTAATACAGTTTGTCCAGAGAGACTCATGCCTGTAACCTGGCCAGCCAGATGGTTTATCTCGCGATATTTGTGAATTCACAAACACGAAATAAACCATCTGGACTTCGTCCGGCTCGATTGGTTTGGGAGTCCGAAACGGCCGTGGTTCGGCCCACTCACATCACAGCAGCGTGGTTTTGAGGCCTAATCACATTGTAGCAGGGCGGGCTAACACGGGCCGTTAGCTCCCAGGTGCCCAGCCGAGTCTGATTCAAGCTAAATAAAGAGATGGCAGCTCCCGTGGATTTACGTGTTGTCTGCTGCTTTTGATGCGGTTTTAGCACAAATACGGAGTAATTTCTTTTGAAAGAAGAGCAGTATGTGTGGCACGTACTTGTTCTATCCCACGCGGACATGGGCTACTCCATAGACATATAATTAGTTTTTTTTCTAATTTAATGTCTATGGGCTACTCCATTACGAGTTGTTGCTGTGATTGGCTAGCTCAAATAAGGTAGGCCCCACACCCAATCAGCTCGAAGTATTTCACTAAATGCCCTGCCTTTTCTCGAACGCTTTCAGTGAGTCAAGTCCCAGATGGATATAGTGAGAACTCAGATAGGAGTTCAACACATATCCATCTGGCGTGAGCCAGGTTATCATGCCTGGGTTTGGCTACATAAATTCAGCGAAGTTTATAGTTCTGACACTGGTTCACCTGTGATTCTGAGGCAGCCTAAATGTTTGCTTGAGAACAACAATAATAGTTTAATTTCCTCCACAGTTTCGCACTTACTCTGTGAAAGCTGGGCGTAATGGAAAGCCGCTGCCGATCATCCTGTGTGACACTATGGGACTGGAGGACAGCACAGGGGCGGGGCTTGATATTGAGGACATCAACAGTATCCTCAAAGGCCACATGCCAGACTGTTACCAGGTAAAACTCTTTCTCTTCTGAATAAAACGTATCGTACATGACCTAAACAACTCTTCTCTGGGCTCAGTTCAACTCAGCGGCTCCTCTGCACTCTGAGTCTCAGGGCTACCGCAAGTCTCCAGAGCTGAAAGACAAGATCCACTGTGTGGTCTATGTCCTGGACTCCTGTAAGATCTCCATCATGCCCGACAAGCTGGAGGCCAAGCTGAGTGCTGTGCGCAGAAAAGCCAACCTGCTGGGTGAGTGTGCGTGTGTGTTTCTTCTGCTCAGAGAAAAAGACTCTAAATGTGAAGTGTGACTGTGCAGGGATCCCTCAGCTGGCTCTGGTCACCAAAGTGGATGAAGCCTGTCCTTTAGTGAAGGACGACCTGACTAATGTCTACAAGAGTGGATACATCAAGGATCTGGTAAGAAGTCTTCAACTGTGTTTAGTCTGACGGCATAAATGATGTTACTGTTGTGTTGGATGATCAGACGTCCTGAAAACAGTGTTTGATTTGTACGCCATTACACAAAACTCCCTGTATGTACTGTAGGCCTATGAGTATACATATATATTTATGATTGAAGGTTTTGCTTTAATCTGGAAAAATCTTTCCTGCGATGTGCCGATAATGATCACTCAGCAGTTGGGGCTGGTGCCCTCAAATCATGTGTACAGTGCACTTCCTGTTTAGTTCTGGTCAGATGGCTAACATGTTTGCGCGTCTGTCTTGCGTGGCGTTCTCAAACAGACAGAGATGGCAAAAGTTCTGAACTTCAATACTCAAGTACAAGTACAGTTCGTTTTCTTAAAAAATGACTAAAAAGTCTTGCTGAAACTTGTTTGCTTTAGTTAAAGGATAAAAGTACTAACCTGGCTCACGCCAGATGGATATGTGTTGAACTCCTGAGTTCTCACTATATCCATCTGGGACTTTACTAGCTGAAGGCGTTCGAGAAAAGGTGGGATGTTTAATGAAATACTTCGAGCTGATTGGGTGTGGGGCCTACCTTACAAGTACGTGTCACACATACCGCTCTTCTTTTAAAAAGAAATTACTCCGTATTTCTGCTAAAACCGCATCAAAAGCAGCAGACAACATGTAAATCCACGGAAGCCGCCGTCTTTGTTTAGCTTGAATCAGCCTCCGCGGCGGCACCGGGGAGTTAACGGTCCGTGTTAGCCCTGCTACAATGTGATTGGGCCTCAAAACCACGCTGCTGTGATTTGAGTGGGCCGAACCATGGCTGTTTTGGACTCTCAAACCAATCGAGCCGGATGAAGGCCAGATGGATTATCTCGTGTTTGTGAATTCACAAATACCGCGAGATAAACCATCTGGCTGGCCAGGTTATAAAAGTACATCATTGGCCATTTATTTAAGTGAAAAAGTAAAAACACAAAGTTGGTAAAAAATATTTTTTTTATTGACTGTAATTATCCTTAGCAATTCTTGTTCCAGGTAATTGCTTCAACGTAATGAAGGAAAGCAAAGCAAACCAAGTCCTGTTTAAAAATTTATTGCAGGATATATGGTCAAGTGTGGAGTGGAGAGTGAACAGTGAAGAGTGAAGAGTGGTTATCTGGGAAACAAAAGGAAAATAATGGAATGGGGTAAATGACAATAACTTAGGAATATGGATAAATGCAACAAATGGATAATGGCAAAACTTACATGTCATTTACACACTCTTCACACAGAAAATGGGAGCTCCACCATGCCAGTCTCAACAATGAGATGGCAGGCAGGGTTGCCGGATTTGCAGAGAGCAACAAGCGACCTGGCCTTTGAAAAAAAGCCCAAAACAAGCGACTTCAGACACTCAAATAAAAAGTAGTTAAAATAAGCAATTAATTAAATATTATCTGTCACAGCAAATTGTTGGTTAATGATTTTGGCATATTTTAAATAGTATTTGATCATTAATAACGTTTTTTAAATCATAAAAATATGCAAAAACTCCATATTGTTGTCATTAGTGGGTAATTTTTGTGAATCAAAACTTGAAAAAAACGCAAAAAATCACCTTGTTTATGACGTCAAAGGGTCGCAAGCCCAAAAAAACGCAACCCGCGACCGTCAAAATTCACAAGCGACTTTCCAAAATAAGAAGCCCAAAGTCGCTTTAAAGAAGCGGACTTGGCAACTCTGATGGCAGGTGAGCTGGGCAGCTAATTAAAGGGACAGGGGTGGAGCTAAGGGCAAGGTAAAGCCTTTAGGAGGAGCCAAGGCAGGGCAATGGGAGGGACCTGGAGACAGAGGGGAAAACACTGGAGAAATACACTGGGGATTTGTGGCTGAAATGGTGCAGTATTATAAAATTACAATATTAAAAATTATTAAAAACAATATGTATTAAAAACAATATTTAGTTGTGTGGTAAATAGTATAATGTTATATTATTAGAATTTCAACTTTCCTAACTGGAAAAAAGTGTTGATATATGACAGCTAAGCAGCTGTGCACTGACTTTGAGAGGAAAAAAGATGTTTGTGACTTAAAAAAAAGTTACTAGCCTGATTTAAAATGTAGGAAGTAGAAAGTCCAAATGTAGGAAGTAAAAAGTCCAGATATTTTTGACTGAATTCTACAGGCTGAACTGGACTAAACAGGAACTGCACGGCTGAGTAAAGTGGGCGGGGCAGAATAAGGTGAATAGCCTGCTGCCTGTACTGCGAGCCGGGTCTGTGCTCCCTTGCTGCCCTGCTTTCCCTCCCAAACTCTCGCATGTGACTAAATAATACAAAATCTGCCACCAGCAGTAGAGCAGGGGCTATTCTATATGCATCCAGAATGCATCTATAGCCAGTCCATCCTTGAAAATAAGGAGAAATCTGCCATATTTTGCCGTGGTTTGCATGGTTTCCTAAATTTCCTGATTAAATCTGCAGATCTATTAGTCAATCTGCTGTTTCTAGTCATAATTCAGCCAATAAGAGGCTGAAGTTTGGCTATTACTTTTGTACTGTGCAGTAAATGAAAGGTGCAGGTATCCAGGTTTCTGTCACTCACACAGATATGTGTGTGGGGGTGTCACAAACCATGTCATGTGGGGACCTGACCCTGTTTGCACACAGACATCTGGGGACCTAAAACCTGCACAATGCTTCTGATAGGCTGGAAACAGCCTAAGATAGTCACATGACTTTTTTCTCAAAATTCCCAAGAAGACCCTATACATGACTTAGTGTGAGTGCATGTGAACCTAGTGGACAGACTGAGGTACTGCAGTCCTCATAAGACACCCTGTTCTTCCCACATCGCACTTGGTATTGCAGGATAATTACGTTTCAAATACCAATAATGATACTTTTTAACAAACATTCATTGAGTTAGAGTTAACCCAAGCACTAATTCAGTAGATCAAGTGTACATAAGAATTCATTTTCTGTGATTTGGAGGAAAAAAGAGAGAGAGAAAAAAAGAAAAAAAATCTTTCCGTCATCTTTTGTGTGTGTGTGTGTGTGTGTGTGTGGTACTACATGATCTGTAAGTCCCCATAAATCTCCAAAAGTATGAAAAACCAAAAGAAGAAAACAATGGGCTTCTATGTTCAAGAAAAACATGTGAGACTGGTGTTGGTGACGTAATTTCCTTCAGAAAAGTGAGCTCCCAATATGGGACCGTTGTGCTTGAGGTCTTCATTTAACCTGTTTTACAAGTAGCTGTGCGTGTGTGTGATCAGTTGCAGGAGGTTAGTGCTCGTCTGGGTCTGCCCCTGTCCTGTGTGCTTCCACTGAGGAACTACAGTGAAGAGCTGGAGCTGCAGCTGCCTGTGGACATCCTGCTGCTCTCCGCTCTGCAGCAGATGCTACGTTTTGTCGACAACTACTTCGACGACTACAGCGACCGCCTCAACTTCTCTGAAATAGACAAGTAGTTCTCACTAAGTGCTCGTTAAAACTATGTACTGTAACTTTAAAATCACCGTTCAGTATTACAGTTTTTCTCATTATGACACACTTGTCCTTTCTAAAAGTTAATTTGCAAAACACCTCACACAGAATCCCAAACGGAACTTCAGCTTTTCGAGACTAATTTCAGCTCAGGCAAAATTAAGTTTTAGATTGAAAAACAGTTACATTTTCTGGTCAAAAGTAATTTTTACCATCAAAACATTCACACAATCCTCAGGTGTTCTTATGTGCTTTTCCTTCATTTGACTTTATACCTCAGAAGCTTTAGTCCTGATCTCAGACACTAAGATCAGGACGCACTGGGATTCACACTCTGTTTTGTTTTTGTTTTTTTATCTAAATCCAGCCACATTTGTAAAAAAATAATAATAATAAAATAAATAAATAAATAATAATAATAATACATAAATTCATAAATAAAAAAACATTAATATCCATTTAGGCCTACTTTCTGATTTGTCAACTGTATTTTATAGTTATTTTATAGTATTTTATAGTATCCAAATGTTTACAGTTTACTAGAGATAGAGGTTATGCAGGTGACATCACATCATTCTAAATGTTCATGCTGAGTGGCAACAATGCATGAGAGTTAAAGGAGAGAAAGGACATTTTCTCTTGTAAGAGTTCAATAAACAGCTAAAACAGAAAAAATAAACAACAGTTTGATAAAATTCAACCCACAACAAGTCTACTGAGCACTGGGTTTGTAACTGAAATGTAAACAGAGAAAATCAAGTCAACAGTTGTAGCAAAGCAGATAAACAACAACACTTTAGCTTCTCTAAAATGGAAAATCTAATGTTATGACAGAACTAAAAACGGCAAGTCAAAAAAAAAAAGAACAAATAAAACATATTTCTGCTTGGATTCTGCTTTAGTTTGGGATAGTTTCAAAGTTAAAGACAATATAAAAGCTTTGCAAAATAAAAATAATTCTAAATCCAAATTTTTGAGGAGTCCTTCTCTCAAAAACAAAAGACATTGTTTCCTTAGTGTTTGCAAAACAAACTAAACTCACAGAATATGAGTACAATTATTTTCTGTGTGAGCTGTTCTGACAAAGAGTCTGAAAACTGTGCGAATGAACGAAAATTGTTGCAAATGTTCTTACCACCACAGCCTTTGTTCAGATAAAAGTTTAAATCAAGTGACCAAAATAAAAAGTTTCAAAAAGTGCCAAAGCAGTGTCAAAGTGTGTCAAAAACTGTAAACTTATAGACTAGAGAACCACACAGCTTTAAAGTGAACCCTGGATATAATCACATGTTTATCCTAAAACACTTAGAATATCATCACTTATATAAATACAGGACAAATACCTTGGAAGTATTTGTAGTTTCATTAAAATAGTGTTATGAAGAAATGACATGGAGGCTGCCATTTTGTTGCGGTTATGACATAAATTAGTGTTGTCAATGTAACAGGCAGTAGCAGGTAACTAAGCAACATGAATTCCTGGGTTAAACCTTGTCAGTTTGAGCCAGATACAGAATGATTATGTGGAATCTAGTAAAACTGAAGATAATCAAGAGGAAGAGGCAAGAACTGGACACTGTCAGTGTTTTTGTGGCAACTGTTCACTGATGAAATTGTGGGAGTAACCATGGAAACACTATTTTATGTCATCAACCAAAATGGCGGCTCCCAGTGGCTTGAAAACAACATAAACAATGACAAATTTATAAAAAATAGTAAGCAGATATATATTTGTTTGTAATTTATTTTAATAAGCATGACCAGTACTAGTGTTTTAGCCAGATTTGTCTTCATATCCAGGGTTCCCTTTAATTTCAGTTTATTAAGATGGAGTCTGCTCATTTTAATGGCTTGATAATACAATAAACATGACACCAAATGTCTGATATCTTTGCATTAATACAACTTTTTAAGCATAACAAATTGTCTCTTGTCTTTTTTAACAACAATTGTTCAAATCTATTAAGAAAAAAAAAGTTCTGTGCTCAAGAAAATGTGGTAGACACTCGTGGGGTTAGTAAAAAAAAAAAAAAACACAACTCAAAAGTATAAAATGTGCCAAAAATGATCAAAAAGAGTTCAATCAGCAGGTCACAATTTGTCAAAAGATTCAAAAATAAGTAAGTAAGTGCCTGCTTTTACAATGACAAGAGAGAGGGTTGGGCCTGTTCGTTGTCATGGCAGCTGTGGTCAGACAATAAAATTTTAATTGAAAAAACAGGGCCACATAATTATTAATCGGAGTAATCCTGATAATACAACAAAATGATTTCTGCCTGTGTCTGATCACTTTTCCTCTGAATTGTAAATATATAGAAATATCCAGACTAAAACACTGCACTGGGCTGGATTTGATACAGAATTAAAACATATTTGTGTGTCATTACATTATATGAGCACAAACGTTCATCAGTGCATTGTTTACTTCGCAGCTGTTACTGTGAAATAACACTTTAATAGCTAAAATGTATGTTTTTCCATTATTCTTTTACATTAGGTTGGTTAAACATAAGCAACAATTAACATACAAATACATAAAAGTTCAATTTTCAAAGTATTTAAGTGAAAAAGTCATTTAACCCTTTCTTGCATACGAGTCACAAAAGTGTACGCCAAATAACCCCCTCTTGGTGCCCTCATAACATGCTCTATGTACTCTGACTGCATGCTGATGGCTTCTGTTACCCCTTGTAGTTCCAGTGAATGTCAATAGATGGCACTGCAATCTGCATAGCCCATGCTAGGGCATGCTTGGAGATTCCAAAATGGCTTCTATCACCAGAAAGTGGAAATGATGAAAACTATCTATTATATCAATGTTTTTTTTAATCACAATGAACATATTGCACACATTGTACATTTGAGAAAGATGCAGGACATGATAAATATTTGAGTAAAATCTAATTTGATACATTGCCTACATGTGTTTATATTTGGCAGTCACAAAAGTGCTCATCATGCACACAGGTGTACTTCACTGCATTTTCTGTTTGTTACTAAAGTGTACAGTATGCGTTTAGAGGACTAATACTGTGCACTCTTATGTTTACTTAATGTACAAATTATTGGTTTTCCTTGCAGTATATTGGCTTCTTTTTTGTATATTTTGTAGGTCTGCAGCCATATTTGCTGTCTAGTACCTGAGGGGAGATTATGGCGTACACTATTGTTACCAATATGCATTTGCATTTAATTGTGAAAAGATCTTTCTCAGAGATAGCAAGTTCTATCTTTTCCTACATGGAAAAGCTGACTGTTTCTTCAGATTTCACAATAAATGAGGTGTAGGTGTTTGGTCCCATGATTGAAGAACCCAGGTCTAGAAACCAGAAGTTTCTACTTAAAACAATCTTACATTCTGTTGTGTAATTGAAAATAACTGTTTGATGCAGAAGGTTCCAATAAAAACTCATAATAACTAATTAACGTTTGTTCTGTAAATGTATATTGGTAACTTTAGTGTACACCCTCAGGTATTAGTAACTGCATAGTGGTTACAAAAGTGTACAACTTTTTTCTCCAAACTGTGAAATTTTTATCAAAAACTGATTAAGTCATGTTGATTATGTTTCTAATGAGCTTATCTGACTACAATTTCATAATCCTGTCATAAGTAGAACATAGGTTATGCAATAAAGGGTTAAAAGTTCAGCTTCCTGTTAGTTTGTATGAGATCTGTCATTGCCCACTTCGTACCTCTGCCCACTTTGCACCCTTTGAAGCAACTACGCATGCGCAGGCCGAAATTACGTCTTTTAAACACATTATTTGTAATTGTGCAGTTAATATTATTTATTTATATTGATATTTATGAATGTATCTTACAAAAGTTTACCAATAGATAGCCCAAAACGGCACATTTATTTATCGCAATTTTAAACTAACAGATAGCAGCCGGAACTAGCTTAATCAGGCATTTATGGCTTTAAACAGTAAAAATCTCAATTTACAATCATTTGCTTTGTTGAAAAATGTAAGGGAATTTTATGTTTAACAGTTTAGTTTCGTCTGTGTTTAATTAAAATTTCAATATGAATAAAACAATGTAAAAGAAGTAAAGCTAATGGTACGAAGTGTGCTTCCGGTACGAAGTGGGCAATGACAAGATCTTTTTTTTTTTTTTTTTTTTTTTTTTTTTAATTAAAGCAATCACAGTAAAGACATAGGTTTACAAAATATACACGGTACAACTAAACAACAGCAAAAGAAAGAGAAAAGAGAAGAAAGAGGAGGTGGGGGGCCAGGGGAGTGTGTTATGAATGACTTATAGATGTTTTTTCAATGAAAGTTTCAAGCAGTTCAATGGTTTTTGATGCTCGTGGAGAGGAAGATAATGCAATTACTTTGTTGTATTGAATGATATCTTGTTTAAAGATTGCAAATTGAGGTTTTCGATTTTGAAATTTGGTTTTGTGAATATGGAATTTAGCTAGAATTATTAGCAGATTTATTATGAAGAATTTGTTGTTGAAAGTTTTGAGAAAACCAAAGAGCATGTCTTGAAACCGGAAAGCAAAGCTGCATTGGTATTTCTGAACAAGTTTAACAAACTGTTTCCAAAAGGTGGCAGTAGTGGGACAGGTCCAGAACAGATGGGTTATTGTTTCAGTAGATGCTCCACAGAATGTACAACTTGTGTCAGTTAAAGTCCTGAAAATACTTTTTACTGGGTAACAGCGATGGATGAGTTTGTAAGTGACTTCCCTTTGTTTGTTTGTAATAAAAAAGCAGTATGGCAGAGTCCAAACATTTTTCCACAGTATGTCTGAGACAAATGTTCTCCAATGGTGGGTTACATATGGCACTGTAACAAAATTTTTTTGAAATAGAGTCCTTATCTTGCGATTACGATTTGCTGGAGAGAGAGAAAAACATATTTTTCCTACAGACGTTTCCGAGAGAGTGACAGAATATGCGTTTGGAAGAGAGGTGTATCTACTGAACAGCATCAGAAGTTGATTTGGTATTGCATCCATTACAATAGAATAATCCTTTGGTGTTACAGGAAGGGTAAAGGCAGCTAGAAATTCTGAGTAATTCATTAACAGTCCATTGGAATTGAACAATTGCCTTACAAATACAATACCTTCCTCTACCCAACTTTTAAAATATAGAGATTTATTCTTATATAAAATGTTACAGTTGTTCCAAATCATACACGTATGAGGGGAGAAAGAGTGATGGTAAATTAACTGCCAGGCCAACAACATTTGTTTATGGAATTTAGATAACTTGCAAGGGAGTTTTTCTATATTGTAATTTGACTTAAGCAAAAGATTAAGATTACCAACCCTGGAAAATATTAGAGAGGGAATATGGTTCCAGACAGAGTTTGGATGGTTTAAAAGGTTACGCAACCAGTTGATTTTGAAAGTGTAGTTTAAGGACGTAAAGTCTAAGAAATTCAGTCCACCATTTTCCAAAGTATTTGTAATTACTGAATTTCTAATGTAATGAGTTTTATTTTTCCATACGAAATTGTATAGCATCTGGTCAATGGCTTTGCATACATTAGGTTCAACATGAAGGGCCATTGCAGAATAGATAAGTCTTGAGATACCTTCTGTTTTGGTTAGCAGTATTCTGCCATTAAGAGACAAATCTCTTTGTAACCACTGGTTGAACCTTTTTTTAGTTTTTTCAAGGATTGGCTCAAAGTTTAATTTGCCTCGCTCTTTCTCATCCTTAGTTATTACTATTCCCAGGTAGGTAATTTCTTTTTTAACAGGAATATTATGAATAACAGTTTTATTACACATTTTAATAGACAAAAGTTCACATTTGTTTAAGTTCAGACAAAGACCTGAAGCATTTGAAAACTCTGTAATTAGCTTTAAGACATTAGGAATTTGATCGGAGTTTTTTAAGAATAAAGTGGTGTCGTCTGCCACCTGGCTAATTAGAAACTCTTTACCTGCCACCATTATACCCTGAACATTACTTTCTTGGATATAATCTGATAACAACTGTGCGGCTAACAAAAACAAATAGGGAGCAACAGGACAACCCTGTCGGACCCCCCGAGCTACCTTAAAGCGTGGGGAGGTACCATATTTGAGTCGAATTGATGAGTTGCAGTTGTTATACAGAGTTTTTATTGCATCAATATAAAATTGTCCGAACCCAAACTTTTCCAAAGATTCAAAAATAAAGTTGTGTTCAAGGGTGTCAAATGCCTTATAGAAATCTAAAAATAAGACATAACTATCTTCTTCAATGAGTTCTGAGTAGTCCAGCAGGTCAAGAACCAAACGTACATTATTAGCAATATGCCTATTACTAATAAACCAGATTGTGACTCACTTATTATGAGGGGCAGTGTTTTTTTAATCCGCTTAGCTAGAAGCAGAGCTAGAATCTTATAGTCTGTGTTTAACAGACAAATGGGACGCCAATTTTCTAAGGATAGCGGATCTTTCCTCGGCTTTGGGATAAGTGTAATTAGTTCTTGGGTCAAAGTAGGAGGCAATATGCCTCTTTCTATGCTTTCCTCATACATATTCAAAAGAAATGGAGCAAGCTCCGCACTAAATGTTTTATAGAATTAAGATGATATTCCATCGTTACCTGGAGATTTGTTGAGCTTAAGATCCCTTATGGCATCTATTATTTCTTGCACCGAAACTGGCTTATCGTTAAGTTTCTTATCAGAATCTGGAATCACTTTATTTTTTGTAACTGAGTTTATTATGCACTCACAGTTGTCTTTATTAAAATTAGAGGAATAGAGATTATTATAAAATTCAGAGCAAAAAGTTGCAATGTCCTTATGATTAGTTACTAATTTGTCCTGGATTTTTAGCGCCTCAATACTTTGTTTTTTTAATTTGGAATTCTCCAGGTTAAAAAAATATGAAGAGCACTTATTAAATTAGGAAACAGTTCTGGTAAGATTGCCCATGATGAATAATGTGCAGGAGACAGGAAGATCAGTTCATTGATTTATTTTCTTTGGTTATTTTCTTTGGTTATTTTCTTTGGTTATTTTCTTTGTTTTCTGCCTTTATATGGCCACAATCATGGTTACAAACTCTGCAACAGAGAGAAAAATCAATAAACATTCACAAATAATAATCACTGTTTAACAGGCAAATTAACTAACAAATTAACTAAACATTTTAACTCAAAACACAAAGAAACTCACTGGACGCATGTTGGGCTGGTGGAAGGCAGGCAAAGAGGGAGAACAATGGGTTTCTGTGGGCTTTATAGACTGTTGATTGCTTGACTGGATGCAGGTGCTGAGAGGGTGGAGCCGGGTGGAGGTGCGCTTGTTTTGTTCACTTCTGTTGCTCTGTTTGGATCTGAGAGGGGATTTATTACAGCCGCCCCCAAAACTGTAGTTTTGCTCCTCTTAGAAGATCTCACTCTCCATCATCCTTTACTTCTGGGAGCTGTATGAGACGGGCAACTGGGCGTAAGTACACCTGCTGTTTTACATTTACTTTTGCTGACCTGACTCTCCCATCTGCGCCGGGGAAGATTTCAACCACTTTTCCCACAGGCCATGATGATCGTGGAAGCTGGGGGTCGACAATCATTACCACTTGACCACATTTCAGATTTTCTTTCTCCACTTTCCATTTGGATCTGGGCTGGAGATCTGGAAGATGATGGCGTACAAAGTTCGTCCAGAAATGGTCAGCCAGGATCTGGCTGTGACGCCAGCGCCGCTTCCCGATGGACTGGTTGCTGGCATACACTGCCTGAGGAAGAGAGGCATCGCGCTGCCCCATCAGCAGCAAGTTTGGAGTCACCGGATCCGGGTCAGCAACATCAGCAGACACGTAGCCCAGAGGTTTTGAGTTTAATATGCCCTCTACCTCAATCAGGACGGTTTGCAGCACAGCTGGAGGTACGGTTTGATTTGCCAATACCACTCTCAGGGCATCTTTAATAGATTTGATTTCCCTTTCCCACAGGCCGCCAAAATGTGGAGCAGCAGGAGGGTTGAAATGGAACAGGATTTGCTGCTTTTGTAGTTGCTCCTGAAGATCAGGGATCATGTCTTTGAATGCCCTCTTCAGCTCTGCATATGCCCCTCGGAAGTTTGTGCCGCAGTCAGCGAAGATCTCATATGGCTGTCCCCTTCTTGCTACAAACCGGCGAAGGGCCATCAGGAATGCATCAGCGTCGAGGCTCTCAAGGAGGTCTAAATGAACACAGCGGGTGGTCATACATTTGAAGATTACACCCCAGCATTTCTCCGTCCGCCTTCCCACCTTTGTATAGAAGGGGCCAAAGCAGTCGATGCCGGTAGACCAGAAAGCTGGTTTGAAGAGTCTGAGTCGAGCAGGGGGCAAGTCTGCCATCTTCGGGATGTCAGGGGAGGCACGCCATTTCTGACATAGTTGGCATAACCGCTGGTGCTGCCGGACTGCTGATCGACCTCGAATGAGCCAATATTTGCGCCGAAGTTCTGCGAAAAGTCTTTCAGAGCCAGGATGCAGCAGCCTCTCATCATACTCTTTAATCAGCAGCTTGGCAACTTGATGATCAGAATCTAGAACAATTGGATGTATGACGTCTGGATCCAAATCAGCAGCTCTCCTCAGTCGTCCTCCAACACGAATAAGCTGTAGAGCTGGGTCGTACTCAGGGGCAAGAGGGCAGAGCCGACTGGACGGAGGGACTGACTTCCCGACCTGTAGAACTGAAACTTCAGATGGGAAACTGTCAAGTTGTGCTTGTCTCAGAAGAACCAACTCAGCGACGACTGCAGGATTGGCAGTAGAGACATCCAACGTGGCGATAGCTGCATCGACGGCATCCTTCCAAGTGCTGCAAGTCGATATGTCCAGGACCGATGAAGCAGGCTGGGCAGAAAGAGCGAGCAGTCTAGTGATCTTGACTTCTTTGAGATCCTCTTCTCTCTCCTCGTCCCTTTTAGTAGGAGACTTTGGCCACTGCGACTTGTCCTGGAACAGAAATGATGGCCCGAGACTCCACCGTTGCGGCTGGACAATCTCTGAGAGAGTCTTACCCCGTGTTAGATCATCAGCAGGGTTTAGTGCACTATCCACATACTTCCAGTCTTCAGGACTTGTCAGGTCTTGTATTTCGGCGATGCGTGTACCCACGAAGACTTTGTATCTACAAGAATCAGACTGCAGCCATTGTAACACAGTTGTAGAATCACTCCATAGACTTACTTGCTGAATTGGAACACCGATTTCCTTTTGTAGGAGCGCAGCTAGTTGGGCGCCACTCACTGCAGCACAGAGTTCCAGTCGGGGCATGGAGATCTGCTTGCGAGGTGCGACTCTGGACCTGGACATAACAAAGGAGACAGACACTTGACCAAGACAATCTTCAGAACGAAGATAAGCCACAGACCCGTAAGCTCTCTCAGATGAGTCGCAGAAGACATGCAGCTCTCTGGTCATCCCTGTTAGCTCCATTGCAGTTGATTCATAGCAGCGAGGAAAGTTCACTTGAGGAAGCAGTGCAAGTTCGCTGTGCCATGAATTCCACCGACTGGCCAATGTGGAGTCCTCGATTGGGTCATCCCAGCCTCTTGGAGAGTTCCATAAATCTTGCACCAATATCTTGGCCTGGGTCAGAAAGGGAAGGATGTATCCCAATGGGTCATATTGGCTGGCAAGTATGCGATAAATCTCTCGGAGCGTTGGGCTGGGGCCAGCGAGCGTAGGTGTCTTGCACTTGTAACTGAAGACATCGGTGCGGCAATTCCAACGAAGACCAAGAGTTGGTTCTTGTGGGTCAGCGGTCGTGTGGGACAGCCAAAGATCACAGGAGCTGGAACGAGCAGAGGTCGGAAGATGCTCTACAACAGATGGGTCATTGCTTCCTCATTGTCAGATTTCAAAGCCACCAGTCCAGAGAAATGACCTCAAGTCCTCAACAAATCTTCGTGCCGCATCTGCCGAAGTGAAACTCTGAAGACAGTTATCAACATAGAATGACTGCTCCACTGCCTGGCGAAGATTGTTCTCTGGTTCAAGATGGTCTCTGGCATGGCGCTGGAGAGCATAAATAGCGCAACATGGACTACAAGTTGTCCCAAAGGGTAAGACTCTCCATTCATAAACAGTCGGTTCTTCTGGCTTTAAGTACCTCCAGAGAAAGCGGAGCAAGGGTGAATCTTCAGGAAGCAGACGCACCTGGTGAAACATTGCCTTAATATCTCCAATGACTGCAACCTGATGCTGCCTGAAGCGTAGAAGTACCCCGAGCAGCGACGGACCGAGGACAGGACCAGGTAGGAGGCAATCGTTGAGGCTTTGACCTTGGTGATTGTAGGAACAGTTGAACACAAGTCTGTGTTTATCACCATGTTGTGTCACCACATGATGCGGGAGAAACCAGGATTCGGCGCTGGGTGTCTGCTTCGGGTTCACAGGAACAACATAGCCGGCCTCGAGTAACTTCTCAATCTCCCTTGAGTGCACCTCAGACATTGCGGTGTTCTTCTTAAGTCTGCTCTCGGTTCTCAGAAGAACAGGAAGGAAGGAGGTTAGCTCTGTGCGAAGAGTCGGGAACTGAGGGTGGCGAAGCAGTGGTGTGGCATACCTCCATTGGCCATTTAGGTTGACCTTCTGCGTTTTGGAGTCCAGAAGTGCAAGAGCATACTGGTCTTGTTTTGAGCGTGTCACCTCCTTCTCGTTTTGGCGAGGAAATGTGTCCAGTTGCCATAGTTTCACCACGTTCCTCATCAGATCAGTTGAGAAAGGGGTAGTAGTGAAATAGCATCTCATGTCTGGAGCAGAAGTAGGGTTAGAGAAGAAGGTCCTTGTAGAGCCCAGCCAAGGGTGGTGTGAACTCCAGATGGACTACCCATGGGACCAAAGCGTACTGGTTCAACTGGGACGACAAGATGGTGGTGATCTGAACCAAGGAGGACCAAAGGCTGCACCCCCTCAAGCGATGGCAATGGTAAGTTTCTGAGGTGTTCGTAGCGCCTCTGCAGTGCAGCTGTGGGACAAGAATGCACCATTAGATTCAAAAGTCAGCAGTAAAGGCATCCTTCATCTGATACTGGTTAGCTTGTTCAGACAGAGGTGAAATGGAGAAACTTACTTTTGAACCATGCACTTTGAGAACATCATGGCGAACAGTTTGGAGGCTGAGGATTTCTGATTCACCAGACAGATTAAGTGACTTAACAGCTGAGGGGAGAATGATTGACCGTTCTGACCCATCATCTAAGATGGCATAAGTCTCTAAATGGTAGTCGTGATTGTGTAATACCACAGGAACAACCTTCAAAATTACACGAGAAGAACGGTTCGGGCGGTCAACATATAGGTCTGGAGTAGGCGTGCTTACCATCAGGCATGCCTTCCCAGCAGGGGCCAATGTGTCGTGTAGAACAGTTAAGTGAAGCTGGTTACACGCACCACACGGTTTCTTCAGCGTACAGGCCTCAGGAGAGTGGCTCCGACAGCATTTCCAACAGCGTTTGTTGTCACGTATCCAAGAGAGCTTTTCCGACACAGCCATTTTTGTGAACTTCTGGCAGCGATTCAGGAAGTGTTCCTTTGTGTTACAGAAAGGACAATAAGGGTAAAACTTCACCTTCTTCGGAGGCTTTCCAGACAGAGTTGGAAGAGAGTCCGGCGCTGGGGGAGCTTGAGGCGCTGACAGATACATGGTAGCCGGTTTGGCAACTTCTTGGAGCTGTGGTTTTGGGATGTTTCGGACCTCCCTTCTGTCCCACTCCGATACAACCGTTGTGTTGTACGACAACCGTCGAGCATGAGCTTTGGTCTGCAGCCATGTTGACAGATCCGCCAAAGTGTATGTACGACAGGTTCCGTCGCGCAGGATGCCCCTCTGGATACAGTGCTCAACAAAAGAATCACGGTAAGATGCAGGCAATTTACTTAAAAGCCGATCAACATGTGACCCACAGCTTACCTCGGTGCCATCCCTACCTTCTATAGTGAAGAGCAATCCGACCAGAGCTTGCACGACCAGAGCAAATTCTTCAAAGGCGGCGACGTCATTGGCTCTTACTGGTGCGCAGTTGAGCAGGCGTGCAATCTCACTTTGTATCAACTGCCGCGGCTGTCCATAACGTGAACTCAGAGCACTCATAGCAGATGTGTAAGGTCGAGGGTGGTAAATGTAAGCTCTGGCTAATTTGTAAGCTGGCGGGTGCTTGAGTCTCTCTAATAGAATCTGGTATTTGTACTGCTCAGACAGGTGAGGGTGGCTACCGAGTACACTGTCGAAAGCCATCTTTAACAACAGAAAGTCGCTTTCTTTACCGGTCTCGAAACTGGGGAGTTGAGGCTTCGGGATTCCATAGGACGATGATATGAGAAGCTCTGCGACATTTGGAGGATAACTGGTAGGTGGAGGGCCTGGTGCCGGGGGTCTGAAATAATTCGACATGTCATCAGACGTACTTGGCTGTTGGTCATCCATGTGGGAGTGCTGTTCTTCTTGAGCAGTGGGAGGTCTTGACGTAACATCGTGAACTGGCTGGTCACTTGGAGAGAAGAGCTGAGACACTGGACGAGCAGACTCATGAGCGGGTATTGACGTTAGATCAATGGATGGAGCAGGTGGATGTGGAACCAGCAGACCTGCCTTACCCGGGCTGGGCTGAGCCGATGGAAGAGTGCTCGTCGGTTGTAGACTGGTACTGGCTCGGTGCTCTGGACTTGGATCTTTGAACAGCAGTGAGACCATCCTTGCCTCTTCCAGATCCCGCTCGGCCTGGCGGATCTTTCTGGCCCTTGTTAGGCGATTTGACAGCTGCTCTCGCGCTAAGGATGCCTCTCTGGCCTGCGCATCCATGCGTCGCAGACACTCTTCGGCCTTTTCCTCCTCCTGCTGTTGGTGGCGGAGTTCATTTAGCTCCATGTCCTTCAACCTCTCCTCCAGCTGTGCCAAGTCTGGGGGATTCAAAGATTCTTTTAAGGAATGTCGACAAATATGGTAATGCAAGTAATCTCATGGTCAAAAAATACAAAAAATATAAAACTGCTTTCATGTTTATAAATCTGCATTTAGACTGGGCCGCCATAGGCATTCTGGTTGATGAAAAATGGTTGCTTTGTTGTTGATGGTACTCCTGTGGTTCCGTGCAGTTGAAAAAAAACACTACATTGTTTTTGTCTTTTTTTTTTTCATTTTTAGATTTTGTTCTGTTTTGGCCAGCTTGAGTATTGATTCATGTGCAGTATGTTTTACGGGAACAGACAACATGATCAAAAAAAAATAATATAAAAACAGACTGATCCTATATATGTTTATGGAAACAGTGGCCAGTGCTTGGAATCGGTGCGGGGGGGCCTGGACTCCTCCTCTGGCTCCCCTCCCACTGCTCCTCACACTTGGAGCAGGTAACATGTATTTTTGCTTAGGTCGGGCCCCCAGTTCATATGTAGTGCTGGCATCCACAGTGACGACCCATGCTGTGACCGAAGGTTTGCGTCATATGGGATTGATGCCACGGTGGGTCCAGGTGCTGCAGCAGCTCCATGCACTGAACTAGGCTTGCTTGGTGGATCCATGTTTTTTTGTTGAGTTGGGAGTAGAGAAGGCACACTTTGAGAGATGAACTGTTTGGTTGTATCCATTTATGGGCTATATCCGGCTCGAAGGACCATTATTAAATTAGGAAACAGTTCTGGTAAGATTGCCATGATGAATAATGTGCAGGAGACAGGAAGATCAGTTCATTGATTTATTTTCTTTGGTTATTTTCTTTGGTTATTTTCTTTGTTTTCTGCCTTTATATGGCCACAATCATGGTTACAAACTCTGCAACGGAGAGAAAAATCAATAAACATTCACAAATAATAATCACTGTTTAACAGGCAAATTAACTAACAAATTAACTAAACATTTTAACTCAAAACACAAAGAAACTCACTGGACGCATGTTGGGCTGGTGGAAGGCAGGCAAAGAGGGAGAACAATGGGTTTCTGTGGGCTTTATAGACTGTTGATTGCTTGACTGGATGCAGGTGCTGAGAGGGTGGAGCCGGGTGGAGGTGCGCTTGTTTTGTTCACTTCTGTTGCTCTGTTTGGATCTGAGAGGGGATTTATTACAGCACTGCTCCCTTCTTCTAGCCATTTGGTTCTTGACCGGATAAATGCACCTTGTGCTTTTCTTCTATAAATGTCATCCAGTTTGTTCTGAGAGTCCGATAGTCTTACTAAGTCCTCTTCTGTAATGCTACCCGTTTGATTGGAGACAATAGAAATTTGGGCACACAAGTCAATTTCCTCACGGTTTCTGGTTTTTGGCTAGATTAGCACTATATTTCCTGATAAATTTCCCAACTTCAAATTTTAGCAATTCCCACTGGGTGCAGAACGAACTCTGGTAGCGTGCGGCTTCAAAGTGAGACTTTATGAGCTGCTTAATATGTCTAATGACCTCTGTATGAGTAAGGAGACTACTATTGAGCTTCCAGCATAAAGCCCTGGGAATATTGGCATCTGGGGTCAAAGTAAGATTTAATGTAATCACTTTGTGATCTGAGAGTGGAGCAGGATGTATATTGACAACAGTGTTATCAGAGTGGATAGTTTTTGAGATAAGCCAGTAGTCTAACCTGGATTTCTTTGATAGGTCTTTCGATTGCCATGTATATTGTTTCAGGGAGGGAAACTTTTCTCTGAAAACATCGTAAAGGTTATGTTTTTCCATGAAGGCCTTCAAGTACCCATTTCCTGTCTTGTTATTTCTAGGAGGAAATCGATCAAATAAATTATTCATGACAACATTCCAATCACCACCCATTATCACGTAAGCATTAACATATTTACTAAGCCAAAAGTCTAAGCGTTCATCTATTTTTTCAAGTAAAAGTTTGTTTTCGGGCTGTATGTTGCATCCATAAATATTCACTGCAATAATAGGTATTGAGGCATAGAAATAACAATTATCATATAATGACCACCTGTGTCACTTTCATGCGCGATTACCTTCCCTGAAAAGTTTTCTTTAAGAATCATGACCCAGCTGCCTTTGTTGACTTGTGTGCTCCCCAAATTTCCTTCCCCCACTGACTTTTCCAGAATTTAAAATCGTCTTTTGTACTATGAGATTCTTGTATAAGTAAAAAATCGCATTTAAATTTCCTGAGAAATAAAAACGTGGCTTTTCTTTTAAGATTGTTCCTTAAACCCTGGCATTAAAGGTAAGGAGAGATAAGAGACATAAATCAGAAAAAGAGAGAGAAAGAAGAAGAAAAATAAAAAATAAGATAAAGAAGAGGATAAAAAAGAAAGAAAATTAAAATAAATAGAGATCTAAGTAGATCCTAAGCTAAATTGAGTGCTACGACCAACAGGTGTCGGTAGTGCACACACTCTATAGAATGTTACATAGAGACTGAGGCCTGTAACCCATATAACATACACAAAATTCATTTGAACAGAAAACCCAACTTAAAGAGCCTATGTTTTGTTTTAGAAAATATACATTCATATGATAAATAACAGAAATTACTCTCTTCGGTGAGCAGAAGAATTAACAAAAGATTTATTTCTGAATGTTGTTCAACTTAAAATGGCAGCATCTCGCTTTTGTAGTCAGTTTTTGATCATTTATGATGTTCTATAATTTACCTTTTGCAGGACCTTTCTTTTAGGGTGGAAAGATCTCTGTTCCGTCGACAAAGGCACGACTGCCCCTAAAAAAGGCCACTTTATTTTCTTTTCTTGCATTTTCAACAAGCGGCCAGAGTCGGCGTCTTTTCTCCCGATCCTCGGCGGTGAGATCCTCTGCCAGCTTCATATTGTTGGCTTTAAGGAACGTTGAATTTTTGGCTGCACGCCAAATTGCATCTCTGAGCTGTCGTCGGGCAAACTGGATGATGACGCCTCTGGTGGTGTCCAGCCGCCTCGGCCCGAGGCGGTGTACGGTGTCCACAACGTCCGGGAGCTGGTCTCTGGCCTCGGGGAGGACTCGCTGGAGGACCCGAATGGCCTCTCCTCTCACGTCCTGTTGGTCCTTCTCCTCCAGACCCCGTAGAATTAGGTTCCAGCGCCGAGAGTAGCTCTCCAGGAGGGAAAGTCTACTCGCCTGAGCAGCAACAGTTTTTGTAACAGCGCTGGATTGAGTCTCTAGGTCCACCACTCTGCCTTTCAGTAACAGGAGTTCTCCACATGTTTGATCAAGAGTCATTTTCAGAGCGTTTAGTTGGTTAGCATTCTCTTGCACCTCGGCTCGCACTTCTGCGATGGCCACGGAGTTTTTTGTGATAAGACTCTGCGTTGCGTCTGCCTTGTCAATTACAAGCAGCTTCAGAGCGCTGAATTCTGAGAGCATGGTGGCGGTAATGTCCGGGAGGATAGCGTGCTCGAAACGCCCTTGTTTTGCTGCTGGTGAGATCCCGGGCGAGGAAGGAGTGTCATAGGAGGCCGCAGGTGACGCGGCTGTAGCAGAAGATGTAGCCGCTGGTGAAATTGGCAGAGGAGGAAACAGACTAGTTGGCTCAGGGTCTTCACTTATGCCCGAGTGAAGTTGTGCACCGAGGTAGTCGTGCATGTTGGCTTGCAGCGCAGGAGTCTGTAAAGTAGCAGGTTCTTCAACATTAGCTGAACCGCTGCTTGGGAAGGAGCTAGCTCCAGTAGCAGCCTTAGCGTTAACCCCAGCCTTCGACTTTTTTCTCTTAGTTTTCCGGTCATGTTATTTTTAACTTCGCTTATCAAGTAGTTCAGTTCGCATATATTGACTTGATAATCAGCTTTCAGTTGCTCACGAGGGTTTTGCTCATTTCAGAGACGATTGGGTTGTGCAGTACAGACCTCACACGGCTGCTGTGCTCACAGCATGGCGCCCACCGATGACAAGATCTTTAGTAGACTCTCCCTACACAAGATGGCTGCCAACTTGGCATTTGTTGCTATGGGTTACTATGACTACATTCTCTCTAGTCATTAAAATCACTCTTTTATCTTTACACATAATTGACAATAAACA
The DNA here is from genome assembly GCA_038363315.1 of Mugilogobius chulae. Classification (NCBI taxonomy): domain Eukaryota; kingdom Metazoa; phylum Chordata; class Actinopteri; order Gobiiformes; family Gobiidae; genus Mugilogobius; species Mugilogobius chulae. The sequence continues at coordinate 821,799 of CM076396.1, forward strand.
AAGGTGATTGGTCTGTGTTTTTATGATGAGAAGAGACAAATTGAGGTTTGTAATTGTCTTTTGTCCAGTAAATGTGTAGAAACTAACTCCCGACTGTTACCTAGCAACCACACGGACCAAAATCTATAAAAATGGCAAAGTAGTAAAATGTTTTGCAATTTAACTGACGTAAAACTACAAAAAATCTGTCAAAATGAGAATAAACGTGCTTATTAGACGATATAAGTTGAGTAATTGAGTATTGAGTCATTTATATGAATTTCGGGCTTNAGATTGTCATGAGATGTAAAGAGAAAGACTCTAAGCGCTCTTTCATAGTACTCTAGATAACGGCGCGAGGCCACGAAGAAGATATCAGTGTCTGTGGTTGTCAAGTGTTTGTCATTGGTTCATAGGTTTCGGTCTAACAGTGCTAAATGAAATTGAGCACAGAGCTTCCCTCACAGCTCGTGAAATAAAGCATGACGGCGGCAGCCTGAATATTTCAATCGAATGCTGTTGGCGGTTCTCCTAGGTTTGGGGGTTTAGCTGGGTCTGCTGCAACACGGGTGATTTTCGCCCGAAGTCTATGCAGGATCAACACAGTGAAGGTGTTCATATTCAGGTCACCTATCATATCTTACACTCATACACTGGGAACCATGGTTCGGTCTTTGTAAAATATTATTCGAGCTGGACAAGGGCACAGACTTGAGATGTGAATGCCTGAAATCAATCAATGATTCGAACATGGCTCTCGGGTAGCCATTCGTTACAATTGGGTTTCACTCTCCCGTTCTGTCCATGTTTGGCTGGGTTCCTCTGGGATGTGTACGCAAAATTACCGTACCGGAAGTGGTTCTAAGGGTCACGCCTTCACCCTACGGCTGGGGAGGCGTTATCGGTCAAGCTCTGTGGGCGGTGGTTGGTCCGGCCCTTGAAGAAAAAGAGCACACTTTAATTGCATGATTCTGAATTGTCTAAAATTTGTGTAGGGAGAGTGAAGCAGGAAACGGGTCCTGCTTCGGTGAGCTTCTCGTCGTCGAAGTAGTTGTCAGCAAAGCGTAGCATCTGCTGCAGAGCGGAGAGCAGCAGGATGTCCACAGGCAGCTGCAGCTCAGCTCCTCACTGTAGTTCTTCAGTGGAAGCACACAGGACACAGGCAGACCCAGATGAGCACTGGCCTCCTGCAACTGATCACACACACACACGCACATCTGTGTGAGTGACAGAAACCTGGATACCTGCACCTTTCATTTACAGCACAAGGTATTAAGCCAAACATCGCCTCTTATTGGCTGAATTATGACCAGAACAGCAGATGGAACTGACCCCAGGTTCACACTACATCCAGTCCAGCTCCTGTGCAGTCACCTGAGCGGTCGAGATACGGTGGGTGACTCACATTAGCTACGTTGGTCTGCAGTCCTGTGGTATCATAGAGGATGTCATGACTCTGCACCTCTGTGATCAGCCTCTGACGTCCATGGTGTCAATGACCGATATGATGTGTTACTACGCGGTTTGTGACCCGTGTCAGCGGAGATGAAGTTATAGTATTTACACCACGGTAGAAACACAGACGTATACAGTAAAAAATGCATTTTATTTTGACAAATGTTCCGGATGCACTTTACACTAGCTAGAATTATTTCCCGTGTACGTCGTTTCATATCCGCAACTTCACAAAAAAGGCTCTGGCGAGCTCCAGCGCCCAGCCAAAATTTTAAACAAACAAAACGCTTTCGGAGTGCTGTATTGGCCGGACCGGAGACACTGGACGAAGTAAAAGCTCCGATGGTTGCATCGAGTGTAATGTATGTAATGTATGCAGTGTGAGCCCAGCCTGCAGATTTCATTAAGAAGATTTGCAGGAAAAGCAAAAACCTCACATAAATATATAAGTATAGAGGGATCTTTTGTTTATCAACATAGGAAGGAAAGAAAAGCGCCACCGCTTATAGACACAGACAGTGGAAACAAGTCGAGCCAGCTTTGTTGTCAGCTAACTACAAGAGTTTATAACTGTGGCGAAAACAAAAGTTATGCTGCTAATCAACATTTGTGAATGAAATTTGACCCTACGACCCTTAAAAGTTACATTCAGGTGAAAAAAACGACGAGCTTCAGGAGACAGACGTCAGACCGGTTCAGACCTGATCCAAACAGCTGCTCTCGTCCCGTTTGTTGTCTTATTCAAAGAAGTTTCCCCAGCTAAGCAAACGGAGAGCGTCTCTTTCTGCATAACGCATGCGCAGTAGGACGAAATGTATCGTTGATCGAAAATACTTCTATACTCATATATACAGGTAGTTTTGCGTAATGGCTTATAAATCAAACACTGTTTTCAGGACGTCTGATCACACAACACAAGAGTAACATCATTTATGCCGTCAGACTAAACACAGTTGAACACTTCTTACCAGATCCTTGATGTATCCACTCTTGTAGACATTAGTCAGGTCGTCCTTCACTAAAGGACAGGCTTCATCCACTTTGGTGACAGAGCCAGCTGAGGGATCCCTGCACAGCCACACTTCACATTTAGAGTCTTTTCCTCTGAGCAGAAGAACACGCACACACACTCACCCAGCAGGTTGGCTTTTCTGCGCACAGCGCTCAGCTTGGCCTCCAGCTTGTCGGGCATGATGGAGATCTTACAGGAGTCCAGGACATAGACCACACAGTGGATCTTGTCTTTCAGCTCTGGAGACTTGCGGTAGCCCTGAGACTCAGAGTGCAGAGGAGTCGCTGAGTTGAACTGAGCCCAGAGAAGAGTTGTTTAGGTCATGTACGATACGTTTTATTCAGAAGAGAAAGAGTTTTACCTGGTAACAGTCTGGCATGTGACCTTTGAGGACCTGTTGATGTCCTCAATATCAAGCCCCGCCCTGTGCTGTCCTCCAGTCCCATAGTGTCACACAGGACGAACGGCAGCGGCTTTCCATTACGCCCAGCTTTCACAGTGTAAGTGCGAAACTGGTGAGGAAATTAAACCATTATTGTTATTCTCAAGCAAAAGTTTAGACTCCCTCAGATTAAAAGGTCTCTCTGGATAAGCTGTATTACTAAACGGGTTTCTGTCAACCCCGGATTTTCTCATATATTAACCTTTTACGACCAGGTTTTTAATTTAAATCCAATCCAATAATGTAGAGACTATAATCTTCAATCTGTATAATTCAAACTGAAATCAACCACTGGTACAGAGCTGGATTGTGAATTTTTCCAGCTACAGAAATCTTATCAGAAACTAAGAATCTGGAGAAGCTGGAATGAATGCAGAATTACTCCTTTGGCATCTAGAGGGTTTATTGTAAAATATGGGCAGTGTCCTCCAAGTATCATCTTGTGTACAGGTGCAGTACCTGTGTGGTGAGGCTGGTGGCGCTGCAGCCTGCCATGGCCTGGCTGGTCACATAACCTCTGAACACTGAGTTAATGGAGTTGAAGAAGCTGGACTTTCCTGCTCCCACTGGCCCCACGAGCAGCACTCGCACCTGGGACACAGCACTGGACAGAGGCTCATACTTGGAGACACTGTCCATCAGCTCCTTTCTTCTCCTGTGCAAAGGTATGTCATGTTAATATTTATTTATTTACCGTTAAAATGATTTTCAACACTTGGAAGACAGTCTGGTGCATTATTACTAGAATATTGAATACTTACTGTGAGTCCCAAGCCACAACCCTCCAGGGTTTCTCGAGTTCAGTAGTTTCTGTGTCAAAGAACAAAAAAAACTCTGAGTAGTCATTTGACACAAAGTAAAAAGCTGTTTTTAATTGTCATTACCTTCCACCTGGTAGACCTCACACTCGATCAGCTGCAGGTCATTTCCGTGCATTTCTGCTGCAGGGAAAGTATAGTAGTTTCCTGGATTACTGTAAGTCACAGCTGCACCTCCATTCATGAGAACCAAAGCTTCTCCAAAGTATGGACCACTGTTGGAGATCATTTTGACAGCATAACCAGAGCTGGTGGTGGGTATTTGAGCAGCTTGTCTCCTTTGAAGGTAAAGAGAAAGGCCTTTGGTCATTGACAAATTGTCCAGACTGACAGAAGGGGGCGGTAGTGTAACCTCCAAACACATATCCAGAGCTGTTGTAGCCCACAGACACAGAGGGTCCCGGGTGTCACAGCGCTGGTGGAAGGCTGCTCCAGTGAAGCCGTGGATGGAGGCTTTAACAGCAGTGTGAGCTTGACTCCTCCTCCCAGCTCCTGGCACAGCGCAGAGATGGCAAAAGTACTGCGGTTCACTACTCAAGTAAAAGTACGTTACTTGTGTAAAAACGACTCTGGTAAAAGTCAAAGTCCTGCTGAAACTGCTTTACTTGAGTAAAAGTATAAAAGTAAACGTGTGTAAATTTACTTCAGTAAAAAAAAGTAAAAAGTATAATCACACATCTCAGTTAAACTACTAGAATATTTTTCCAGGTTATTTCACTTGTTTCAAGATATTTCTGACGGTTTTCAAGAGATTTGAACTTGAATCAAATTTGCCAATGAGGCGAGTAAAAATATCTTCATTAGCAAGTCATTTGGAAATAATTTGAAACAAATGTATTGAAACAAGTCAATAATCCAGGTATATCAAGTAACACCACCTTAATCAGAAAAATATCAATAATAAAGGTTTAAATCCAGAATTACAAGACTTTATACCAATTTGTACAAAGTCTGTAATGTAGTGGAGAGTGAGATGGGCGTTATAGTAAATTAAATATAATGCATTTGACTTTTATCATGTGATAAATAGAAAATATAAAATTTTAGCTATTCACGGTGGCACCGCAGGTCTAATCTGGGATTAAGAGGAAAATAAATGGGCATAAAGGAACTCACTTGTTTTTGAAATGTAGGAGTAGAAAGTTCTGATATTTCTTGAAAAATGTAAGAAGTAAAAGTAAAAAGTTTCCAGATTTTGCAATACTCAAGTAAAGTACAGATACTCAAGAAAACTACTTAAGTACAGTACTTGAGTAAAAATACTTAGTTACTTGTCACCTCTGGCACAGCGCCCTCCTCTGGACCCTCGTCAGGTTGGAGTTCATGACTGTAGTGACTTTTAGAGCTTTAGGAGAAAAGGAAAGAATATTTGCAACTAATTTAAATTGTTAAGGCTTCGTCTTAACTAGTGAGCACCAATCAGCTTTCTCTGTTTCGATACCAATACTTTGGCTTTAAGATCTGCTGATAGCCAATATCAACCAATACTAGTGTAAAGCACTGAAATAGTCTTATTTTTCTAATCAACAATTAGATATCTGGGAGGAAGTAGATTATGGTCTGAACGGTTGAGTATCCGTCTACCCGCACCGGGAGGCGCCGCTTCGCCGATCGGATGGCAGTCTCCGTTGAGTGTGCGAATGCGTTAGGGTTAAGGTCTTTGCGTGGCGGGGCCCGTCGGGTCAGGTCGGACACTACCGGTAGTGTCTTAACTGACGTCAGGGGGGAGTCAGGTTCTCGCTCCCAACCAATCTGACAATGGAGATCTTATTGTGGGCACCAGTCACCTGGCCTCTCTGAGAGTCGGTACGTTCCCGGCGTGCTCAACGTAGCGCCGACAGGAGGTCCAGGGGGGGCCCTCCCCGCGACGATGGGGTCTGGCCCCGGATGTCGCCCGAGAAATTTGGAGCAGGTTCGGCCGCCCAGTGGCCGACCTTTCGCCAGTGCAGAGAACGCACAGTGCCACTCTGGTTCTCGCCAGGTCCATAGACGAGCCTCCCTTGGGGGTGGACGCTCTGGCCCACAAACAGTGGCCCGCAGGTCTGCTGTATGCCTTTCCCCCTCTACACCTCATGTTACCACTGTTGCAGAGGATCCGGCAGGAGGGCTATCGGTGGGTGGTGATAGCACCCAACAGCCCGAATGCCAGATGGTTTCCAAGCCTGGTGGAGCTGGCGGTACAGGGCCTTGGGCACTCCCGAACCGACTCGGGACGCTAGTGCAAGCCGGGGGGGCATTGCGCTCGCGGCCCGTACTGGGCCACAGGCTCATGGTTTGGAGTTGAAAAGGACCAACCTACTAGGCTTAGGGGCTCCCGTCGCCCGTAGTGGACACCATTCAGGTGCTCGGGCCCCATCCACTATTAGGGCATATTCTCCCGATGGCGTCTCTTCTCATCGTGGTGCAGTGAGAGGGGCCTGGACCCAGTCTCCTGTCCTGTCCAGGGTGTACTGGAATTTCTCCAGAACCTGTTGGAGAAGGGTAGAGCGGCGTCAACGTTAGCTGTGTTTGCCTCAGCTATTGTGACGGGCCACAGGGGTTCGCGGGCTACACTGCCCGCACTCACCGTTGGTTAAGCGATTTTTACGTGGGCTTTGAGATCTAGACCACCCCTCAGGCGGGCACCCCCTTGTAGGGAGCTTCAGGTGGTTCTGGACGGGTTGTCGGGGCCCCCCCTTTGAACCTCTGGAGCGGGCGGAGATGGACTGTTTGTCCATCAAGACAGCTATTCTTTTGGCACTGGCTTCCGCCAAGCGAGCAGGGGATCTTTGTGCTCTTTCCGTGCACCCCACATGTCTGTCCTTTGGTGCGGAGGATGGCTTGTTGGAGCTGTGGCCTAACCCGGCCTTTTTACCGAAGGTTGTGACATCGGCCTTTAGGTCAAGGGTCATCAGGATCAGACCTTTCTTTCCGCCACCACACTCTTCAGAGTCGGATGCTCGGCGCCATCTTTTATGTCCGGTCAGGGCCCTGCGTCACTACATTGAGCGCACGGCCGGTTTCCGGTGCAAGGTCTCGTGGCGCCCTCTTTCATCTCAGCGCTTAGCTCACTGGATATGTCGGGCAGTGCACATGGCATATGAGGCGCAGGGCCAGCTTCCCCCTGCGGGGTTGCGGGCCCATTCAACGCGAAGTGTGGCAGCGTCCACGGCGTTTTTGCGAGGCGTTTCGGTGGAGGACATTTGTTTGGCTGCATCCTGGTCATCGTCTTCTACCTTTGTCCAATAGTATTTGTTGGACGTTGCGACCGGGTCGGTCGCTCACTCGGTATTGAGCGTTGCTCGTGCCTAAGTGTGATGTGCCCTTCCTTTTGTTTGGACGGGAGTGGCCTATTTCCCCATCAGAGTGGGTGAAGGCCTTCAATTAGAGTTTACTTTTGAAAAATTTTATCCTTGGGTGGATGTGCAGGTGCTCTTGAAGAGGCGGCCTATACACATCCTTCTTCTCTTTCTTTTGTCGGAAGCAGGTACAGGTGCTCTTGAGAGAGGCGGCCTGTTATCCTGCTAATTTTGTCCTGGGACGCTGATCGTTGGCGCCCCTAGTTGGGTGGGTGTGTAGGCGCTATTGGTTTAGGCGGCTTGGCACACCCCTTATTGTTGGCACAGGCTTAGTCGCTCTTGAATGAGACGACTCTGTGCCCTGTGGTTGCAGGACACAATTGGGCGTCCTTGGTAGGAGCGGCCCGTGTCTGCCTTTTTTGTGCTTGAGCGCTCAGACCATGTTGGTTTGATGTGTCTTGAGCATGCTCCAATCATGTTACGCCAGGCCTGATGGGAGTACAGTCTTCCTACGGCCTTCGCGTAGATGTTAGCCAATAGCGAAGCCCGTAGAGCAGCGGTCCCCAACCTTTTTTCTTGCAAGGACCGGTACAGTCACAATTTTCTTTTCCGGGGACCGGTAGGGGTTGGGTGGCGCCGATAACAACAATGCAAAATGCATACAACTGATTATTGAGCATATTTTTAGCTCTTATTGCTTGTATTTGCTGTTTATTTGGTTAAATGGCACACTATTTTCATAGTAAAGGACAAGGAAGTAGTGATAAACTATAAAATAAAATAAAAAATGACATCTTAAAAGATCTTCTGGGGCCCGGTAGCAGATGGCTCGCGGACCGGTTTGGGCCCCGGACCGGTGGTTGGGGACCCTGCCGTAGAGGGCGTAGCACATACGACATAGAAATCTTAGTTACCTAATGTAACTGTAGTTCTATGAGTATGTGCGTAGCCCTCTACCTTCGGGCCCATCAGCCCTGGCCTCTCTTCTCTGAGGGTAAAGAGGGCGTCTAAGGGCGGAGCAAGGCTTTTATAGGGTCCCGGGGGTTCACGGATCCTCACATGATTGGAGCAGGTGGATATTTTTTTCTCAGGACTAGGCGGGGCCTAGGAGTGGACTAGCCAATAGCGAAGCCCGTAGAGGGCTACGCACATACTCATAGAACTACAGTTACATTAGGTAACTAAGATTTCGCTTTGGCACACAGCAGCGCGCTGTAGACCCTGCCTTGCATAACGCACGGACACTCTGTGCCTCCACTACCGAGCACGACCCCGACTCCACTCCAATAACGCACGAACTGTCCATCCCAAAACGCTTTGTCTAGCTGAGCGTGTTGTATAGCCCGGCTCAAAGCGCTCGGACCGTTCGCTCCAACGCGCCTTGGCCAGTTGTCTCCAAGCCCACATCATCCGCCTGGATCCGAGTCTCTGGATCTACACTGGTCTTACGTTTTACAGCGCGGTTTGTGGGAGAAGGAGACGAGAGGAAAAGACTGATGAGTGATGTGTGTGGAACCAGGGCTTCAGGTGGATTTGTGTTTCCTTCACTGTTCAAAACGCTCTGACCAAACGTCCCAATAGTGTGTGAGTGTGGGCAGATTGTCAGAGCCGCTGTCAGAGCGAGAGCTCCACCCCTTTAACACGCACAAATAGGTTTATTTAGCTTTTTTTCTTCTTTATGTAAATCAAAGAGCCTACGTTCAACTTTATTACAGGGCATTAGGTACGTCTAATGTTTTCTGATCATATGGTCAGTATAAGTAAGCTGTTTCTAACAATTGCCCAGGCAAAATCATCATTGTTTTTGTTAATGACGTCGTCGACTAGTCGAAGTCGACGTGACTAACGCTCTCGACTAGTCGATTACTAAAATTCAGTAGTCGTGCAACCCCTAGTCCGAATGTCCACATCGTTCCTGTAACCACTCAGTCTCTACATAATCCTGGCTTGTTCAGTGTTTGCCTGACCAGTGAGCCCCAGATTCATAAGAGTCTGGAACCAAAGACGAAGCCAGTTAGTTTGTCGTCCAAATATAGGACGCTCCCCTCCACCCCTCGCCAATTTCAAAACTTTTTTTACCGAACTGTTTTATAAGACATTCAAGATGGCGGACATAGCTGATAGATAATTTTCTTCGGTTCTTGCTTTGGTTTTGAACGATTCGGAATGTATCGATTCCTTAAAACCTGAGCAGCAAACTGTGTTGACAGCCTTGAGTCTGAAAACAAAACAAAAGATTAGCATACGGTTTAGTGTAGCTGTAATGGTGTAATTTCCGGGTTTTCTGTGATTGTTTGACTCAGCACTCGGAAAGCCCGCGTCACGTCTTTGTAAAGTGTCTGTCAAAGCGTGTACGTACCGGCAGGCAAGTTCAGAGGACTGGTCAGTGCCTCATTCACATGGTCTTTCAGACACGAAGCGCACTACTCTCAGCTGACCGCGGGTGTTATGGCATCTTTAAATGTTAATTAAACTTTGTGTCCTTTTGCCTTTGATGCTGTGGGAAGATAAGCACAGATGGAGCAGTTCTTTGTGTACCTGCCATAAAAGTAAAGTTTTAATTGACTCTGTGCACAGAAGTCAGTTGGCTTATTTATTAAAAAAAAAAAAAAAAAAGCTAACTTCCTGCCGGCATGTTCATTTCCTGTTTAGTTCATTTCTATGAGGTTTCACTGCCTCAGTATGAAATCAAAAAATACTTTAATATCGGGCAGTGAACAGTGAGTTGTTGGTGGTTTTCACTGAAAACACGTTAAATACTTAACAAATGAAGAAAATATTTCACCAAAGGACCAAAGTGTGTTTATTAAAAGATGTGTTTGTCTGTTAATGCTAATGCTAAAGTCTGACAATTTCAAAAATAAACAACTTCTGTGCACAGGGTCAACTGTACTTTTGTAAATAATTATACTTTTTTGACTACTCTAGGATTTATTTTTCCACATGGATATAAAAATTCCATAACACAGGCCACGGGACTCAACAAAAGTCTGATAAAAATGAACTTTTCTCATAAATACTGGTCAAGTCCGTCTGACTTGGATTTCATGTGAAAAATCAAACAAACTGGATAATTAAACCTTTACCCAAACTAAAGTACAGCTAACGTTAGCGTCTTTATGGCTAACATTTTTTTTTTATTTACGAGTGTTTTTAACAGTGAGTTTAAGAGACTCTTTTATCATCTTTCATTCAGTCGTGTTGCTTCTAGATAGCTACTAGACCAATACGCCTTTCTGAAGCGATCTAAAACCCGTGAAAACCCGCCTCCATTTCTAAAGTCCGTTATGATTATCTACCCGCGGGAAACATACGGGACAGCGGACACGCCTTTTAGCTTTTACTATGAAATGAAACTTGGGCTTAGTTTCAATTTAGTTTCAGCCGCGCGATTAGTAAGTCCGTCCAACTCTGTCGTTTGCCACGAGCCATTCAGCTTCCCTCTGCTTCAACAACTCGCAAGGTAAATTGTGCTTTATCTTTTATTCTTTTACATTAAACGTTAACTTTGGCAACACATTTAGGTGTAAAATGTAAATGAAGAAATTAATGCATAACATTACGATAAAACAGTTCATTAGCACAGGCCATCTGAGCAAAATTGTTTTTCTATATCTATTTAGAATGTGTAGAAGGCTATGTCTGTTTCACGTTACTACCTTGTTGCCTTCGTTTGCTCTGAATGGGATAGTTTCCTCTTGTGATTTGGTATTTAAGTATCGCTATGGCGCTGGTAATGGCGACACGCAGCAAGCAGTGTGTGAGAGAATGAGACTGATTTGACATGTTTTAATGTTTTTTTTTAACTGTATAGTGCGGCATCTGTGGTGTTTAGGTTCCTCAGAACTTCCAATACAACTTTAGTTAAGTGGAGGTTCTGGAACATTGGCAGCAATGACTTACCCAGTTTGAGGAGCCTGCTTGTCCTATAGTATTCTGTCATCTTTTGCTTGGACTGTGCGAGTTAAGAGGGGCCTTCCAAACCGCGAGTCCCTCTTGCTTCTTCGTAACGCCGGTGGAGGGTCTGTGGATGTGACGGCTATTCCTACGAAGATCTCCAGAACGGATCACTCTGCGGGGGATAGGGCTCGTGCTCCGAGACCGGCTGCGCGGAGGAAAGGGGGTAGGCGAGCGGTTTGCGCCATCGCCGTATCCCACTTCCCACTATTTTCCTGGCGAACGTACAGTCGCTGCGTAATAAAATGGATGAGCTTCAAGCGAACGTTAAGTTTATAGAGGAGTACAAGAATGCTTGCCTTTTTGCTCTTACGGAGACATGGCTTAAAAAACAAGACTCTCAGACCAATTTGGAGATTGACGGCTTTAGCGCTCCCTCCGGCTTGACAGAGACCCCACGGTGACAGGAAAGTCACTAGGCGGAGGTGTATGTCTTTATGTCAACCGTAAATGGTGCAATACAGTTCAAGTACGAGAAACTATAGCTATGCACCCCCGATGTTGAACTTTTAGTCCAGTCACTTCGTCCTTTTTATTTGCCCAGGGAATTCCCGCAACTTTTTGTGATTGTGGTGTACGTTCATCCCAAAGCAAACATGGATGCAGCAGCTCGGGTATTAGGGGACACTGTACAGCGTCTTCAGTGTTTAAAAACACACTTTATCCTTACAAATAGCCTATAAACCTATGTAAATTCAGTGTACAATACAATTTACAATGTTCATAGGATTGCTCATTAAGAAAATGTAAACATTTAGACTTTTTATTTAATAAGGGTTAAGACGAGGGATGCACCGATTCGGATATCAGTGCTGATCTAGGACATTTTTTCTGGATCAGGTATCAGCTCCATGATATCGGTTCAGTCGATATCATTGTTGTGCCTTTGGACATAATGAAACTAATTTACTGGCTGATGTTGATCCAGAACATCTCATAATGTTTGACATTTTATTCATATTAAGATGTTAAGTTGTTACTTGCACTAAAAATAATAGCTACATAACACTATATGACCAAATGTCTTGTGTTTTGATTAGAAAAATAAGATATTTCAGTCTTTACACTAGTATTGGTTGATATTGGCTATCAGCAGATCTTAAAGCCAAAGTATTGGTATCGAAACAGAGAAAGCTGGATTGGTGCATCACTAGTTAAGACGAAGCCTTAACAATTTAAATTAGTTGCAAATAATCTTTCCTTTTCTCCTAAAGCTCTAAAAGTCACTACAGTCATGAACTCCAACCTGACGAGGGTCCAGAGGAGGGCGCTGTGCCAGAGGTGACAAGTAACTAAGTATTTTTACTCAAGTACTGTACTTAAGTAGTTTTCTTGAGTATCTGTACTTTACTTGAGTATTGCAAAATCTGGAAACTTTTTACTTTTACTTCTTACATTTTTCAAGAAATATCAGAACTTTCTACTTCCTACATTTCAAAAACAAGTGAGTTCCTTTATGAGCCCATTTATTTTCCTCTTAATCCCAGATTAGACCTGCGGTGCCACCGTGAATAGCTAAAATTTTATATTTTCTATTTATCACATGATAAAAGTCAAATGCATTATATTTAATTTACTATAACGCCCATCTCACTCTCCACTACATTACAGACTTTGTACAAATTGGTATAAAGTCTTGTAATTCTGGATTTAAACCTTTATTATTGATATTTTTTCTGATTAAGGTGGTGTTACTTGATATACCTGGATTATTTGACTTGTTTCAATACATTTGTTTCAAATTATTTCCAAATGACTTGCTAATGAAGATATTTTTACTCGCCTCATTGGCAAATTTGATTCAAGTTCAAATCTCTTGAAAACCGTCAGAAATATCTTGAAACAAGTGAAATAACCTGGAAAATTTCTATTATTCTAGTAGTTTAACTGAGATGTGTGATTATACTTTTTACTTTTTTTACTGAAGTAAATTTACACACGTTTACTTTTATACTTTTACTCAAGTAAAGCAGTTTCAGCAGGACTTTGACTTTTACCAGAGTCGTTTTTACACAAGTAACGGTACTTTTACTTGAGTAGTGAACCGCAGTACTTTTGCCATCTCTGCGCTGTGCAGGAGCTGGGAGGAGGAGTCAAGCTCACACTGCTGTTTAAAGCCTCCATCCACGGCTTCACTGGAGCAGCCTTCCACCAGCGCTGTGACACCCGAGGACCCTCTGTGTCTGTGGGCTACAACAGCTCTGGATATGTGTTTGGAGGTTACACTACCGCCCCCTTCTGTCAGTCTGGACAATTTGTCAAAGACTCAAAGGCCTTTCTCTTTACCTTCAAAGGAGACAAGCTGCTCAAATATCCCACCACCAGCTCTGGTTATGCTGTCAAAATGATCTCCAACTGTGGTCCATACTTTGGAGAAGCTTTGGTTCTCATGAATGGAGGTGCAGCTGTGACTTACAGTAACCCAGGAAACTACTATACTTTCCCTACAGCAGAAATGCACGGAAATGACCTGCAGCTGATCGAGTGTGAGGTCTACCAGGTGGAAGGTAACGACAATTAAAACAGCTTTTTACTTTGTGTTCTGTGGATACTCAGAGTTTTTTGTTGTTCTTTGACACAGAAACTACTGAACTTGAGGATCCCTGGAGGGTTGTGGCTTGGGACTCACAGTAAGTATTCAATATTCTAGTAATAATGCACCAGACTGTCTTCCAAGTGTTGAAAATCATTTTAACGGTAAATAAATAAATATTAACATGACATACCTTTGCACAGGAGAAGAAAGGAGCTGATGGACAGTGTCTCCAAGTATGAGCCTCTGTCCAGTGCTGTGTCCCAGGTGCGAGTGCTGCTCGTGGGGCCAGTGGGAGCAGGAAAGTCCAGCTTCTTCAACTCCATTAACTCAGTGTTCAGAGGTTATGTGACCAGCCAGGCCATGGCAGGCTGCAGCGCCACCAGCCTCACCACACAGGTACTGCACCTGTACACAAAGATGATACTTGGAGGACACTGCCCATATCTTTACAATAAACCCTCTAGATGCCAAAGGAGTAATTCTGCATTATTCTGCTTCTCCAGATTTTTAGTTTCTGATAAGATTGTGTAGCTGGAAAAATTCACAATCCAGCTCTGTACCAGTGGTTGATTTCAGTTTGAATTATACAGATTGAAGATTATAGTCTCTACATTATTGGATTGGATTTAAATTAAAAATCCTGGTCGTAAAAGGTTAATATATGAGAAAATCCGGGGTTGACAGAAAGAGTTGTGAACTCGTTCAGTAATACAGCTTATCCAGAGAGACCTTTTAATCTGAGGGAGTCTAAACTTTTGCTTGAGAATAACAATAATGGTTTAATTTCCTCACCAGTTTCGCACTTACACTGTGAAAGCTGGGCGTAATGGAAAGCCGCTGCCGTTCGTCCTGTGTGACACTATGGGACTGGAGGACAGCACAGGGGCGGGGCTTGATATTGAGGACATCAACAGTGTCCTCAAAGGTCACATGCCAGACTGTTACCAGGTAAAACTCTTTCTCTTCTGAATAAAACGTATCGTACATGACCTAAACAACTCTTCTCTGGGCTCAGTTCAACTCAGCGACTCCTCTACACTCTGAGTCTCAGGGCTACCGCAAGTCTCCAGAGCTGAAAGACAAGATCCACTGTGTGGTCTATGTCCTGGACTCCTGTAAGATCTCCATCATGCCCGACAAGCTGGAGGCCAAGCTGAGCGCTGTGCGCAGAAAAGCCAACCTGCTGGGTGAGTGTGTGTGCGTGTTCTTCTGCTCAGAGGAAAAGACTCTAAATGTGAAGTGTGGCTGTGCAGGGATCCCTCAGCTGGCTCTGGTCACCAAAGTGGATGAAGCCTGTCCTTTAGTGAAGGACGACCTGACTAATGTCTACAAGAGTGGATACATCAAGGATCTGGTAAGAAGTGTTCAACTGTGTTTAGTCTGACGGCATAAATGATGTTACTCTTGTGTTGTGTGATCAGACGTCCTGAAAACAGTGTTTGATTTATAAGCCATTACGCAAAACTCCCTGTATATATGAGTATAGAAGTATTTTCGATCAACGATACTTTCCGTCCTACTGCGCATGCGTTATGCAGAAAGAGACGCTCTCCGTTTGCTTAGCTGGGGAAACTTCTTTGAATAAGACAACAAACGGGACGAGAGCAGCTGTTTGGATCAGGTCTGAACCGGTCTGACAGACGTCTGTCTCCTGAAGCTCGTCGTTTTTTTCACCTGAATGTAACTTTTAAGGGTCGTAGGGTCAAATTTCATTCACAAATGTTGATTTAGCAGCATAACTTTTGTTTTCGCACAGTTATAAACTCTTGTAGTTAGCTGACAACAAAGCTGGCTCGACTTGTTTCCACTGTCTGTGTCTATAAGCGGTGGCGCTTTTCTTTCCTTCCTATGTTGATAACAAAAGATCCCTCTATACTTATATATTTATGTGAGGTTTTTGCTTTTCCTGCAAAATCTTTCTTAATGAAATCTGCAGGCTGGGCTCACACTGCATACATTACATACATTACACTCCGATGCAACCATCGGAGCTTTTACTTCGTCCAGTGTCTCCGGTCCGGCCAATACAGCACTCCGAAAGCGTTTTGTTTGTTTAAAATTTTGGCTGGGCGCTGGAGCTCGCCAGAGCCTTTTTTGTGAAGTTGCGGATATGAAACGACGTACACGGGAAATAATTCTAGCTAGTGTAAAGTGCATCCGGAACATTTGTCAAAATAAAATGCATTTTTTACTGTATACTGTCTGTGTTTCTACCGTGGTGTAAATACTATAACTTCATCTCCGCTGACACGGGGTCACAAACCGCGTAGTAACACATCATATCGGTCATTTGACACCATGGACGTCGAGAGGCTGATCACAGAGGTGCAGAGCCATGACATCCTCTATGATACCACAGGACTGCAGACCAACGTAGCTAATGTGAGTCACCCACCGTATCTCGACCGCTCAGGTGACTACACAGGAGCTGGACTGGATGTAGTGTGAACCTGGGGTCAGTTCATTTGCTGTTTCTGGTCATAATTCAGCCAATAAGAGGCGATGTTTGGCTAAATACCTTTGTGCTTTGTACTGTAAATGAAAGGTGCAGGTATCCAGGTTTCTGTCACTCACACAGATGTGCGTGTGTGTGTGTGATCAGTTGCAGGAGGCCAGTGCTCATCTGGGTCTGCCTGTGTCCTGTGTACTTCCACTGAAGAACTACAGTGAGGAGCTGGAGCTGCAGCTGCCTGTGGACATCCTGCTGCTCTCCGCTCTGCAGCAGATGCTACGCTTTGCTGACAACTACTTCGACGACCTCAGCGACCGCTTCAACTTCTCTAAAATAGACAAGTAGTTCTCATTAAGTGCTCTTTAAATAATTATTTCAGTTTACAGTCTTGTTGTCGAATATTTACACAAGACCAACCATGTCCAGATTTTGTAGAAATAGCCTAATGCAATTTTTCCCTGTGTTTCCTGCATAACTTGAAAATCACTGTATTAAACCCATAGAGAACCACACATCTTGAATTTCAGTTTATTAAGATGGAGTCTGCTCATTTCAGTGGCTTGATAATACAATAAACATGACACCAAATGGCTGATATCTTTGCATTATTAAAACTATATTAAGCATTGTCTTTTTTAACAACAATCGTTCAAAATCTATTAAAATAAAAAGTTCTGTGCTCAAGAAAACGTGGTAGACACTCGTGGGGTTAGTAAAAAATCAACGAACAATTTAACAACACAACTCAAAAGTATAAAATGTGCCACAAATTTTCAAATTGAGTAAATCAGCAGGTCACGTTTAGTCAAAGGGTTAAAAAAGTGCTTAGGATAGGTAGGAAGGATTACATGTTTTACCAGAATAATTATATATATTTTTCTTGGCGTTGCTGTTGCCAACTAGACTAAAGAGAGGGTGGAAGCTTGTTGTCATGGCAGCTGCGACGGCCGGCCATTTTGCGAGGGAAGAGACAACTAAATTCTAATTGAAAATAATGTAAAAAAAAAAAAAAAGGCCACACAATTCGTAGCTTAAAGGAGGTAATTTAACATATGTTTATATATCTGTGATCCTAAAATGACAAAGAACTGTTTTCTTCTTCTTTGTCTGGTAAATTTGACTCTGAATTGCGTGGGCTGAATGTGACACAGAAGTAAACTATATGTGTGTGTCGTGACATTATATGAGCAGAAACGTTAGCTCAAATGTATGTTGTTGTTTTTTCAATAATCTTTTACGTTAGCTTGATTAAACAAAAGCGTTGATAAATGTACAAATACAAAAGGTGCAAGTATTTAAGCGAAAAAGTTTGTATGGGATCTTTAGTAGACTCTCCCTACACAAGATGGCTGCTGAGACTTGACATTTGTTGCTATGGGTTACCATGACTACACTCTCTCTTGTCATTATAATCACTCATTCTAACTTGATTAGAATGACCCAATCACCTGTTAATTGACAAAAAACTGGGTGATTGGTCCGTGTTTTTATGATGAGACAAATTGAGGTTTACAATTGTCTTTTGTCCAGTAAATGTGTAGAACTAACTCCCCAACTGTTACCTAGCAACCACATGGACCAAAATTTACAAAAATGGCAAAACAGGAAAATTATTTTTGTAAAACTACAAAAAAAAATAGTCAAAATTAGAATAAATGTGCTTATTGTCAATATAAGCTGTCAAATTCTGACTAATTGCATAAATTATATCAATTTTGGGCCTTGCTCTGTACATTGTGGTTGCTAGGTAACAGTTATTGAACCTACTTCTGTTCTACCAGGAATTACAATCGCAAAGTTCATCAAATCTGCCAAATTAAGCAAGAAAAACAGGCAAAAATGCTTAGTAAAATGTTAAATATATTCATGTTTACTCCATTTACTGAAATATGTCTTCTAAGTAGAGTTAGTAAGTGCAAAAATAATCACTTTTAACGTTTGTCATGATCCAAATTAAGCTTGTGTGTTTCTTCTGAAGCATAAACGTGACCTGCTGACTGTTTAGGCGGTTTGGATGGACAAAATAAGACTTTTATTGCACGGTTCAGTGTCTAATGGTCCTGTATTCTGCCTTCTTCAAATGACAAAATGTATTTCACTTTTTCAGATTCCAGCTCTTCAGAATTGTATTTAAAGATTCCATGCTTGGCTGAAATGGAAATCTAATATTATGACAGCTAAAACGGTTTGTGAAAAAATGAACACATAAAACACCTTTCTGCTTGGATTCTGCTTTAGTTTAGGACAGTTTCATTAAAA
Source organism: Mugilogobius chulae (assembly GCA_038363315.1). NCBI lineage: Eukaryota > Metazoa > Chordata > Actinopteri > Gobiiformes > Gobiidae > Mugilogobius > Mugilogobius chulae. The sequence continues at coordinate 839,987 of CM076396.1, forward strand.
GACAATATAAGAGTGTTTGGAAAAAATAAAAAATCTAAATTTTTTAGGCTGCTTTATGTGACTCGTGACTCATCGAGTGTTCACCTTATTCCACACCGCCCATTTTTCCTGACAACGCACTTCCTGTTTAGTTCTGTTACAATACGAATATTATGACAGTTAAAATAAACCCAGGAAACAGGAAGTGAACTGCCAACAAAAGTGGACTGAGCAGAATAAGGTGGACACAAACATAATCTGTTATATTTTGATAACTGCGATCAGGACCAGGCGTTTTCGAACTTTCCAGTCTCAAAGATGGAAATCGAGGGAAAACTCACAACTGGACAAAAAGGACTGAGATCTCCCACAGTCAGTGTTGGGTAAGTTACTATAAATTATAATACATTATATACTAGTTAGTGTAGTAGTCAAGACCGCAGTAATCGAGACCAAGACCTTTCCAAGACCAGTGAATACCAAGACAAGACCAAGACCACTGAGGGTCGAGACTGAGACAAGACCAAGACATAGGTCGAGACCAAAACCTTGAGGTCCATCAAGACCACTTTTGTAATTTTATACAATTATCAGTGTCGACATGATCTTATTGTGTATTACAAACTGTGTCTGGGACAGGTCACTGCTCCTGGTGCAAGTTTAGCAGAGATGGTGAAAAGTGGTCTCTGTGTCCAAGATAAGACCGAGACCAAGACAAGCCCAAGTCAAACGCTCCTGAGTCCAAGACCAAGACCTTAAAAAAGTGGTCTCAAAACCGGTCTTAAAAGGAACCCGAGAATTTTTTAATGTTTGTTTTCGAGTTTTCCTTATATCATCAAATATATAATACACACAAAAATAATCTGAAAAATCTACCGTTTTATTAACTTTTAAGAAATATATTTTCACGGAAGACGCCATCATTGTTTACAACGCAGTGCATTATGGGTAGTATGACGTCGAATCGTGTAACTACGAGGAAGTTATGAAAGCTTACCGCATTCTCCTTGTTCCTCCCGAGACAAAATCACAACCAAAAGCCACACAATGTACAATTTTACAATGTGTTGTCGACGAAAACTACTGATGCTCCTGTTAACCAGATCAACGGCAACTGTTGCAGCTGTTGCGTGCGTCTCACGACTGACGCTCACTGCGCCAGTGCGCCACACGATTCTGCGTCATCACCTCAAGATGGCGGCGCCCGTAATATCAGGAAGTTGTTGTAAACATGACAATTTTACGTCAAACGGCGAATATTTGTTTACTTTAAGTTCTACTTTTTAGTAAGTATACCTACGCGAAGTATTTTGGATCTATTTATGTAATATTCGGGGTTCTTTTAAGACCAAGACCGGTCTCGATTACTACTACACTACTACTAGTTACAGTAAATATATTACTGTATCAAAAATGTAACCGAGTTACACTGTGAGTTACTTTGAGCTCATCACACATTTGTTAAGACATACAACATTGATCCTGTTACATTTACACTTGATTACTGATGATGGTGTAGTACCTCATTCATCCAGGAGTGATCCATAGTAGAAGTCTTCAAAGTAGTCATCTGGACAGTGTCGTCCGAAAGTCATCAAACTGACTTTCGGATGAGAGTCGAAACGTCTTGATCTTTGGAAACACTGTCCAGATGACTACTTTGAAGACTTCTACTTGATTACTGATGAATTTTATAGAAATGTGATATCACAGCACATTTTCCTTATAATATTTGTTTCACCTTTAAGTCAACAGACAGAATTATAGTGGTGCTTTGGTCCTGATGTGTCACTTTAAAAGTACTTAATTTTAATGAAAGTAAACTGAGTTACTCAGACTGTAATTAGTAATATATTGTCAACATTTTTTAAGTAATTAGTTACACTACTTTGATACTCAAAAGAGGAACATAGTTACAGTGACTAGATACTTTAGTAATGAGTTACTCCCAACACTGCCACAATGACTGCACCAGGACTCTACACTTTCGATTATTGTACTTTTGTAAATAAATTATACTTTTGAGTCAGACTACTCTCAAGGATTTCATTTTTCCACATGGATAAAAAATTAGCCTACAGGCCACGTGATTTGGCAAAAATCTGATAAAAATTACCTTTCCTTTTAAATACTGGTCAAGTCTGTCTGACTCGCACAATAATACAAGTTTTATTTAACTTGAATGTCATAGCAGCTAACGTTAGCGTCTTTATAGCTAACGTTTTTTAGTTACGAGTGTTTTTAACAGTGAGTTTAAGCGTCTCTTTCATTCAGTCGTGTTGTTTCTAGTTAAAGACCTGACGCTTTATCAAAATATATTATTATTTTAGAGTCACAATTAGTCACAACGCAGTCATATTAATCCAAACATCTAAGCTGAACAAATGCAAGATAGTCTAATGCCATTGTGGAACGTTACAGGCAAAGCACCGACATCTCCGTGGAAACAAAAGTCACTTAGTGCACCTTTAATAAAATGACACATTCATTTAAACGTGGAGGCAAAGACGTTACACGCGAAGCCAAAAACTCCACCGGAACATTTACAAGTTTTAAATGGAAATAAAACCTCTTTAAAAACGCGTACGTACTTACACTTTTGTCACTTGGCGTCGCGAACTGTGCTTTCGACGGAAAACCAGAAGAAGAAGAAGAAGAAAAGGCATTCGTAAAGTCCCAGGTAACTTCTGTACACGGTAAAAAAACGAACACTGTCGGTTTGTCACACTCAAGACGACGTCACAAAGTCATTTATGTTTGAACTTGAATTAAACCTAAGTTATGTTACAACAGCGGTGGAAGAAACAGAGAAAAGAGGAAATAATATTAATAAAAAAGAAGAGATAAGAATCATTCAAAATCCATAACGTGTTTGTAGTTTCAGTCCAGTTAAAGGAGACATCTTATGCAACTGTATTAAGCTTTTAAACTCAACATAAGTTCCTGAAAGTTTTATTCTTGTTATCATCTTTGGCCCACAGAAACAAAGAGAAAAAGTCAGCAGTCACCTTTAGTCTCTCTCTCTCTCTGGAACCTAAAGTCTAAATTCAAGTTAAAAATCTGGGGGTAATAATGGACTCAGACTTGAACTTTAACAGCCACATCGAGTAGATAACATCAGCAGCTTTTTACCATCTAAAAATATTGCTAAAATCGGAGGCATAGTGTGAAATCCTGACTTATCCATGCATTTGTCTCCAGTAAGTTAGACTAACAGCCTGTTCACTGTCCTGCTGCTCGAGTCCTGACCAGAACCAGGAAGTACCATCACATTAGTCCTGTGCTTAGTTCTTTGCACTGGCTTCAGTGGTCAGAGAATAGACTTAAAAACAGCTCTTCTTGTGTTTAAGTCTCTCCATGGACTAGCACCAAAGTACATCTCTGACATGTTAGTGCGTTATGAACCATCTCAGACTCTGAGGACCTCAGGGACCGGCCTCCTGCTGGTGCCCAGAGTCAGGACTAAACATGGACCAGAGTCAGGACTAAACGTGGACCAGAGTCAGGACTAAACGTGGACCAGAGTCAGGACTAAACGTGGACCAGAGTCAGGACTAAACGTGGACCATAGTCAGATCAGGACAGAGACTAACTGGACCAGAGTCAGGACTAAACGTGGACCAGAGTCAGGACTAAACGTGGACAGAGTAAAAACCAGAGTCAGGACTAAAACAACAATAAACAGGACCAGAGTCAGGACTAAACATGGACCAGAGTCAGGACTAAAAACAGATAACAGGACCAGAGTCAGACTAAACAGACAGAGTCAGGACTAAACATGGACCAGAGTCAGGACTAAACGTGGACCAGAGTCAGGACTAAACGTGGACCAGAGTCAGGACTAAAGACAGATAACAGGACCAGAGTCAGGACTAAACGTGGACAGTCAGATAAAGGACAAGTAAAAGAAAGTCAGGACTAAACGTGGACCAGAGTCAGGACTAAACGTGGACCAGAGTCAGGACTAAACTGGACAAGTCAGGACTAACGTGACCAGAGTCAGGACTAAACTGGACCAGAGTCAGGACTAAACGTGGACCAGAGTCAGGACTAAACGTGGACCAGAGTCAGGACTAAACGTGCAAATGCTTTGTCTGCAAAAAACAAAAACAGGTAATTCTTCTACTTGTTATGGTGTCATGTCGCTATGAAGAGATCAACTTGTTTAAGTCAATATTTAGTCTATAAATGCCCAGAATATCATGTCTATTCATTATTGAACTGACTTCAATAATACTTAAGGTTGTTGACTGTGACATCTGTGACGTTATCAAAAAACAAAAATTATGAAACTTTCTTAACAGAGTCTATTAACTTAAGTGACTGCTAACATTTTTTCTGTTTAAAAGACAAAAATACAGACAAGCTAACGTCTAGAATGAGTGACTCTAATGCTTGAACAGACACACCGGTCTTAACGAATACTAAAGAGCATAATATGTCTCCTTTAAGAAATGTAATAGAACAGAAAGTGCAAATACTTTTAAATGTAATTAAGTAAAAAAAGGAATTATATTAGATCCAGACATAAAATTATATATAAAACGCTTTCATTTTTTAACATAAAATGACTCAGCATTTCTTTTACTTTCGCACTCTCCACCACTGTGTAGCAAAGCACTTTAAAAAAAATCATAAAAAATAATAAAAAAATGTGATCCTGCAGTAGCGATGTCTGGTCACTGGGCGGCGATGCAGTTCTCCGGTAAACACGAGCCGGCGCTTCAGACGTTTGGCTTTTTGGAGGTGGGCGACAGAGACGTTTGTCCGTGGAGTCTGTGCGCCGTCCTGTCGCCTCTGTTGGGGTCACGGAGGGGTTACGGGGGGGGGGGGGGGGTTACGCTGGGCCGTCTTTGGGAGAGGAGGGCGTTTGGGAGGCAGAGGAAGGTGCAGCAGAAGAAGAAGACTTGAGGGAGCTGAGGGTTTTGCTGAACCATGAGTTTTTGGCGGCTTGGACTTCGCTCATCAGGACTCCTCTCTGATGCTCCAGCTCCTGCAATGAAAGTGTGACAAGAGTCTGATAAAAACACCTGATAAAATGTGATTCTTTGCTTTTATTGGACTAATTTTTTCTCCTCAGGGAGCTTGAAAAAACTTCTTTAAAAGTCCCATATTACGCAAAACTGACACAAGCAAGTTTTTAGCCGTTTTGTGATGTTATTTACACATAATAAACATTCCAAAAGTCATGCATCGTTCTATTCACAAATGTTTACAAAATCTTGCTTTTTACATTTCCAAAGCTTCAACTTGTGATGTCATCATGTGGTAGTTTTAAAACTAGCTGCAATTTTAGTTTCTATTGAGCTGCTTTGCTCTATAAACCACTAGAAGAAGCTTAAGTTGTTGTCTTTTTGTAAATATATTTTTTGGTACTTTCGTCTGGACCAAAAGTGGACAGGAACTCACTGGACGCTGTCGGGGGTAAGTCAGTGTGGATGCACGACACTGGTGATGGGGATGCCTTACAGATTCATGTAAAAAATCCCAAACTATCCCTTTAAGGACTCGCACACCTGCTTGTTGTAGTCTGCTGTTGCACCCAGAGTGATCCTCCAGATACAATACTCGCTCCTCACAGCTCGTCAAACTGAAAAATCAGCCGTGTGCCGCAGCTAATGATTGAAATTTGACTCAAAACTTCCTCTTTCTGCTTTTAAATGTAAAGTTTGTAAAGCTTGTTCTCACTTATGGTTAGAGTCAATCAGGCATCAAAAGCTAAAACTATATATTCTTAGCTTCGAAGAGTTCAGGGTTCAGAAACAGCTTCAGTTTAAATTTAGACGATTTTAGTCATGTGTTTTAGAGAAAACAGGCCGGATCGGATCGATGCTGTCCTTGAAAAACAGAAGCTTTTGAATTGGCAAAACATGATCAAGTATCTGAATCTGTGTCTGATGTATAAAGTGATCCACGGTCTGTCCTCTCCTCCTCTAGGACAGTTTGTAAATGTAAGATCTGATGCTGTTCGTAACACCAGGGGTGCAGTCAGAGGTGACTGTGTCGTCCCCCTGAGGAAAAGTGCGTTTGGGCAGGCTTCATTTTCAGTGAGAGCTGCACAAGAGTGGAATTCAGTGCCTGTAACTTTAAGAGAATCGGCGACGGCTACATACAACACATTTAAAATACGTACATGTGAAAAAGTGGCTTTTTAATAATCAAAACTGCCAGCATGATCTATATATTGCACTTGTCAATCTGGAAATTGTATGTCTATATTTCTTTATTGTATATACTTGTAGACTGTACAGTTTTAAATTGTATGTATAATATTGTATTTGTTTTTAGGGTGACTACTTAACACCTGTCCAGGGACAGCAGATGAAAAAGAGCCATTTGGGCTAATTCTGGTACATTTAAGGAAATGTTTATTAATGTACATTGTCCCTGTCAAATAAACTAATACATAAATAAATAAATACAATAAATAGATCGTTAGCAGATTCTCTTGGCTGTACCTGGATGCGACACTTGGCCTCCACCAGCTGTAGTTTGGTCTGAGCCAGCTCCAGCTCCAGGTGCCTGAGCTGCTCCTTCAGCCCGTCCTGCTCCTCGTCTGTGGGCTCGGTGTGAGGAGAGGCCAGCCTGGGCGAGCTGGGCTGGAGAGGGTCTGTGGAGCTGAACAGATCTCTGCACCGCTCACAGCCGGACACTTTAGACTGAAACGGCACAAGAGGAGAAGACTGGGTATCACTTTATAACAAGGACTACAGACAAATGTGGCTAAGTTTAGGGTTGCTTGGGTGAGGGGGATTGATCAATGAACATGAAATTATCATAATAGCTTTAGAAAAATCTATACTAATATCAAGATAGAGTAGGATCATAATGTATCACTATACATCATCAAATATTTTTTTTCTAAAACCACCAAAGGGTCAACACTTTAGAATAGGAACTGGAAGTAAATAATATGTAAATGTGTCTTCATTATCAGTAAAACTTTCTAATCATTTAGTGATGGATCTTAAAGGTGCACTGTGCAACTTTTGGCCCAAAAATAAACTTGAATAAATGCACATTTTTGTCATTTAGATGTCTTTGTTGCACTAAATTATTAATACAAATTTGTGTTTTTACTTTGAGTGAGCTTGCATGGCCACAAAACAGGTTATTATTTGGCTTGGAGGAGAGCCTGAACACATTTGTTTCCACAGAAATGCGGATCCTTTAGTTATTTTTTTTTTCTTATTATGGCTAAAAATGTATTTGTTTCTATTCAGATAATTCTAAAAAATTGTTTTAAATGTCTAATTTTACTGAATGGTGTAGATGACTTTTCCCCTCCAGAAAGTTATGCACTATGCACCTTCAATAATTTACTAACATTTGTAAATGATTTGTATCTGTTCGTTATTTTAAAGTGTTACCGAGAATGTTTTTTTCTTATATACTGTATATACAAATGTATTTATAAAGCAGATTTCAGATACATTGCACCAACATTTAATACTGAAAAATAGAAAATAAAAGTTACTTACACCGTGTCAGGCAGTATATATATAGAAAACAAAATGGGGCCAAGAATAGAGCCCTGGGGCGCTCCACTTTTAAGAAGGGCCTTTTTCTTAAGAAAAGATGAGGTTGACAACACATGGAGGCTAGAATGCAGTGTGAACACTGTTGGTGCAACAAGGTTCACTGAAATGTCTCAAATAAGACACAAGATCATTGGTCACACCCCAAATTCCTCAGACACTTGCTTTGTGGAGTTTAGACTAGTGGCCATCAGGAGAAAATGCTTGCACTAAGATCGAGAGCAAGACTCTACATGTGTCACTCAAAGTCTTTCACATTCATAATTATACTAACAGATGCAAGACAATACAACATTGCCTAAACATGCAAGAATCAATCCAAATATAAACTTCTTTCCTTCCCAAAAGTTAAGTAAATAGAAGTAGATCTAGTAAACTGATAATGATGAGGAACAAGGATAAATCTGTTTTTTTTACCCGAACCATGTCCAGCTCCTCTTTGGTGGCGGCCTGATGTTTCTCCAGCCTGGTGCTGAGCTGAGAGCAGATCTGTAACACATAATTCAGCTTATAAATCCTTTTGTCAACACTGTTGTTATGTAAAGTGGTGTTATTATGAAGCACCTGTTTGTACTCTGCGATGATGGCCGTGGTTTTCTTGATCTCAGACTCGGCTTTTTCCAGCTCACGTCTGAACACTTCTTTGAGCTGAAATATAAATGTGAAAAGAGAGACTTAAATATTACATTTGATATAAAACATTAATTGTCACAGTCGCACCATGTCACAGGAAGGACGAAACACTACAGACAGTTCATGTGATGCTCTGAATGAAAACATCGTCTCGGGGAGCAGTGAGCCTTGTTCAGGTGTGCTACTGCTTATCATAAGTTATTAAAGGGTTACGACCCATGTTATTGCGTTTTGAGGTGACCCGGATGTGCCAGGGTCCAGCACATCCAGCCGTCTGTCCAGAACTTGCTCCACCTGAGGACGTTACTCACCTGTTATTGTTAAAGGTGCACTGTGTAACTTCTTGACCAAGACAAGCATATTGAGCCTAACATCTTCTAGTTTACAGTAGGATTAACAGGCAAAAGTGCATAAACTTTTCACTGAAGGCGTCAGAACTGTGAGGTCAGTAAGAGCCTCACCTGAGCGGTCTCGTCTTCATGTCGTCTCTTCTCCTCTTCAGTTTCCACCAGCCTCTGTTTTGTGCTCAGCAGCTCTTTGTTCAACACGTCTGCTTTGTCCTCCGCCTGAGAAACAAACCGCTTTGTCAATGACAGAAAAGATTAGCATTTTGACTAAAAAACTTGTAAATCATATTTTAAGGAGAAGTAGGGTTGAAAAAAGTAGATCCAGAGTCTACAATACCAGTGGCAGTTTAGGGTTCTCAAGATATAGAGCTGCCCAATTAATTGACTTTAAAATATTAAGCTTGAGCATTATCATTGACAGACAAACATACAGATCAGTCGGCAAAGTGGAGGAAGCATGGGAAACTAACCTTTTTACCTCATTTAAGACATCTTCTGGCACATTTAGTGTAATTTTAGCCCAGCCTATTCAAATTGAGTCACAAACAATTTTAAATGGAGATTGTTGATGTGGTGTTATGTCAGAAAAGTAACGCAACAGGCGGCGCTGGCATCATGTTAACATTCAGCTCAAAGCTACTGTTAGCATTGCTGGATAAGTTTACACGTTATTCATCACTTTATTCAACTTCATGTTTTCGTATCTACATTTGACACAATATATTTCCTCAAGTCACATTTGCTGTTGTACTGTAGTTGTTGAGCAGTGAGAGATACTAAAACTGTTGTTCTGATGCACTCTCAATGTTAATGTTCCCACATGGAGGTCCGTTACTGGGCGTGGCCTATGAAGCTGACCTTATCTATGACCTCTATTCACCCTATTTTGCCTGGTTAGTGCTAGATAGTCTGGTGCGGAGGGACAGAGGTGAGCTGGTTGCCATGGTAGTGAGTTTATTACTTTTGCTAAACGAGTCTAAGCTGGTATATTTTTATCTTAACCTTTACCCAAATCTTTTTCCTAGGGTTAAGGTTAGGGTTTTACTTTTACAATTTTGCCTCGCCCACTTTTCTTGACAGTAGACTTCCTGTTTAGCTGCAGTTATCCTAAATTATTAAAGGGAACCCTGACTATGAAGACAAATATGGCTAAAACACTAGTACTGATCATGCTTCTTAAAATAAATTACAAACAAATATATAACTGTTTACTATTTTTTATAAAATTGTCATTGTTTATGTTGTTTTCAAGCCACTGGGAGCCGCCATTTTGATTGATGACATAAAATAGTGTTTCCATGGTTACTCCCACAGTTTCATCTGTGAACACCACTGACAGTGTCCAGTTCTTGCCTCTTCCTCTTGATTATCTTCAGTTTTACTAGATTCCACATAATCGTTCAGTATTTGAACGATTATGTATTACAAATACTTCCAATGTATTTGTCCTGTATTTATATAAGTGATGATATTATAAGTGTGACGCCAAGAAAAGTGGGCCGGGCAAAACAAGGTGAATACAGACAAGATTAGCAACAGTCTCTATCCCTTATTAAAAAAACATCTGCGCATATGTGTGACAGTGTGTGTGTGTGTGTCTCTGACCTGGTCGAGGTCGTTGCGCAGGGCGATCTTACTCGTGACCAGCTCATGAGCCAGATCGTCGTTCTCCTGCTCCAGCCTCATACTGGCCTCCTGCAGACGACGGTTCTCCCTCTGCAACACAAAAAACACACAGTTATTACAACATTACGCTCAATTTACCTTGTGAGTATGTTACTGTCATTGGTCATTCTTAAAAACACACTTGCTGGAGCAGTGTTTGTTTCATTTATGTTTAAAGCAGAACTACAGTTTTCTTGTGTAAATACATCATCAAATCAAAAGCACAAACTGAAAAATGGAGTCAAACATTTTAAAGTCTAAACATGGACCGCTGATGTCTCCCATGACTCCTGTGCCAGCTCTCCACACGTGACAATGAGCAGCACTGTTGTCATGGCTAAAGCCAATCACCTGACCCTAATAAGTCGGCTTCATGTGATATCATTTGTTTGTGCGATTAAAACTTAAAGTCATGTAGGTTCAGCAGTTATTTGTGGTCATAGCTCAATTAATGTGTGTCTTATTGATGCGAAACAAAAATGGCTAATAGCTAATAAGTGGTATAAATTTATTTTTATTTTTGGCTGCAATTTGTCGTCCTCACCACCAAATGGCACCCTTGGCAACCGCCTGGGTTGCCTATGTCCGGGGCCGCCCCAGCAAAGCAGAATGCCCCACTTTCTATTTCTACTAAATTGATTGTGTGCATGCAAGGTTTTTTTGTTTTTTTGTTTTTCAACTTGTCAAGGCAATTATTTTTCCCTGAGGGCCATATTCAAATCCAGAAAAGTGGCAGTGGGCAGGGGTACGATCTTTTGTGCAACAAGTTCTCATTATTGCAAGCACATTTCTGCAAAATATAGACAATTCAATCAATTATTTCAAAGCAAGACTTCTTCAAAGTAGTTCCACATTGCATGAAGTAATATTTAAGAGCTTTTTGAGACTATTTAATGTCACTTAAGTCGTGAAAAAAAACTGTGGCAATAGAAATATGTTTACTACATACAAAACGAAAAACAAAAAAAACTAATACTAATTAATTTAAATGTTTGGATAAGCTGATGCAACAGTCTTAAACTGTACTGTTATCAGACCTGTGCAGGTTTTTGTCAACATAAAAACATCTGTAAAAACATAGTCTTCATAATCTGAAGTTTAAATAAAAGAAGAGAGACAATTCAAGATGATAATTCTAGAAATGTTAAGCTTTTTTTTTGTAGAAAAAATTGTAGAATTTAAGACCAACTTTTAGCATCAGTTTGTATCCGACTCTCAATAACTTTTGACAAACCTACTTTTTTCAATATATAAACAACATAACCGCAAATTCAAAAATTTAATTTGAAATGCTAAAACGAAGAATGCAGTCTAAATAAGAGCAGTGTTAGCTTACCGCGGTGCTGCGTGGAGCCACAACAATGCCTCTCACAGACACACAGGCTAAAGACGCTAAAGGCTAATGGCTAACTCATGATCTGAACATGGATTTCCTGCCTCTGTCTCACACTTCCGCAGCTCTGCCTCGGCTGCACACAGATTTCCTGCTGCCAGATATGAAAGGCACTATTGTATCACTAATTTTAAGTAAGGAAATAACTAAAGAGGTTAGACCAAACTTTTATCAGCATCACTTTATTTATTCCAGACTCAAGGTCCATAAAAAACACACACAACAAACAACAAAAACAACACAGAAGATTAAAAACGACACCTGTACTAGTGCCTACACAAAGACGACTGGTATCACACAGTACTACACACCAGATTCACCAGCAGTGCCACCACAAAGGTCAAAGCGTCATTTAGGCGACATAAGAACTTAAAGATTCATTTTCTCATAAGATCCTGAAAACTGTTGACTCCAGCCTGACAGAACAGAAACTCGCACTAGTGGACCTGGGCTTTTCAGCAGCTTTCTGAAAGCATCATTATAAGCTTCTGGAGTGTATCTTTTGATACTTGCACCACAGTGGGTCTGTATACAGAGGTGCACAGTATGATCTGAACAGGGTAATTTTTACTTTGTCTGAGCACATGTGGAATTTTCTGACCAAGATATTATTCTGGGCATAAAGTATCTGACACAGTCGATTAATATGATCATCATCACAGAAGCCATCTGTGATGAAGTGTAGATGGTCTACCAAAGCCAACCTGTAGCTCTCCACCACCTTCCAAGAGCTCGACAAAGGATTTTAGAAATACAAAAATCATGCTTATTACTCAAATTGTATTTATTACAAGCCTATTTCTACTGTAATGTATCTTTAGATGCATAGATATATGAAAGATATTGGCTACATTTTCATATAAGTTAGGCCTCTTAACTATGACAAAGTTAACTTTAGTTTGGTCATTGCTAAAAGCAGTAGCTCACCACCAGTTTCCTTTTGCAAAAGTAGCTCTCCTGGTGAAAAAGGCTGGAGACCCCTGGATTAGACTAACAAAAGTCAGAAAAACAAAGATCCTTATCCGCTTTGGTCCGACATACAAGCACCTCTCTTTTTAGCTGACACTAGGGCGATAGGTGCAATGTACCACCAACAAAAAGGTTAGGAGTGAAGCTAAAATTGACCAAAACTGATTAAAACTTGATTAAAATGCTTTTAAAAATACTTGTCAAATGAGAATAGCTCATCTTTGCACTTGATAAGCTCTTTTTAACATCTATGACCTCAAAATCAAATTTAGACATCAGACATGTTACAACAAAAGGTAGGAAAATGTAAAGTTGTGTATTTTTGCCAAGATTGACCTCCATGTCCAGGTTTACTGAGGCTGGTCTTAAATATTAACAAATAGAGATGTTATTAAAAATATAAAGCTTATGTATTTTACTGTCTGGATCTTGATTTTCTGGTTTTATTGACATAAGTTGGCCACAGGTCATTTGACTGAACTTTAATGCCACCTAGTGGTGTAAAATTATATTGATTGATTAGACAATATAATATAATTGCTAGCATTGGGTTTGTCAAGTTATCAAAACTGGCAATGTATTGACCATACCACCCCCAAAGAAATAATAAGGAGCCGCCGCTGCTGGAATTATATGATCATTATATGAATATGATTATTATGTAATATTCAAGCCCAAACTCAGAGCAAATGTTCAAATATTCTGTTGAAATCCTGCTTTACTCGGAGACAAAGACCAAATGATAAATACAGAATACTTTTTTTATTTGGGTGAAATCAGCAGAAAGTTTAAGGAGCAACCAAAACTTTGTCCAGGGCTGTATTTGTCTCCTGAGCAGTTTGGACATGTCTGCGTCACAAGGATCCATTTTCTTCCTGCACTGACCCCTTGTGGTGAGTCTTGTCTCATCTTTCCTATGAATGCACTGAATAATGTTAAAACGTATTTTAATATTAAGTATATTTCTTTTGAAAACTCCAAGTCTTCGTAGTAAGACTCAGTGACAAGAAGCAGCAGCACGAGATCAAAATAATGAGAACAATAGTGAAGATTATTCAGGTTTGATCAAAATCCTCAGATCTCACAAAGACATTTATAAATAACTCAAACCCAAAATAGCAGGATAAAAATAACTGCAGACAAAAATAGTCTTAAAGGGGAGTAGTGTTATTGTGTGACTTTAACACTTCTGAATAAAGAAAGCAGTTCAATCTCTTTTTGGTTTTCAATGTCATGTACAATGTTTAAAGTGAGTAATTTACTTTAAACATGATAATACTGTATGTTATTATATTATCATGTTGAAGTGTCTTTAAAACCTTCATATGACATTTTCTCTTAAATACTTCGATAATTGAACCTATTCTTATTTGTACATTAAACTAATGCAAACAAGGTATTAGCAACGTTTGTGCTCATGTAATGTAATGACACACAAGTATAATCTTATTTTTAGATTATAACAGTTCTCTGTATGATTTGGACCATAAATAAACAGCATATTTACATGTTACAATCTTTAATCTGGAAATTATGTGACGATTCAACGATGAAGCCACACTGTCTTTGTAATATAATAACTTGATGATCTCTCTACTTCAGTGGTGCTCAAAGTGAGGGGTTTAGTTTGGTCCATGAAGAGGTGCTAAACTTTGTTAAAGGGGCACTATGTAAGAAAAACAAACAAACAAAGTGATTTCCACTTTTGAACACCAGAGGAGCCATTCACATGCATTTTGCCTATTAAGCATGAGGCCATCTAGCGTCAATGATCCATATTCCGGCCCGTAATAAAACATTTCAAATACGTATAAATGTATCACAATTGATGTGGATTGGTTAACAGTGCTCTCTTAAGATTCATGTTGTAAAGAATAAATATGATTTAAATATTTGTGGACTATATGTGATAATTAAAATTCTCTCACTCTTACACAGTGCCCTTTAAGAATGTCTATCTGATTATATTTTAGGTAGAAAACATTTTCAAAGCAGACCAAAGCAGTTTTATTCTGCTAAAAAAACATGTTCATAAAATAAAATGTAATCACTATCTTATTAAAAATATACTCTTTGGATACAACATAAAATTAGTTTTAGTCTTTGACATGCAGCATAATCCTTCATATTACCCCATTAATAATTTAATTGAGCAGAGTTGGCAGGTAACTAAGTATTTTTACTCCAGTACTGTACTTAGTTTTTTAGAGTATCTGTACTTTACTTGAGTATTACAAAATCTGGTGACTTTTTACTTTCTACTACCTACATTTTAAAAACAAAATAGTCCAGAAAGATCTTTAAGACCAGGTCAGAGCGGCTGCTGCCGTGTATTAAAGATGTTTGAACAAAGTGAAAATCATCAAAACTTTATGATTTCTAACAAAGATTATATTTGTGACATGATAAAAATAGAATGATTTATAATTACTGTAAAGCCCATATCACACTTCACAACATTACAAACCAACTTTGTACACTCCAAAACAATTGTATTTCTAGATTGGTTAAAATATCTTTAAACCTGGATTTTAAACTTTATATATATATTTATATATTAGTGCTGTCAAACGATTAATTTTTTTAATCAGATTAATCACACTTTCAAATTTTGATTAATCACGATTAATCGCAGTTAATTTCTTTATTGAAAACTTTCAAAGATATTTTATAAAAGACCACAACATTTTGAAAATAACTGTTAGAATGTCTTAACATTCAAATGTTTTGTTACTTGAATCTGTCAATTTTTATTATTTGCACTCTACAGTTGGTTTATTCTGGTTATGATTGTTCCTCTGGAGGGTAACTTGTATGTATCACCTGTGGCCATATGCATAATCATTGATATTTTTGCGTCCCTTGGTCTTTAACAATGTTAGTGGGTCTACATGCTGTGTCTCCATTAAGCAAAAGAGTTGTTTAACTTATCTGTGATGCTTTTGAACATTGTCGTGCTCGGCTTGATGTAAGTTAGTCTAGTAGCAGCTCTCTTGCAGCCACTGCTTCAAACACATGTTTGGTTTAAGGTGGTATTTCAAGCTTGTTGCGCTTTGTTGAAAGGAGAGTTCATTATTGCAATATATGCACACTACCTTCGTTTTATCTAGAGTCCCGTCAGGATGTTCGCAGCCGGTCGTTGTCTCCCCATTCATCTTTACGCCGCGTATGCATTCACTTGAGCTACTACGCGGACCTAATAACAACCTGCGCCGCCGCTTCCAGGTATCCCTCCGCGCAGTACGCGTAATTCATGATTAATGCGTTAATTTTTTATGATTAATCGCATGATTAACGCGTTAACTTTGACAGCCCTAATATATATATATATATATATATTTTTTTTTTTTTTTTTAACTTAAAACTTGATGTACCTAGATTACATGATTTGTTATCTGCCTTGTTTCAATGTACATTTGTTCTTATTTCAAGTCAAATATTTTGCTCTCTTGAAAAGAATCAGAAATGTCTGAGAATAACTTTTGGCAGTGTGATTGTACTTTTTACTTTTTGTACTTAATAAAATTACACATGTTTACTTTTGTACTTTTACTCAAGAAAAGAAGTTCCATCAGGACTTTTACCAGAGTCGTTTTAAACTGCCGCTGAAAGAAAAAGTTTTGGGCCCGCTGCTCTACTCTATTTCAGTTTAGTGGAGTTTATGGAGCTGTATTAGTAAAAGTGTTGACCTGGAAGCGGTCGATGGGGTCCTCCTGCTGCAGCTGGTTCTCCCTCAGGCTCTGGTACTCCTTCTCAAACTTCTTCAGCTTCTTAGTGGGAACCTGCACAGAACAAACACATTCACAGTCAGTTTTTATTGTTGATTTCTTGTGCACGCTGTTTAATCTGTTCATCTTTTACTGCCTGGTGACTGAATGTAGTTGTAGTTGTTATTTCTGGGCCTATACGACAGCAGAGAAAAACAAGCTCCTCTCCCCCGTGAGCAGATTTAGGTTGAGTTACCGTGGCGACCTGCAGCAGCTCGGTCACGTGACCTCCCACCGGGTCAGCCCTTCTGGGAAAACTTTAAAGATACAAGCTTTTTCATCAGGTTTTTATTTAGTATTACATTATATATAGAGAAGAAAAATAAAAGAATTGAGTGTGACCTCTGACCTTCATTCAAACAGATTAAAAGTAACACAATCATGAGCTGATAAGAGATTGTAGGAACAGTTTGTGTTGTTCTTTTGAGACTAAAGAAGCTGAACATAGTGTTTCTTTTGTACTTACTTTTTGTACTAGTAAACTGTGGCAAAATAAAGTATAAAAGTGTCACTCAGCTACACTTCAGACTGAACTGGGACAATATAAAAACTATTCTTTATTTTCATGATATGCAAACAAACAATAAACACTTGTAAACTTGGAACTTTGTAAAGTTATATATGACCCAGAACGATTCAAACAAACTCAGATACTCTTTATCTCTCTTGAGTGAGCGCTGGTCTGAGCAGGAGGACTGTTCAAAAAGGACAAAATACACAAGTGCTTTGTGTGAGCATCATTAAAGCTGCATCAGACCATGTTCTGAGAGTTTTCCTTAACATCATCAGGCAAACATTCTGTAAAACTATAACTTTACTTAAAATCATTTACTCCAACAATGCTGTAAAAACGTGTGAGAGAGGTTAAGCTAGGGCTGGGTGATATGACAAAAAATTATCATGATTTTCCAGGAGACAGATCACAATTTCGACTTAATCACAATTCTTGTAGACTATTGTCTTATTGCCTTTGAGCTAAATAGAATCATCTGCTTTTTCTGAAAGTTCTACTTGACTGTGATTGGTTAAATCCAGCTGTCACTCACTCAGAGCAGAACAAAGACTGACCAGTGTGGACAGATTTTCAGAGAAAAACGCGACGAAGCCTTAAAAAAATTAAAAGTTATTCAAATAATTGATTAATTAGAACATTGTGTGATAATACTATTTTGGCATTTCTAACACTAATAACAGCTTTTAAAAGCATAATAAAATCCAGGTTTCATTCGTAAATGAAAATTTGCTAAAATTAACCTGGAACTTGACTCGAAGCAGCAGCACAAAAGACGAGCTTCAAAACTTGAACTAAAAACAGACGCCCACATTTGTTATAAAGAAACAAACTTGGCAATTCTAAGGCTAAGAGAAGATTGGAAATTGTCTGTATTTTAACAAACAGATGAATTAAATCACGCTTTGAGGATTTCACCAAAAATCAGATTGTCACAATTTTATCATGATATTGCCCAGTCCAAGGTTAAACCACATTTTTCAGTAAAACACACTGAACATGGTTATATTTAAGATTACACTACACATTTTGCTTGTTTTCACCCAGTTTGTCTGTTTGGGTGATAACTGTCTTTTGTCCCGTAATTATGAAGAGGTATTTCCACAACTGTTACCTACTGTAAACATTTAGGCGTTCACTTTTTATCAAACACATATTTTGATTGGGGCTGGGGTAGATCTTTAAATAGAGCTGATAAAAAGTAAAACTATACTGTTTTTTATGGAGGTTTTAATAAGTAAACATTTATGAGGCCAGCAGAGGATGTACTTCCTGCGGCAGCTGAAGAAAGCCAAGCTGCCGGTCCAGATGATGGTGCAGTTTTACACGGCCATCATTGAGTCCATCCTCACCTCCTCCATCACTGTGTGGTACGCTGGAGCCACAGTCAGGGACAGACACAGACTGCAGCGCATTGTGCGCTCTGCTGAGAAGGTGATTGGCTGCAGCCTTCCATCTCTCCAGACCTGTACGTCTCCAGGACTCTGGGGCGTGCAGGTCGGATAGCAGCTGACCCTTCTCACCCTGGACACAGACTTTTTGAGCCACTCCCCTCGGGCAGGAGGCTACGGTCCATCCGGACCAGAACCTCACACCACAAGAACAGTTTCTTTCCTTCTGCCGTTGGACTCATGAACACTCCATAAACCTGCGACTCTGTTGACCTCCTGCATTGTCACTTTAACAGTAATATCATCACCTGTCACTTTATTCACTTTATTCATTCGTTCATCACTATGTTAGTATTATCTTACCTCTTGCACTGACAGATTGCACTGTTGTTTTGATTGTTCTGATTACTGTGTATATTTTTATTGCCTAATTTTTATTGGCCTATTTTTGCATGCCCTTATACTTGATTTTATATATCTTAAATATTTTTACTATATTTGATATTTTTACTAGATTCTTTATCTTTATTTGTGTTTTCTGTGTTATATGTTGCACATTAGCACCGCAGCAAGTTCCTAGTCTGTGAATTCTGTTTGTTCACTGACAATGGCAATAAAATTCTTTCTGATTCTGATTCTGATGAGAACATTCACAGTGAACTGGGACAAAGTGCTTTTAAGTTTGGCCTTACAACTAAGTAAGTAATCTTTATTTATATAGCGCAATTCACAGACAAAAAAACAAAACAATTCCACTGCAGTTTTCTGTTTTGCCGACAAATTTAGAAAAAAAAAAAAAAAAACAGATAAAATAAATGTCCAAAGGAAGCCAGAGGGTTAAATAATTATGACTTAGCACTTATGCAAGATACGAACACAACTATATTGACAAAAAGCGTCGTAATTGTTGCACGTGTGAATAATGTTTTGAATGTTGGGTTCACACATGACTTAACACAAGTGTGAGGTAGTTACTCATTCCTGAGCCGCCTCTAAAACACACAAACTCACTGTGATAAAGTCTCAGCACAAACACATCAGCTGCAGGAATAAAGAGGAGAAAGATAAAAAGTAATAATAGAGCTGTAACTAATGTCTTTGGTAATCGAAGAGTTGAATGTTTACTGCGCTGTGAATCGGTAAAAGTTAAAGGTATAAGTTATTCCTGTGTTTTAATCAAAGTTGTTTCTTTCACAGCAGAAGAAAAAAAACACTGTATGATTCCTAAACTATTTTTGTACATTACTGTGTCAAATAAGTGTTTGTAGTATCACTTGATTATCAGAGTGATTTCTGACCCCAAAAGGCATGTTCTTCTGCTTTTAAATAGTCCAACTACCTTGATGTTTTTGATTGAGTAAAGCCTGTTTAAGGTTGTTAGCTTTCATAAAGACACCTGTGCAGCTCACAGTCAGTCCAAAGTCTAACAACATAGGAAAAAAAAGCTGTCAAAAGACACAAGAGACAACATTTTAGACCTTCACAAAGCTGGAAAGAGTTACTGCAATTGCCAAGCACCTTGGAGCACTTGTCAGAAAATGGAAGAGGCTAATGATGACTGTCACTGTCCTCATACTGATGATGAGAAAGGTGAAGAATCAGCCCAGAACTACACAGGAAGAGCTGGGCAGTGACTTAAAGAGAGTTGGGACCACCGTTTCCAAGGCTGTAATGTATTATTGACGTGATGGTTTAAAATCATGCATCGCACTGAAGGTTCCCCTGCTTGAGTCAGCCCATGTCCAGGACCATCTAAAGTTCACAAAGGACCATCTAGACGACTGGGACAAAGTCATGTGGTCAGATGAGACCAAAATAGAACTTTTTGGTCTAAACCAAAAAGTTTCCAGAGTTTGAAGGAAGAAGAAGGATGAGTGAAGTGTTTTTCTGCAAAGAGGACAAGACGACTGCAGAGAACTGAAGATGGGTCGTGGCCGGATCTTCAAACAGGACAATGACCTATTCTGGACTGGCTTAGTCTGTCTCCAGACCTAAACCCAATAGAAAATCTTGGAGGGAGTGCTGCTGCTCCACAGAGATCTGTGCGCATGAGTGGGTCAAAATCCTGCTGCAGTGTGAACCAACCTGCTGAAGAACTACAGGAACCATTTGACCACTGGAACTGTGAACACTTCTGCACCAAAAATGAAAAATGTTTGAATCAAGTGATCAAACACTTATTTGACACAGTCTTTTACAAAAAGTATTAAAAAATCACACATTGAGATATTTAGATTTTTTTTCTGCAAAATCACAGGCTGATCAAATACTAATTGACCTCACTGTGTGTGGATTTGGCCCATATTTACAATGTGGTTGCTAGGTAACAGTTGTGGAACTACCTCTACGTCATTCTTGATGGACAAAAGACAATGCAAACCTCATAAAATAGTCCAGTTGGTTAAAAACAAGTATTTTTAACTGAATCATGTTCACTGTATTTTACTAAAAAATGTGTTCTAACCTGTCATACGACTTTAAAAAACTGTTTTTCAATTCTCGTCACGTCTCATAAAAATGTAAGAGGCAGAAGAGTGTGGAAAGTGCTTCTCAAGGTGACAGAAAGCTCATAAACCAGCTCCAGCCAGACGCAACTGAAGCAGGACTCACAGCTGAAGGAACAGAGGCGAGTGTCGAGTAAGTCTCAAGTCTTTCACCTCAAGTCCAAGACAGAGCTGCACAAGTCTAAGTCGAGTCTAAGTTCTCTGCTTTCAGTTTCAAGTCTTTCAAGTCTTTAAATCAAACTATCAAATACATGTTATATTTCTACAAGTTTTTTTTTTTTATAATTGATTCTATTTAAAACAAAGAGACAAGAATGGACATGTTTCAGTTTGTAAATGTAAGCATCAAGTCATCTCAAGTCACTATCGTTCAAGTCCAAGTCGAAGTCATGATCTTATATTTTAGTCTAATATTTGCTCTGCGGTCTATTTTACCTTAAGATTTTAAATACATTATTATTACTATTCGCCACAGATCATTCTCCAAAGAAATTGTAATTTTTCTACATTTAAAAAGCTACAGAAGGTTGAGACAATGGACGCTTGGAGAAAGTTTGAACAGAGCGCTGCAAAGTTTGGATGGAGGGACTTTATCACTGTGTCTGGATTACAATAGAGTCAAGATTGTTTCATAAGAAGTCTGACAGTGTGGATGTGATTCTGATCGACGGACGCAACATTTAGCTCAGGTCATTCGTTACAAAACAAACACAAAACACAAGAAATGCTTAAGTCACAAATGAAGCAAAAGGTTGTTGTCATAAATCACAAAGCATCTGTCGCTATTTCTGGAATAAAGTCGGTAAAAACAAGCAGGCATAGTTTATATGACAACAATCCACAGAAAACCGTCACAGTTGTAAGGCATTGTGCTGGGACTCCAGATGACCAGCCGATAATAACATGGGCATTGACAGGTTTAAAAGTTATTCATAACAATAAAATGGCAAAGGAAGCAACAAGGACCAGTACGCGAGAAAAAAGGAGATCGCCTGAAACAAACACAGAGAGGACTGAGAACCAGTGCGCAGGAAGATCATCTACAGTTGGACACAAACACAGAGAAGACAGCTCGGCTTTACTGGGCGCAGACACTTGGACAGCTGTCCTGCGCGTTCATTAAGGAAAAATACTTGTGGAGTAACTGTCTTTTCTTCTGACGACACAAATTTCATTGGACTGATCGAATCTACAGCACCCGGAGAGGCTTTGGGGAATTTGCTTTGTGTCTCCTCAGCAATACGCCGGTAAGAAACACTGGACACTGTTGGCTTAACTTTGTGAGACTTTGTGAGAATGAAAGGTGGTTTGGCTGAAGAGACAAACGCCAGAACAGATTAAACTATTTGCTGTTGTCATAATTTCAGCGTGCAATATCCGGGAGCAGTATTTTGGTGACTGGGCAGTCATCTTCTACAGTCTTAGGTCTTCAGTGATGTAACCGTCTTCATTGCGAATTGTTTTTTCCTGTTTACATCGGTGTATTCACTGAACCAGCCCCCAAAACTACCTCTTGAGCCGTATCCAGTGGAACGCTGATTCAATGAACATGTAGCTTGTTGTCGTGTAAAAGAGAAGCCAATCTGACATACAAACATCACAGATTCATGAAAACTGCCCCTAAATTCCAAGCCTCAATAACCCGGTGCAAACGTCTGTAAAAAACTCAGACGTCATGGGGTCATTTAATGTTTACAGACACCTCCATGTAAATACTATGCCGTGCGAATAGGACATTAAACTAAAACACAAGCAAACTAGGACTTGAGCAGATCCAAGCCAGAACTGAAACATGACTGGTGGGACAAAATGAAAATAAAAGACAGAAAACTGACCCCAAACCAGGTGTAAGTATTCGAGCAGCAGCAGCAGCAGACTGAACCAACACGGCCTGGAGGTTTTACAGGATCATAAAGATGTTTTGTCTGAGTGAAACTACGTCAGGGTCGCCTTTAAAATCCTGCCCTGGATCTGAGTCTCCTCGGTGGGATTGAGGCCCAGCGCAGAAACACCGGGGACCAGGGACAGAGCAGCTTCTAAAAATGAACACGGCTGATGAAAAGCATGAGACTGACTCATTACAACGCCTCAGTTTTTATCGAAATCAAAATTGAGTATGAAATGATATTATTGTGAGAACCCTAGCACTGAGAAAACTAATATAATAAAAATAATCTAATAATAATAATTCAAACTCCAAAACCAAAACACTCATAATCCATAAGTTTTTCTACAATTGCATTCCAAGATGGCGGCGCGCACAGACGCAGCGGCTCAGTGCTCCGTGGAAAAACTCCTGTTGTTGAGTGTGTTGTTTCTGAGTGTGGTGGAAAACGAAACAAAGACTCTTTACACAAGAGAAGACCTCTTGCACATTGGCTCAGTATACAAAGTTCCTGTAACGAGTGCTTTCCACCACTCGCATGGAATACCACCGGAGATAGCAAGATCACCATCTCCCTGGATTACCCTGCCGGATAATAAGCAGCGGAGAAGGAGAAGAGAGCGCAAACAGAAGAGAGGGTGCCGGGGAGGTCACCTGGCTAGGCTGAAGAGAGCGCCCTGCAGACCACCGCTACCTAGCCTCTTTGTTGCCAACACCAGGTCCCTCAATAACAAGCTGGACGAGCTAAGGCTGAACTTATTCCGCTTCCCAACTATCCGGGATGCGTGTGCAATGATATTCACCGAGACCTGGCTCAGTTCAAAGATCCCGGACGAAGCTATCGAGTTAGCAGGACACTCAACCCATCGCAGTGACAGGACTGAAAACTCCGGTAAGAGCCGCGGAGGCGGATTGTGCATCTACGTTAACACCGATGGTGTACAAATAGCCTGATAACAGACACGCACTGCTCGCCGGACTTAGAGTTTCTAACTGTCAAATGCAGGCCATTCTATCTACCACGGGAATTTTCTGTTGTTATCGTGACCGCTGTGTATATTCCACGGGTGCAAATGCAAAGCTAGCACTTAGCCACCTGCTTGCAGCTATGAACAAACAACTGAGCGCTTACCCGGAGGGTGTCCATATAGTTGCTGGGGATTTCAACCATGTCGATCTGAAAGTAGTGTTGCCACGACTTCATCAACATGTCAAATGTGCAACAAGAGGGGACAATATACTGGACTGTGTCTATTCTAACATCTCTAAAGGATATAGAGCCTATCCCTTTTCACACCTGGGGCAGTCTGACACCTGTCTCTTATGCTGATCCAGTTTATAAGCCCAAAATTAAGACATCACAGCCCATCACAAAGACTGTGGTCACATGGCCTGAGGACTCATCTCTACAGCTGCAAGATTGTTTTCAGCGTACAATCTGGGATGTTTTTACGATCTGGATATAGAGACTTACACATCAGCTGTC
The DNA here is from genome assembly GCA_038363315.1 of Mugilogobius chulae. Lineage (NCBI taxonomy): Eukaryota > Metazoa > Chordata > Actinopteri > Gobiiformes > Gobiidae > Mugilogobius > Mugilogobius chulae. The sequence goes on from CM076396.1 coordinate 864,055, forward strand.
CTCTGTTACATTAAGACCTGTATTGAAAATGTCACTCTCACAAAGCGCATTAGAGTTTTCCCTAACAGGAAACCCTGGATGACAAAAGAGGTCCAGCTTCTCCTAAATGAACGCAATGCTGCTTTCTATTCTGGAGACAGTGAGAGATACAGAGTAGCCAGACGTGACTTGAAAAAGGGCATTAAACGGGCCAAAGCAGCTCAAAAGGGAAGAATTGAGGAGCACTTTTCCACCAGAGACCCAGCCCAAATGTGGCACGGCATACAGCAAATAACAAACTATAGAGGCAACCGGACTGTATCAACAGATGGCTCTATTAGCCGTGCGGAAGAATTAAATCATTTCTTTGCGCGCTTTGAGGTTACAGAAACTGAACAGACATTTGGCAGACCAGCCATTGGCACTGAGAGAACATGAAGTGCGGCAGATGTTTAGGTCAGTGAATGTCAGGAAAGCTGGAGGTCCGGATGGGATACCTGGACGAGTGATTAAGTCATGTGCCTACCAACTAGCACAGGTCTTTACAAAGATTTTTAACTTATCGCTTGCTCTGGCCACGGTACCCACCTGTTTAAAGACAGCTATAATCATTCCAGTGCCCAAACAGTTAAATATAACCTGTTTGAATGATTATAGACCAGTGGCGCTTACTTCTGTGGTCACAAAATGTCTCGAGAGGCTTATTCTGAAACATATAAAAGCCAGATTACCTGCAGATCTCGATCCATATCAGTTTGCTTACAGAGCACACAGATCAACAGAAGATGCCATCATTACTGCCCTTCATACAGTGCTGCAACATCTAGACCAGAAAGGGACATATGCTAGACTGTTATTCATTGATTACAGCTCTGCATTTAACACCATTGTTCCAAGCAGACTGATAATGAAACTTTTAAACCTAGGGCTGAGTAGCTCGCTCTGTATGTGGATCAGAGACTTTTTAACAAAAAGACCACAGGCAGTCAGGCTTGGACAACATCTGTCATCCACTGTGACCCTCAGTACAGGAGCGCCGCAGGGCTGTGTCCTGAGCCCTCTGCTCTACTCCTTGTACACAGTCGACTGTACAGCTAGGCATTCTTCAAACACAATAATTAAATTTGCCGACGACACAACAGTGGTGGGACTGATCATAAATAATGATGAGGAACCTTACAGAAATGAAATCGAAAACCTGTTAGAGTGGTGTGTAGCTAACAACTTAACTCTTAATATTAAAAAACCAAAGAGTTAGTGATTGACTTTAGGAGGGGAGGAAGGGCCTGTTCTCCGATTAAAATCAAGGGAGAAGAAGTAGAGCGAGTCCCAAGTTTTAAATTCCTGGGGACTCACATTTCTGAGGACCTCACATGGACATTAAACACCACTGCCATAGTGAAGAAGGCGCAACAACGACTCTATTTCTTCGGACATTAAGAACATCAATCTGTCTGCAGAGCTGCTGGAAGCCTTTTATCACTGCTGCGTGGAAAGTATTTTAACATATTGCTTAGCAGCATGGTACGCTAACTGTTCAGAGCAGATCGGAAATCCCTCCAAAGAGTCGTCAACACCTCACAGAAGATCATCAGGAGGTCACTGCCACCTCTGGAGGACATCTTCAGTTGCGGTGCCTCCGTAGAGTTAACACCATCCTGGAGGACCAGACCCATCCGTGTCATCAGTTCATCTCTCTGCTGCCGTCTGGACGCAGATTTAGGTGCATTAAAGCGCGAACATCCAGACTCAAAAACAGCTTTGTACCTAGAGCTATTATTGAACTGAACTCACAACAATGACTGCATGTTTGTATGAATGTTTACAAGGGATTTCACCACGGATGCATAAACAAATTTCGTTGTACCTGTGACAATGACAATAAAGGTGAATTGAATTGAATTGAGTGTTTTTCCATCACAGTTATCTATGTTCCTGTTCTCTCAGGTAAACACATCGAGCTGTAAGAAGAGACACATCTACAAGCTTGAGTTACTTTGAATATTTAAATGTGGCCACAGCAGGACTCGGGGGAAAAACTAGGTCACTAAATTAAATTACAAACATGAGACAAACTAAAGACAAAGACTTGATTCACGGCAGTTTAATCTCTGTAACAGAAACACACTGACTTCAATAACGAGGCTGTTTAGAGCAGCAGGAGATGTCATGATAATATATTTTAGTGTTGCGTATAGTGTTGTAGTCAAGACCAGACTAATTGAGACCAAGAGCTTTCCAAGACCACTGTCCAGAGACTGAGACAAGACCAAGACCACTGAGGGTCAAGACTGAGACAAGGCTGAAACTTTTAAAAGTCAAAACTGAGCCGGGACCATCCATCTATAATGTTTTCTACATTATCAGTGTTTACATGATGTTATTGTGCAGAGCTGATTACAAGCTGTGTCTGGGGCAGGTCACTGTGTTCCAGCTGCAGGTTTAGCAGAGCCTGGTGGTGGTAATGACATGTAGTTTTAATGTCAGACCCTGAGTCCAAGTCCAAGACAAGACCAAGTCCAAATGTGCTTGAGTACGAGACAAGACCAAAACCTTAAAGGGAACCCTGACTATGAAGATAAATATGGCTAAAATGCTAGTACTGGTCATGTTTACTAAAATAAATGTCAAACAAATATAATGTATAACTGCTTACTATTTTGTATAAAAAGGTCATGTTTATGTTGTTTTTAAGCCGCTGGGCCCGCCATGGTGGTTAATGACATAAAATAGTGTTTCCATGGTTTTTTCCATTGTTTTTGTATTTATATAAGTGTTGATATTTAAGTGTTTAGGGTAAACATGTGATTATAGCCAGGGTTCACTTTAAAAAAGTGGTCTTGAGAGTGACACTACTACATGTTAGAATATTGCAAAATAAAATGATTTAGCGATATTAATTACCAAAGCAGAACATTGCTCCTAATATTGTCACAACATTATTATTTTGTTCTTGCAAATATATTGTGTTTAGAATAATCACAATTATTGTTTGACAAAATAGTTATTTTTCCATTATGGAAATGTACTAGATAGATTGATCGATAGATAGATTGATCGATAGATAGATGATCAATCGATAGAAGTGTGTATATTATTTAGATATAATATTTGTATCATGTTTAATAATAGACTCAAGTTTTCAGTCCCAAGTCAGGAGCTCAGTGAATTCCAGCGTGGAACTGTCATAGGATGAACCTGTGCAACAAATCCAGCCGTGAAATTTCTCGCTCCTAAATATTCCACAGTCAACTGTCAGCTCTATTATAACAAATGAAGCGTATGGGAACAACAGCAACTCAGCCACGAAGTTAGGAATGGGATGGCCCTTCAGTTCATAGTATGAGTAAAGGCAGGTGAGCCAATACTTTGGTAATATAGTGTATGTCCAAGTCGATTCCCAGTCAAAAAGAAGTGAGGAGAATATCTGAGAAATTACACTGTTTTGAGAGAAGCGTCATGGTCATCGTCTCAAGTCACTGAGCTCAAGTCCAAGTCATGACCATGAAGTCCACACGTCTGGTACAGAGTATTAAGCTAAACTTCCAGCTTGTCCAAATACTTGTTTTCCACAAGGATATATAAATAATCAATATACATATAATTGTCTCAAAGTAAAATAATAGACAGATCACATTTGTCCTTAATAACCACTAGTAACAGCTCATGAGGACAACATTTTGTAACTTGCTGTGTTCTTTCACTGTAATGTCACAACCTTTATGTGAAATCAAGCCACACAAGGCCACAGCGACTCTCTCTCTCTCTCTCTCTCTCTCTCTCTCTCTCTCTCTAAAAAGCGAAACAAGTGAAATGTGTAAAGCTGAACACACCTACCACTGGTCTGAGCGCACGCCAACGGTCTAGAGCTGGCCACGATACTCGCAACGCGTCCTCCTCGCCCGGCCGCTCCACCACATGAGCATCGTACGCCACCATGATGGACACTTCCTGCATCATTTTCACTCACGGGACAGAGAGAGAGAGAGAGAGAGAAGAGGAAGACTGCTGCCTCTCTCCTCTGAGTGAAGTGGAGTGAGGAGGTTTACAAGAGTCTGTGATAAGCCACGCCTACTTTTACCTCAGAGAGAGAGCGAGAGAGAGAGAGAGAGAAGAGAGAGAGAGAGCGTAACACCTGTCTTCCTTTCTAAAAACTCACAGGCAGGAGAAGGAGGGAGATAAGGAAGTATGTGGAGAAAAAGCAAAAGAAATATGAAAGCGTAGGAAGGGAAAGATAAGAGAGAGGGAGAGAAAGGGAGGGAGAGAAAGGAGGGAGAAAGGGCGAGAGATAGACAGAAAAAAAAGAGGGGGACTGCTGCTGTGACAGTTAGCCAGCGCTCTAACCAATGAATGAGTGAAGCGGAGTGAGAAGGTTTACAAGAGTCTGGAATAAGCCACCCTACTTTTACATCAGAGAGAGAGAGGGAAGAGAGGGGAGAGAGAGTAAGAGGAAGAAGGAGACGGAGAGAGAGAGAGACAGGAAACACCTACCGATCTTACTAATAATTCACAGCCCTGAGAAAAAGGAAGATAAGGAAGTGCTTGAGGAAAAGCAAAAGAGAGAGAATGAGGAAAATAGAGAGGGAAAGGTAAGAGAGAGAGAGAGAGAGAGAGAAAGAGAGAGAGAAAGAGAAGTACTGCTGCTGGTTTAGCCAGCACTCTCTCCTCTGAAGAGTGAAGTGGAGTGAGGTTTGTGTGTTAAGCCACGCCTCCTTTTATCACAGAGAAAGAGAGAGAGAAAGGGGAAAAGAGAGAAGAGGAGAGGAGAGAAGAGGGAGAGAGAGACAGGAGGGATATAAAAACACCTGCCGGTCCATCTACTAATTCACAGCCCTGAGAACATGGGAGATAAGGAAATGCTTAGAGGAAAAAGCAAAAGAGAGAGAATGAGGAGAGGGAAAGTCTGTGATAAGCCATGCCTCCTTTTACCTCAGAGAGAGAAAGAGAGAGAGAGAAAGAGAGAGAGAGAGAGAGAGAGAGAGAGAGGACAAACACCTGTCTACCTTTCTAAAAAAAGAGGAAGTATGTAAAGCAGGGCTATTTAACTTCATTTGCTGAGGGCCAGATTTTTCCAAGAGAAATGATCTACGGCCCAGTAGTGGCACAGTTCATCAGCACCAATATATGCAAAATACTAGATTTGTTTCTGTATTGTGAGTAAATACTGCTGTAGATTTGTATTTTTCTACAAACTGTCCAAACCAGCGTTGAATCACCATTACCTGGAATACCATTAACCAAATCTGAACCTAAATCAGGACCAAACAGGTCTAAAGCAGAATTAAGCCAAAACTAATTCAGACCAAATCCAGTCAAAGGTATTAACCCAGAACTGATTTGGCAAACAATAGAAAAAATATATTTTTATGATATTTGGAAAGTGGGTTGAGGCCAGTTGAATAGCCTTGATGTAGAGGATAAGAGAGAAAGAGTGAGAGAGTAGAGAGGAAAGGTTAGAGAGAGAGAGAGAGAGAGCAAAGTAAAAGAGAAAAAAATTAAAGGGAAGGGAAGAGTGAGAGAGAGAGAGAGAGAGAGAGAGTGAGAGAGAGAGAGAGAGAGAGAGAGTGAGAGAGTAGGGAGGGAAAGGTTAGAGAGAGAGAGGGAGGAGAGAGAGAGAGAGAGAGAGCACAACGCACCTGTTTGTTCTGTGAGGCTAGAACAAGGATGATAAGGCAGTTTCTTGAACGAAGAGAAATTAGTTTCAAATAGTTTCAAATGAACTCAATAGGCTATGTTTGTTGAACTTACAGACGTTTCTACCTTCAAACCTCAAACAGTCCTGGTGTGTAGTTTATTACTGCTTAGAGAGCCACACATCTGTTGTCAATACATGTGGTTCTTCAGACAGCTTTGACACTTATTACTAACTATATTTATTCAGCATCGCAATCCATGTGATGTTTTTAAAGTAGAAACATATCATTACTTAAATTTGCATTGATAGTTCTCCATATTTATTTGTTCTGCAGAGAAAGGGCCAAAACATCATGGAAATAAATTCTGCAAGAGTGAGACTGTGTGGGAAGTTCTAGACCAGGGGTGACAAACTCAAAAGAAGTTGGTGGAGGGCTGAATTTTAATATATAGATCCTTCTGTGTTTAATTCAAATATGGCAACCTGACCTTAATGAAGCTCATATAATATAACACATTCATTGTATGTCCAGATTTATATTCTAACACATTACATTATATTATATTATGGCACAATAATAGTCACATCTAGCAATATATGCCTTTATATTTCCATAGGCTTATTATTAATTCTGGTTTATTGTTGCCTTCATTTGTTGTGAAAAGAAAACATTTTGACTTTGTATTTAATTATACTAAGTAGAAAGACCAATGCTGTTAGAGCCAGATTGCAGATGCCTTTAGCTCCGCCCCTGTAAAACTGGGCTTTAGGAGCGTCAGTCACTCAGGACTGTCCTGTGATTAGAGCAGAGAAAACACTGCTGCACACATTTTAGTCAGGGCAGTGTGTAAATTTCTGTTTTTGTCACATTCAGACAAAAGCCACAGCTGTAAATTCTACTTTGAAGATTTCCTCGCTGCGCCAATTGCGATTTGCGCGTTTTTTTCACGGTTTATTTCATTGTACATTTTCCGTGGACATAAGGCGGATTTGCACACAAAATAGGACCTGTGAAGCTGTCCTGACAGTTGGAGAGAGAAAGAGAGAGAGTGTGGAAAGCAAATGTTTCTGGATGAGCCAAAGAGCTGCACTGAGCCTCGGGTTCATCATCCCTGGTCTCACCTCGTTTCAGGTGTTAAATGGTTCTGCTACCAAAGAGCAAAAACATGGTAGAAAGGTTCCCTCTTTGTCAATGCAAACACACATTAATGACCAAAGACTCTTTCTCACCTGGCAGACTTTCTGATAAATCAAAGAAGTTAATGAACCAACTCAATAATATACTTTACAGAAGCTAATAACAGCCTATTTCTTCAGTGAACACTACACAAAACATTTTCTTTCTGTATTCCTACAACAAGGTTTATTTACAGTATATTTGAACTATGAGTTTAATGTGGGTGGCTTTGACGCAAAGAACATCTCAATAGAGATTTCAATCTCCTTTATTTACTGTCAGTAATCTCTGTGTTTACTGGACTGACAATGCTTGACATATTCTTTGTGTTGATGTAGAGGTTACGCAGACGACATCACAGCATTCTAAAAGTCAGCAGTGAGTGGCAAATGAATGAAGTGAATGAGAGAAGCAGGAAAAAGCAGCTACAGACTGAAAAAACACATAAACAACACAGTTACTGCTGAATACTGAGTTTGTATGTGACATGTGAAAAGAGAAAGTCAGGTAAACAGTAGCAGAAAAGCAGAAAAACTACTACAACACATCTGTTTCTCTCACACACTGTTCAAAACCTAATCTTTCTCTGCTTAAATAAAATGTTTTTAGTCAGTTTGTTGAGTGAATTATTGTAGTGCGACAGTAAAAATGTCTGAAATCACCAACTACAGTTAGCAAACAAGCTAGCTGAAGTCTGCACTGTTGCCATGCCGACAGAAAGCCAGTTTATTACATTTCAGCCAAACAAATTCATTCTCTGGAGAAAAACTGGGCAACAAAAAACTAAGAAACACATTTTATCAGGTGTTTTCTCGTACTTAAAAAATGTCCGTGCATAAACTGTATGAATAAACAAAAAATAAATGAATTATCACAAAAACGTCAGTAAATATTGCCATAATTCAACCCCAAAAACTTCAAGAATGTTCTGAATAGGCAAATTATATGTTAGTTTAGAAGATTATATAGACTTTTCTGCTTGTTCTTTATGTAAAATGTATTTTGTTTAATATTCTACCAAATGACAGAATGAACCATGAAAACCTGTCCTGTGTACTTTGTTGTATGATGTTAAAGCAGTTAGAGTAGGTTTTAAGTGGTGTTTCTGTGTTATCTCTTGTTTTCTGTCGGCTTCCTGCTTCTGCTGCAGATAAAAAGTGCACGTTTGGGGTTTGAAGCGTCATTTGGGAAGGAAGTGATCATCGACCGCAGTGACATGATGGTATCTCCGAGTCGCCGCCGTTACACGTGGGAAGTGAAGAAACTGTTTTTGAGTGAGCAAAAGTAACATTTAGTTTGTATAGAAAAAGGTACTGACAGGACGTATTACAGAGGAGACAATCAAACACTGGAGGATAATAATAGATTGCTTGGGGGGAATGATTTTTTCAGGATCAATTACAGATTTTGACAATGATGAGAAAAGATTATGCATAGACACTCTTTTATTATATATATATATATATTTAATGCTGACTAAGTGGCAAACACCATAGAGAAAATGTATTTCTTTGCTGTTTATGGCTCAATCTTTCTCCCTGAAGTTTTTGTTTTACACAAATTAACTTCATGTGGTAATATGGAACCTGGCAACTGGTTTTCGTCGCCGTAGCAACAGTGCAAGAGGCTTCAAAACATGCTTGTTGTTGGTATAGAAC
>CM076396.1:873503-905728 GCA_038363315.1 Mugilogobius chulae
TTACCATGTTGTTTTTCGAAGACTCTGTAGCTATACTGACTACTGATGCTGTATACCACCACGCGAACTCTGAGATTCCCGACCGTCTGTCAAAACTCTTGCGCGCCACTGCTCACTGTGTGCTTACATAGATTAACTGGGATCCGACGATGAAGCTATAGCGTCCAACCACGACAAAATATATTTTTTTTTTGACGACAGATGCCTAAATACATTGGTCCAGGTGCAGCTAGAGGGTATCGATGGTATGGGAGGAGGTTTTAGACAAACAGCCATCAGGTCACAATCTGTGTTTGGGGTCGTTCGTTGTCTGTTACAGTCGGCAGTTTACTTAAATATATCACTGTGATTGTCATGAGGTGAATCAATTACAAATGTCGCTTAGGGATGATAAGAAAAGGGGTGCTTCTGATCAAATCGGATGTCCATCACCGACGTCGTGGATGTATTGTTTTATTGCATTATTTTTAATCCATAAATGTGAAATTGCGCTGTTTTTTGCACAACCTGATAACGTCCGAAAAATTCGAATTCGAGTTTGTCACGAAAAAATGTCTAAAGAAAAAAGGCCTGGAAACATAGATTAATTCAATTTTGACCCCATAATACCAGTCTGCAGTGAAAAAAAGTGGATTCAGAGTTAGAGTTTCTCTTTAAAGAAAAACAATAAAAAATACCAAAAAAAAAAGAAAAATAAAAAAAAAAAAAAGAAAGAAAAAAATAATAAAAAGAAAAATAAGGAAATAAAAAAAAAAAAAGAAAAAAAAAAGAAAAAAAAGAAAAAACAAAACCATTAAAAGAAAAAAAAAACGAAAATAAAAAGAAAAACTAAACAGCTTGACTGAGAAAAGCTTTGTCATAGACTTCACAATATGGTTGTAAAGTTGGTCTCCTGTGTGATGTTGCATATGCTTCTTTAGGCTATTAGAATGTGAAATGTTTTCCCCACACTGGTCACACCTAAAAGGTCATTCTCTTGTGAACTCTCATATGCATCTGTAGGGTTTTAAAGCGTACAACATTTCTTCCACACTGGTCTTAGCTGAATGGTTTTCCTTCAGTGTGGACTCTCATATGTGCTTTGAGATTGCTTGATTGAGAAAATGTCTTCTCACAGACATCACAACTAAATGGTTTTTCTCCAGTGTGGGTTCTCATATGCGACACTAATCCTGTTGATGTAGAAAATGCTTTTTCACAAACATCACAAGTAAATAGTTTTTCTCCAGTGTGGACTGTCATATGTGACAATAAGCTACTTAATGAATAAAATGCTCTCTCACAGACTTCACAGCTGTATGGCCTTTCCCCTGTGCATTCTCATATGTTTTACTAAGGTATCTGCTCTACTGAAGGCCTTCTCACAGACATTACACCTGAATGTTTTTCTCCAGTATGGATTCTCATATGTGTTTTGAGATGGCCTTTTTGAGAAAATGTCTTCTCACAGACAATACACCTGAATGGTTTTTCTCCAGTGTGAATTTTAATATGCGACACTAATATAGCTGATTTAGAAAAAGCCTTTTCACAAAAATCACAACTAAATGGTTTTTCTCCAGAGTGGAATTTCATATGTGACAATAAGCTACTTGATGAATAAACGCTCTCTCACAGACATCACAGCTGTAAGTGTGAATTCTCATATGTGTTACAAGATATGTGATCTACTAAAGGTCTTGTCACAGACCTCACAACTAAATGGTTTTTCTCCACTCTCATATGTGACAATAAGTTACTTTGATGAATTAAACACTCTCTCACAGATATCACAGCCATATGGTCTTTCTCCAGTGTGCAATCTTTTATGTATTACTAAACTGCTTGAATGAGCAAAGGTCTTTTTGCACACATCACAACTGTATGGTTTCTCTCCAGTGTGGGGGTTTCTCTCCAGTGTGGATTCTCATATGTTTTACTAAACTGCTTGAATAAACAAAGGACTTTTTGCACACATCACAACTGTAATGGTTTTTTCGCCAGTGTGCATTCTCATATGTGTTACTAAGGTCTCTGTTCTACCAAAGGTCTTCTCACAGACATTACACCTGAATGGTTTTTCTCCAGTGTGGATTATCATATGCAACGTTAATTTAGTTGATGTAGAAAATGCCTTTTCACAAACATCACAACTAAATGGTTTCTCTCCAGTGTGGATTCTCATATGTGTTACTAGGTAGCTTGAGGTAGAAAAGGCCTTCTCACAAACATCACAGCTGTAGGTTTTTCTCCAGTGTGGATTCTCATATGTCTAACTAGGTCGCATGATTTAGAAAAGGTCTTTTCACAGACATCACAGCTGACTCTGGTGTGACTTGTTTTTGTAGTGTCTTTTGAGAGATGAAGCATCGGGCCATGTCTTCCCACACTGCTCACAGCTGAATGTTTTTTCTCCAGTGTCAAAGGTCTTGTCGGTTAAGCTTTCTAGACTTTGTAAATCCTGTCCTTCACTGGCCACAGCTGAATCGTCTTTCTCTGGTGTGAGCTGTTTGAGACCTGAAGCATGGCGTCACGTCTTCCAACACTCGTCACAGATGAAGCTCTGCATAAGTACAAAGACAAGAGAAGATATAGTTGATACAAATTTAAATCAAAATGTGACTTGGTTGGATTTTGTATCACTGGACCTTAGTGTTTACTTAAGTCGTGAACATCACAACATGCTGTAAAGTGCATCAAAAGTTTTTACCGGCATGAAATCTGTCATTTACTTCAGCCATAATAACAAACTAAACATTTCTTACTAAATATGCATTTCATTCAGTCAGTTGTTTTTTTGTGCAAAGCTGTTTTGCCAAAATTGTGCTGCTTTTTCATAAATATCAAAATAAGATTAAGTTGCATTGTCCATGTGAATGAACAAAAGAAAATACACAAATACCTTTTCTGAAAACCACTTGTGTTATCTTATGGATTTAAAGCATACATCAGTGTCTATTCATCAATGTATTTTCTGACATAAAATTGTTGAAACTAGAACTTGTTCACTTTAACCTTACTGCTGAACTGTTTCATTCTGTTCACCCAAATGATTCACAGTTCTGAGTTTGAAAGTGCTTTTCACAATTTTCAGTGACCAAACTCAGTTTTGCTCTTACCACAGAGCGAACTACAAGGACTGGATATCGATACTAATTTGGTGATTGGATACAATTTTCGATACTTGGCTCTTGATATGATTTGTACCTCGATTTTGTGTCGACCGTTACAATATCTTTTTAATTTGTTCTGATTCAATACAATAAAAATTAGACTTTTTTTTCTCAAATCAAAGCCTTTTAATTACATTTGGAAATGAATTTATTTATACATGTTCCAATTAATTACTGTGCAAAAAGATTTATAAAACAAACTACTTGTTTTAATTGGCTGAGTGCAGTTGTCTCGTTTTGGTTTAAAATACTACATCCTGTACATACAACGACTTCCTGTTCAATACTTTTCAAAGAGGTTTTCACTACATCAGTTTAAAACTAATAAATCCTCTTTAGATCAGACAGTTGTGGTGAATGTTACAGAAAACACGTTAAAGACTTTACATATTAGAGGAATATTCATCAGAGAACACTTGTGTGTTTAAAAAGAGACATAATTGTGTCTAAATGCTAACGCTAACAGGAAATGGTTGTATGTACAGAAGTTAGCATTTTTGAACAATCGCAAGCCAACTGAAATTCCGTGCACACAGCCCATTGATTCATCCTCAATGTAAATAGACCTCATTACAAAGTTGCGCAGTGTTATTTTTATACCTTTACATTAGAATTATGTAGTTCTTATTATATTAATTGATAAGTAAATAAAACTACTCTAAACAGGGGTCAGGATTGGGGAAGGGAAATAGCAGCGATGTTCTTTAGTTTCAGTGGGAAACATTGAAAACAGCAGGATTAACATCAGTTGTTTTTCTCCACAGATCCAGAGGATATATTCTGTCTAAAAACACTTCATTTAAACTCGTCTCTGTTTGTGGAGAAAGTTTTTATCAAGTGACGAAGTTATCCATTGATATGTGCACTGTTAGATCCATATGTGCACAGGTTATTTTTAGCTCAAGACTCACTTGCACAGCTAGTTCTCTACAACATAACGCACTTTATAAATTCCTAACATAGTTTCTGTTGTGTTTTGGAGGTTTTAATCTTTGTGGACACTTTAGTCCGCTGGTCCAAACGAGTTGTCACAGCAGAAATCTTTTCTCAGAGCTCCAGCTTGTGTAGGGAAAAGTAGGGTGATTTGTGCCATCGGGGAAGTTGTGTCACTCCCTGTTTCTACAGAACCATAGAAGAAATTAGTCATGTGACCACACATTATTGAAGGTTTAGCCATTTCATTCATCCTGTAAAGATGGGAGGCTGATTGCATGAGAAATAAGGGCATTTAAGTAAAAAAACTCGTTTTTTCCTTTCAAAGTAAAATTTCTATGATCAAGGTTTTTTGATTGTTGCATCTGAACAGTTATAGGCAAGTTTGTAATATATCACACATGTGTTAGTGCTTTGGTAAGCTACATTTTGAATCTATAAAGCTGGCATGATTTTAGCTCAAATCTGACAGATGATGCATTTTTTCCAAAATGGTGGGCCTGGGGTGATTTGTGCCAAAGAGCCTGGGTTAAGTTGTGCCACTGACAGCCCATTAATGAATAATTGAAAATATATGATCTTTTTGGTAATTGTGTCATTTTATCACTAAAGCAATCTAATTCTTCATTTTACATCATACAGAGATAGAAAAATTAGGAAATAAGATCCAAAATTCAAGGAAATTGGACTTATCAATCAGTCAAGTTTGGCGTTTAATTCTGAGCAGACTCTTTCTCTTTAATGTTAAATAACTTTATGTTTAATCTAAATTTAAGTGGAAAATGCATATTGAGTTAAACCCGCAGAAGATATCTGTTTCTGAAATTAAAATATACTATTTTACTGTAATAATAAATGGCACAATTTACCCAGTGCAATCTCTCCAAAGACAAGACAACTTTTTTTTCCAGAAAGCTGTATTAGGCTCGGGAAACGTCTGTGGTTACCATGGAAATCATGGCAAATCCGCCATGTTTGTTGATAGTTGAGCAGAACTTCCATAGGAATACATTAGACAAAACGATTAAAAAAAGTAAACAAACAGCCGTTGAGCAGCCCAATAAACTGCTGGGTCAGTACTGGTAAGTTTATCTATCACTATATAGTGTCAAATATAATTTAATTAACGCGATTTTCGGTATTTAACAATTTAAAATCTCCATTGGTTTAACATGGGACCAACTGAACATTCTACAGCTGCATGATGTCACGTTCCCGAGCCTAATTTCTTAAATACTGTACTTCAGATCAAAAATGATTGTTTCCAAAGATGCACCACATCCTGAAATATGTGTTCATGTTGTAGTTTGAAGAATTACTCTCATGGTCTCACTTTAATGTCATGTGAAGTAAAAACTGGCACAACTTACCCCACTTTCCCCTAAGGCGCTACAAATGCTAACGTTAGCAATCGCGGTTAGCGCTAGCTACACCCGGGCTGTAAGACTCTCGGGGTTGAGGACCTACAACAACAACCTGAAGCCTTTTTTTAAGTCCTTAAACTCAAGTTTTTCTATTTCAGACTTTTATTAGACAAGCCCAAAGTTGCTGTACAGAAACAGTATTGTCTCTGGGGGGTAGAGCCTGTGGTGTGGGGGAGGGAGAGGTGACCAGATTCTCTGCATACAAAAGACAAACCTCCATCCCCCGAAGAAGTGCATCTACTGTCTCACATTTGATCACATGCTTTAGGTGCAACTGTCTGCACACAGCCAACACGTGTAGTTATTATACTTCTGCTCATCCCAAAATCCTCAAACTTTGTAGAAATGTCCCTTTGTACTGGTCATGAAAAGCTAACAGACTAGCACATGTTAAGTTGATTGGTTGGTAAAAGTAGATTTCCCAGATGTGCAGAGTCAGACTTACAGAGAGTGAAGCAGGAGAGCAGTTCAATGCAGGAGCAGCAGCAGTTCAGCCCTGGAGTCGTGTCTGAAGGTTTATTCTCTCCAAAGTTCTGGTTCAGTCTTCTCCCAAAGCTCTGCTGCTGTGTTCAGTCTCTTTTTTCTTTTTTCCTGCTTGTGTAGCTGAAGCCCCTCCCCTTTCTTCTTCTTCTTTTAGAATAGCACACTAGACGCAACTAGGGCGTACTGCTGCCACCTGCTGTTCCATCCTCACACATTATTTCCTCTTTATATTCGATTGGGCTTACATTCTGTTAAAAAGTCCTGTAGCTCTTAAAAATGTCATGACTTTATCCATTTTGTTCCAGGAGTCTAAATTTGGCAACATGAATATGTTTATGAAATATGCAAATTTAAAATAATAATTCATCATCAGTCGTTTTATTTAATGTTTAGTTTGAAATTATAGTAGAAGAAGTCATCCATCTGTGTTCTTGTTTATTATTTATGAACTCTAGTCTCAAATATATAAAGCTTCACCATTATGGTAATGGTCAATACACTGAACTCTAAATTCAATTGCTCAGTTCATGGTGGTAAAATAATGATGAATACATTGAATATAAAATGTAGGCACAGAACAAGTGGTTGTTTGAGAACCATCACATGAGTCTTTCATTTAGTTTGTAAAACCCAGAAGTCCTCTCTCTGAATCCTCATGTTCATCTCAATCTGATTCTTTTTTGGTTAAATTGGTATAAAGATTTGAACAAAGTCATACTTTCTCTTCTCTCCCACACTACATATAATCATGTCATACTACACAGCAGAGGTGGAGTAAGTTCAAGTCAGCGGCTCATCAGGGTCAAGGAAGTCAAGTCAAGTTTTGGATTGGCATCAAGTCAGAGCAAGTCACACGTTTATAATAGGGATGGGCGATATATCGGTATTGATCGGTATCGGCCGATATCCATGTTATTTGATATCGGTATCGGTCCGATATCGGACCGACGGCCGATATTTGGCGCCGATATTTTAGGGAGTTCTCCAGTCTCTGTGGCATATACCAGCCTCAGTTTGACCTAAAAGCTTCATATTTGCAATTTTGAACAGACTAAAGAAAACAAAGTATACATAAACAACAATTAAGCAAATAGTCATTATTTACATAATAAATCCAAAATATTTTTATCTCAGATAATTATATTGTTTGTAAGTTTTTGATCTTGTGAGTTTGCTGTGGATTTAAAGCAGAACCAAGCAACTCAGCGGTAGAGCTCCTCTACAGTTCTCTTCTGCAAATACCAGCTCAGACCTACAACTGAACTTTTTCCTTATGTAATTTTTTTATCAATTATATTATTCAATGAGGCAAAGAAAAGTATATAAAATATCTCACATGCAAATGTAAAAAAAAAGCCAGTTCTCTTCTCAAAGCTGTCAAATTATATTAAGGTTTTCCAGCAGGGCAGCAGAGAGCAGATTGGCTAAAATGGAAAAAAACATTTTAACACACAAACTAACAAAACATTAAAAAGCCAAAATTCCCTTAGATCGTAAAAATACCTATCGGATCGCATACGGTTATCGCAGGCAAGGCAATACGTATCGTATCCCCAAAATTCATATCGGCCATATTATAAACCAAAAAAAAAAAAATAAAAAATAAAATTGATTGACCATAGGGCATGTGGCTCGAAAACAAAATATATATTTTTCCCTGCTAGTATTGACCGGCTTGGAAATGCACTCCTGTTTAGCTCTGTTAAAGTAGCTAACGCGTTGTTTGTCTGTCTTGTGGGGCAATTTTAATTACATATAATGACAGTTAAAATAAACCCATCAACTGAAATCTACAGGCTATATCATATAGCCTGTAGATTTCAGTTGATAGCCTATATGCAACTAAACAGGAAGTGCACGTCCTAGAAAAGTAGGTGGGACAAAATAGGGTCAATACTGTATATAAATTGCTACTTTCTAAAATAAAGTTTAAAAGACCAATTTGTGACCATCCAGTGTTTGTTTCCATAAATAGTAATGTCTGTACATTTAAAAATATAATCTTTATAAATATTTGTATTATTACATTTGTATATTTCCATTGTTGCATTGCTTGCACATTTATAACACAAGTACATCCAAGTCATATCAAGTCATGAGTCTCAGTCACAAAGGGTCAAGTCACAAGTCATGAAAAGTGTGACTTGAGTCTCCACCGCTGCTACACAGACTGGACTTTGTGCACGTTTATTTTCAAATCTTAAAGACATGTTTTTTTGTTTTTTTTTGTTATTATTATTTATAAATCTCCTCCTCCTCCTTTCCATCTCTCCACTGTCACTTTTAAGTGTTCCATCTGAATGGAAGAAAAGCACACTCATAAGTTCACTGGACTTTAATACTTGTATAAAACAATACACTTGATATATTTGACCTGTATTTCTCTAAGAACATGGCTATAAACCTCCTCCTCCGCTCCATCTCTCCACTCTTCATCTGAGCTTTATTAGAAACATCTCACTAATACTGGTCATATAATAAAGAAACATGAGACATGCTTAATCCCCTGTAATAAAGGTGTTTGTGCGTGTGGGGAGGGCTGCAGTCTCTCGCTCTGAACAGCGGCTTGAATCCAGCTGAAATGAGTCTGTCCACACTCACACCCTGAGCTCTGGAACGTTTGGTCAGTTTGTTTTAAACAGTGACAAAACACAAGTCCACATGAATGCACATTATGCACATACACACACAAATTGTTCTTTATTTGATTCTGATGTGAGTTTGTTATTCACAGATTTGACCAGAAGAGGATTGGAGTTTCAGTGCTGCAGAATAAAAGTTACAAACAGATTCTGTATAATAAACATTTCAATTTGTTCAAGGGACTTTGGCATTTTATGGTTAGTCAGGCCACAAGCTGCACAAGTTAAATGTAGAAATTAAAGTGTTTGTGTGTCGGGTTCAAGCTTCTTCACATGTTGCTTTTTTAAATGAATCCGATGGTTTATTTTTAATTTTCCTTATCTTTTTGTTTAGTGAACAAAAATGAAAAATCAATTTAGTTTTTCCTTTTGTCGTGTTTGATTTGAAATTGAAAATCAATTGAACCAATTATACACAGACCAACTATGGTGGTTATTCACCAGTGTCATAGTAATGATATTTAATAGTAACGTCTGTCCACAGGAAGAAAAAACATTTATGTTTATGTAACTGGTTTTGTGCTTCACTAGATCTGTGTGTGTAGGCCTTAGATCAATTTATCCAGTGGCTCATATATATCAGAACAATTGATACAGTCTACAGGTAAATTACAGACTCAAATCAAATACACAGACACAAATCAAAGTACAAACACAGATTTATTTTCATGTACAGACAAATTGAGTTACACATGCACAGACCTAATCAGTCACACAGATTCAAACACAAACAAAACAGCCCGGGCAGGACTGTTACAAAACTTGTATTTTATTTAGAGGAGCGTTCGTAGGACTTTCACATTTTTATTATCTTTTCAAATAGACTATGGACTGGATGCAGTGTGAGTCCGGGGCAATGCTGCAAAAGAAATCCTGTTGCTTTATTACAAAGAAGCAACAACTGAAATACCTGTTTGAAGTTTATCTTCACTCAAGTTTAATGAACAAAAAGTCTTTAAATCCCAAGACAGTTTGTGTACAAAAAACATGGTGTCTTCTTGTCCAATAAGAAAACTTTTTTGTACCTTGAAGTATTTTGTTTTCTAACAACTTAATGACATTAGCACCACCTGCTGGCAAAGGTGCATCATTGCACCTTCACAAAACTGACAAACCTTCCCGCACTGCTCCACTGTCATGTTCTGCAGATGTGTGCTTCACTAGATTTAACTGGGATCAGACCTGAGCTGTGACTCTGGAGAGCATAGCGGCCAACACACAAAAACATCTCCAAACATAGACCAGGTGCAAGATAGGGCCGTTTATATCCGATCACAACTTATTGTACGGTGGATTATTTTGGGTTGTTTATGATGAAGCTGTCCAACGTGATCGAAGTAGGAGGCAGACACAGAAAAATTAAAGAATTTTGTCCATTTTAATTAAAAAATTGCCTCAGCAAAAAGTGGTCAAATAATGACAAAATGTACCAATATAAATGTGGTTAAACAAACTCAAAACAGAACGCAACATAACATGTACCTTGCTGCACTGAGGTGATCCCCTGACTGATTAGGTTCAGCTCTTTTTATACTAATGACAGATTAGTACCTCCCTCTTAGACTGAGCCAAAACCACAGGTAAGGCTCCCTTTAACATTAGCCAGGTGTTTTTGAAAACAAAAGAGCAAAGTCTCAAAATCAAACCTTACTAGGTCTATTTTGACCTTTGTCTTAGCCTTGGTCTTAAGTATTCCTCTGTTGGCCACTAGTGGCTCTCTCCGGGCGCTATACACTGTCAGTGTAGAAGGTGCAGCTTCAGCCAGATGTGGGGGTGCAATTTCCTTCAGTGAACCTGAGATATGTCACGTCTGTGACAAGTGGGCAGCTGCATTAAGATCACAGGCAAAAGTGAACTGTAGCAGCTGCTTCAGTTTGGGGAAAAAAGTGTAATAATAGAAATCTATTTGGTGAAAGTCTATTCAGTAGTTACCGGCTGCGTTCATCTTCGCAACTGCTTTACAACGTCCCCCGGTGCTTTACTGAACTTGGAAAAACTGCCTTCTCGCACTTTGCAGACCTCAAATTAAAAGCCATGGTGTCTCTGGAGAAGTTCAAAAGACTTGTAAAGAGTGTTGAGATTGAGAAATGTGTATGTTTTTCTTGAGAGAGTTGTTTTTATAATGTAATATTGTCTGAATTGTTTTATATATTTTTTTATTGTTGGTGTTGGCCGGTACCTTGGCCAGGTCTCCCTTGCAAAAGAGATTCTGAATCTCAATGGGACTTCCTGGTTAAATAAAGGTAAATAAAAAATAAAATAAATTCATATGACAGACTTTAACAACTTTGCCTAAAAATGTGTATTTTCTTTAACATAAGGTTCACTGAAGGAAATTGCACCCCCACATCTGGCTAAAGCCACACCTTCTACACTGACAGAGTATAGAGCTTGGAGAGAGCCACTAGTGGCCAACAGAGGAATAATTAAGACCAAGGCTAAGACAAAGGGCAAAATAGACCTGAAAATGTGTAATCTAACAAATTAAACTTAGAAAGAAAGGAACTACCAAAATTGCACAAAGAAATTTACAAAGAACAAACACCAAACACAGTCTCCCCCTCCACATGGTTTAGCTCAGTGGTTCCCAACCTTTTTTCCTCGAAGCCCCCCCTGACTGAACGGAAGACTTGTCGAGCCCCCCCTGTTTAACTAGTGGCCTCTAAATTGTTATTGTATGATGAAAATTAGAATTAAAAACATTGATTTCAGCCATCTAAACAACTATTGTGGTGTTTTAGTGCTTAGAGTTGTGTTTTTACTAGGAAAGTTTCACTTATAACCACTTTTAGAACTTGACCCTCTGACCAGACAAAGCTCTGGGACCCCCTAGAATCTCAGGCGTCCCCCAGGTTGGGAACCACTGGTCTAGCTCAAGCCTTTAAATATGGATGACTTGAGGCCCGCCTCCTCTTTGTCTATGTCATGTGGAGAAAAGAAAATGCAGGTGAGTGAAAAATGATTAAACAGAAATGATTTTAAATTAACTGTTTTACAAAAATAAAGATATTTAAACGGATACATTAAAACAAACAAAGTAACAAAGCTCCTTTGTCACGGTGTTATTAGCTCGCTTGATCTAGAAATAATTTCACATGAGACTCTCTAATGTGGAGTCTCACATGTGAAACTAAACAGCTTGACTGAGAAAGCTTTCTCATAGACTTCACTAATATGGTTGTAAAGTTGGTCTCCTGTGTGATGTTGCATATGTTTCTTTAGGCTCTTAGAATGAGACATTTATCCCCACACTGGTCACACCTAAATGGTCATTCTCTATTCTGAACTCTCATATGCATCTGTAGGGTTTTAGAGTGTACAAAATATCTTTCACGCTGGTCACATGTTTTCTCCAGGTGGATTTCTTATGTGACACTAAGGCACTTGAACTAGAAAATGACTTTTTACAGACACACAGCTGAATGTTTTTTCTCCAGTATGGACTCTCAATGTGCTTTGAGAGTGCTTGTTTGAGAAAATGCCTTCTCACAAACATTACACCTAAAAGGTTTTTCTCCAGTGTGGTCTCATGTGTGTTTTGAGAGAGCTTGATATAGAAAATGTCTTCTCACAGACATTACACCTAAATGGTTTTTCTCCAGTGTGGTTCTCATATGCGACACCAATCCAGATGATGCAGAAAATGCCTTTTCACAAACATCACAGCTAAATGTTTTTTCTCCAGTGTGGACTGTCATATGTGACAATAGCTACTTGATGAATAAAATGCTTTCTCACAGACATCACAGCTGTATGGTTTTTCTCCAGTGTGGATTCTCATATGTGTTACTAAGGTACCAGATCTATTAAAGGCCTTCTCACAGAATTCACAGGTGTAGGGTTTTTCTCCAGTGTGGATTCTCATATGTGATATTAAAGTGCTTGAATGACCAAAGTTTTTTTTGCATACATCACAATTGAATGGTTTTTCTCCAGTGTGGATTCTCATATGTTTTACTAATGTGTCTGCTCTACTAAAGCCTTCCACAGACATCACAACTAAATGGTTTTTCTCCAGTGTGGGTTCTCATATGCAACACTAACATAGTTGATGTAGAAAATGCCTTTTCACAAACATCACAGCTAAATTGCTTTTCTCCTGTGTGGACTCTCATATGTGACAATAAGCTACTTGATGAATAAAACGCTCTTTCGCAGACATCACAGTGTAGGGTCTTTCTCCAGTGTGCCTTCTCATATGTGTTACCAGATTGGTTTGGTTATAAAAGGCTTTATCACAGATATCACAGCAGTAGGGTCTTTCTCCAGTGTGGATTTTCATATGTCTAACTAGGCAACTTGAAGTAGAAAAGGCCTTCTCACAACCTCACAGCTGTAGGGTTTTCTCCAGTGTGGATTCTCATATGTTTAACTAGGTAACCTGAGGTAGAAAAGGTCTTTTTACAGACATCACAGCTGACTCTGGTGTGACTTGTTTTGTAGTGTCTTTTGAGAGCTGAAGGATCGGGCCAAGTCTTCCCACGCTGGTCACAGCTGAATGTTTCTTCTCCAGTGTCAAAGCCCATGTCACTTAGACTTTGTAAATGCTGTCCAATACAGGCCACAGCTTGATCGTCCTTCTCCAGTGTGAGCTGTTCAGTGGTGATTTTCGAAAATTGAAGCTTAGAGTCACGTCTTCCAACCCTCGTTACAGATGAAGTTCTGCCTATGTACAAAGAAAAGAGGAGATATAGTTAATACAAATTTAATTTCAGCAGGTCAATTTAAATCTATCCTAAAGGTCTTGAAACTGGGTCTATGGTAGGGCTGGGCAGTAAACCATTTCATACTGGACAAACAGCTGTTCCACTACATACAGCTCTACTCCGACTGCCGGATCAGTTGCACAGCTGTTTTAATGAAAAAGACCGCTCCACATCCTCCGTATCCGCTGCGCAGGGCTCCGTCTCAGCTCCATCACCCGTCGCCGTCCGACCAAAATACAGGTCAAAGCTTTTTTTTCTCCACTCGAGTCCGGCCAACTCAATCTCCGCAGATCAGAAGCACAAAACAGGAATAAAAAGTGAACTATGTCTGGAATTACAAAGTAAAATCACGCACACGGACTTGATTTGATCAATAAAAAAAGTTTGTAGTTTTACACACAGCAGACTGTTAACTCATACTAGGTCATGACACATGGACAGAAAACAACGGAATTCTGCTCGTAACAGTTTAAAACCGAACCTCAGGAGAAGACCGTTATGTTTGATCCGACTTAAGAGTGATCTCATAAAGCGGGTGTCTGTGCTCTGATAAAGTTATTGATCTTCAACGAGGACTTTCATTTCACAAACTTGAGTTTTGGCCATGCTCTTCTTGAGCTCCTCGGGGCGACGCAGGCCTGTGGAGCAGACTGTAGTGGGATCAGCATAACTCACAATAAAGCGGTTTGTATTTTGACTGCAGTCATGTATTCTCATGTCTTCACCTCATTACAATTATGCGAGTCACTGTCTGTCACCTCTTGAGGACAGCAGCATTTTGTGGGACTATTCAAACCTGGGTTTATACCAGCCTGCGCATCTGCCAAATACTGTAACACCGATATAATTTTGAAAAATAATGCAATATAAATTTTTGGTCATACCGCCCAGCTCTAGTCTATGATTTGTAACTCCTTTTAGTAAACCTTCTTGTGATATGTTGGAATGTGTGTAACTGCCGTCTTGGCCAGGACTCCCTTGAAAAAGAGATTCATTTAAACAAGACTTTCCTGGTTAAATAAAGGTAAAACAAAAAAAGCAATAATAATGGTTGGATTTTGCATCTCTGGAGCTTAGTGTTTACTTAAGTTATGAAGGTCACAACATGCTGTGAGGTGCACCAAAGTTTTTACCACATGAAACCTGGTCTTTTTCTTCTGCCGTGGTCACAAACTAAACACTTCTTATTAAATGTGCATTTCATTCAGTTAACATGAACATTTTTAATAATAATATATTTTTATGTGCAAGCAGTTTTGCCAAAATTGTGCTGTCTTTCATAAATGTCAAAATAAAAAAAAAGTTGTTTTGTCTATGTCAATGAACAAAAGAAAATTCACAAACTATAATACCTTTTCTGAAAGGCACTTGTGTATTCTTATGGAGTTAAAACATACATCAGTCTATTCATAAATGTAATTTTCTGACTTAAAATGGTTGAAACTAGAACTAGTTCAATTTAACCTTACTGTTGCACTGCATGTTTTGTTCCTTCTGCTCACCCAAGTTAATCACAGTTCTGAGTTTAAAGTGATTTTCACAATTTAAGATTCAATTTATTTTTAATGTGATTCGATACATTAAAAAAGGCTTTTTTTCTCTCAGATCAAAGCCCTTTTAACTACATTTGCAAATGAATTTCTTTTATGCATGTTCTTATTTATTACTGTGACCTCGATTTATGTTAAAATAAGATTTGTAAACCAAACTACTTGTTTTATTTGATTAATCCTGAATGTAAATAGACCTCATTACGAAGCTGCACAGTGTTTTTTTTTTTTTTACTTTTAAATTATAATTATGTTTCATTTATTGTAATAATTGATAAAACAAAGAAAACTGCTCTAAACAGGGGTCAGGATTGGGGAAGGAAATAGCAGCGATGTTCTTTAGTTCCAGTGGGAAACATTGAAAACAGCAGGATTAACATCAGTTGTTTTTCTCCACAGATCCAGAGGATATATTCTGTCTCAAAACACTTCATTTAAACTCGTCCCTGTTTGTGGAGAAAGTTTTTATCAAGTGACAAAGTTATCCATTGACGTGTGCACTGTTAGATCCAAATATTATTATTATTATTATCTTTAGCTCATGGCGCACTTGTACAGCTCGTTCTCCGCAGCTTAGCACACTTATAAATCCCTGGCAGAGTTTCCGATGTGTTTTGGGGTTTTACTCTTTGTGGACACTTTAATCCACTGGTCCAAACGAGTTGTCACAGCAGAAATCTTTTCTCAGAGCTCCCGTTTGTGTACAGACCTGCAAATGCTAACGTTAGCAATCGCGGGCTGACGCTAGCTACACCCTCGGGCCTGAGGACCTACAACAACCTTAAGTCTTTTTTTAAGTCCTTAAGCTCAAGTTTTTCTATTTCAGACTTTTAGTAGACAAGCCCAAAGTTGCTGTACAGAAACAGGATTGTCTCTGGGGGGTAGAGCCTGTGGTGTGGGGGAGGGAGAGGTGACCAGATTCTCTGCATACAAAAGACAAACCTCCATCCCCCGAAGAAGTGCATCTACTGTCTCACATTTGATCACATGCTTTAGGTGCAACTGTCTGCACACAGCCAACACGTGTAGTTATTATACTTCTGCTCATCCCCAAAACTCCTCAGACTTTGTAGAAATGTCCCTTTGTACTGGTCATGAAAAGCTAACAGACTAGCACATGTTTAAGTTGATTCGTTGGTAAAAGTAGATTTCCCAGATGTGCAGAGTCAGACTTACAGAGAGTGAAGCAGGAGAGCAGGTTCAATGCAGGAGCAGCAGCAGTTCAGCCCTGGAGTCGTGTCTGAAGGTTTATTCTCTCCAAAGTTCTGGTTCAGTCTTCTCCCAAAGCTCTGCTGCTGGTTCAGTCTCCCTCCCTTTTTCCTGTTGTGGAGCCGAAGCCCCTCCCCCTGCTTCTTCTTCTTCTGCTTATTTCCGGCAGACTGAATGTCTCTCAGCACAGTGCTGCCTTTCTGGTTGAATGAGGAATTACATCTCAATTAAAGCCCATTAGATCCACAAAAGCAGTTCTCTGTAGAAAATGTACTAGTGCTCTAATTGCATAGTCATTTCCATGTGCCGGACTCAACAGTAAATTAAGACTGACTTCATTGCCTGAATTCTGTGACACTGTTTAAATAACTCACGTTGAGTTCTGTACAACGGACAATCAATAAACACATCTCATGTAAATGTTTTACTAACGGAAGGTCATTTTTATGTATGTATCTATATTTCTGTTTCTATGATTGTTTTGTGTGTTTTGTCTGACTCCCTCTCTCCTTCCCTTGGTGCTTTGCACATAGGAGAATAAAGAAGAATTTGTTCTTAATGTTTTGCCTGGCAAAATAAAGGTAAATAATAAATCTTTGACAGTTTGCTTTTGTTTGCAGTTAAACAGGGTGTTTCTTTGTTGTTTCTAGATCCCACAATAACCCACAGTGACCCAACCTTAGCCTAGTTAATAAAACAGACAGTTTTCGCTCTTTGCTTACATACACATAGTTGGGAGCCACCGTTGGGTTTATAGCAAAGTACTGGCGCCCCCTACTGTCACTTTCCCACACTTTTTGCCATTCTGCCATACGTAGTCTTTTTCTTAATAACTGACTTCCACTCAAACACTCCAGAAGCAACACATCTTCACACCTGGCTGTGCTAATCATCGCCATGTCCTCTGCTGATGTCTGACCGTCAAAGTTCTGCGCTCAAAGAATCTTCTACCTCACTGTTTGAGTCTCTCCAGGTGAAATGTGGAGTGTCAGATGTGATGTTGCATAATTAGGCTATTAGAAAGTGAACTTTTCAGAACATGATATTAAAATAGTAATTTAAGAAGGTGACTCAGAAATGATGAACATCTCTATTTTGGCTTACCAGTGTCAGTGGAATACAAGTCATTTCAAAAGACTTCACTGTATTGGAACATTTAAAGCGTGATGATACACTGTACGTAAAAATACAATGGAAAAGTTGAGCTAACAATAACTGAACAGGAGGATTAGAATGATGACACTAATCAAAACAAAGACATTTTTGGGTCGTGTCCTCTACTGCAGAACGTCTGGGCAGAGCTAAAAAATTGTTTTCTTGTTTTTTTTACATTTTAGGTGTTTTTTTTGTGTGGTGTGTGTGTGTTTGGAAATGTCATGTTGTGATAGAAAAGGATAACTTAAAAATGGTTTAAAACTGAGGAACCAACTAAGGAAAACTGGACTGATGTACTGCATGATATCTATGGAGACATTTGTGTCTGGAAACTGAATTTGAGAACATATCAGGTAATACACACACAAAAAAAAAGATCAGGTAAAAACGTGATAGTATCAAGCTAAAGTGATATATTTGTGGTGATATGGTAGCCAATCAGAGTTAGCAGTGCCCTATAAATTGGGGAGAAGTTTACCTGGTGCGTCCTCTCCATCCTCTGACGTCACACGCCGGCGCCGCTGTGCAGGTTCGGGGCTAGCGTGTAAAGCCTGATGTTGATGTTCGTTGAACTCGTCGTGATAGGAGCGTCAAGCCGCCAACGAAGGCCGTCATAGCCAACAACAACCTGATAGTATGACGTTATTACCTGATAGTATGACTTTATTATTACCTGAAAGTTTGACGTTATTACCTGATAGTATGACTTTATTATTACCTGAAAGTTTGACGTTATTACCTGCGAGTATGACGTTATTACCTAAAAGTATGATGTTATTACCTTATAATATGACGTTATTATCTGATAGTATGACGTTATTACCTAAAAGTATTACATTATTATCTGATAGTATGACGTTATTACCTGAAAGTATGACATTATACCTGAAAGTATGACGTTATTACCTGATAGTATGACGTTATTACCTAAAAGTATGATGTTATTATTTTATAGTATGACGTTATTATCTGATAGTATTACGTTATTACCATGACGGTATTACCATGACGTTAGTACCTGATAGAATGACGTTTATACCTGAAAGTATGACGTTATTACCTGATAGTATGACGTTATTACCTAAAAGTATGATGTTATTATTTTATAGTATGACGTTATTATCTGATAGTATTACGTTATTACCATGACGGTATTACCTGATATTATGACGGTATTACCATGGCGTTAGTACCTGATAGAATGACGTTTATACCTGAAAGTATGACGTTATTACCTGATAGTATCACATTTTTACCTGATAGTTATCATAAAATTTGGTGATACACTGTAAGAAATAACCGTAAAAATACACTTATTTTCAACAGTAACTAACCGTTTCAGTGAAAAGCAGTTTATTACCGTAGTTTTCTGAAGGAAAATATCAAAACAACCAGTCTGTAAGCCTATGTGTAAATTTACGGTTAAGTACAATATTTGTTCATCTGGAAGCACATGTGTTCTCTTGCCGGCACGTTTTATGTGAGGAGTATCGTGAAACGTCTGGGCACAAACCCTGCTTTTTTCGACATTTACTTCAAAAATAAGGTAAACCATCTAATTTTTTAATCCTAGCTGTTAAATTAACTGTATTTATATTGAAAATGTGATAGTTGAACGGCTTTTGTGTCGTGCTTTGACCATGACAGGTCATCACATGTAACACAGGCACATTTTGTCTTAAATTTAATGTGTTGGATGTATTGTACTTGAGGTTTATTGTATGGATTTAACCATACATCGTGACCGTGCCTTGGTGCTCCATGTCAGCTTGTGTTTCCACCACATAAATGCAGGAATCACATTAGTCTTATGCCTCTTCTTATCCTACAGGTGCACTGCTTGTGTCAAACTATTTCTCCACTCTGTAAACTTTCTTTGCTGATGAGAGCGGAGTGCAACAAGTGGAGACACGGGACACAGCTCCTCTACTGTCCACGCGTATGCACCCAGGGACTCTCCGGTCATCAGTCTACTCTGATCTACCCATGGAATACTTCAAAGAGAAAAGGGCTATTCCTTTCTAATGTAAGTCCTCTTTATCTTCAGCATTTACTCTATAAGATGCTTAATTAGCTGTATTTTTTGTAGATGTCTACTGCTGATTGCTGAGAAAACTTTGATTCTGCCTGCAAGTACAATGCTTCTTCTTACTGGTAAGTACCTTATTGGGCTTTTGTAGCATACAATATCAATTTCATGTGCACAAAATGTTTGTTTTCTCATGTGAAGGTATGCTCTCGTAATGAATGTCATAATAACAGGTCTTCACAGCAAAACACAATTGTATTAAGATGCTCAGAGTAGGGCTGAAACGAATTATTGAGTAATTTGATTACAAAAAATCTTTGATTATTATTTGCCTCGATTTGTTTAATTTGTATATTTAATTAAAACGGCATGAATCTGTGGGGAACTAGTAAGCAGCGCTTGTTTCACACGGAGCTTATTCCAGGACGGCACCGCTGCTGCAACTACAGCACAGCGGAGGAAACAGCCGTGTATTTTAAACTAACAAGTCTGTATTTGGAGGAGACTTGTGTTTGTGAGAGAGCAGAGTGCCGAAATCATAAAACAAACAAAGTCACTCACAAGGGACAAACTTACGGAGGCTAAATTGAACTGCCCACGGAGCTAACGCTGCAAAATGACTCGAGCTCTAAAAAGACAAGCTGCAGATACAGCGCTCAGAGCTGTAACGTTATATTCATAATTTACATGAAACAGACTCACACATTTGTGCAGGTTTTTAGCTCTGCTCCCAGTCTGTCACATTTGAGACACGTGCAATACTTCAGACGCAACGTCAAGTGCTTTGAGTCAAACCCTGAGTCTACAGATGTTTGTGGATTTAACACTGAATCTAATGATAAGTCACAAAGACATAATAAGCTCTCATCTCCCATCTCAACACACTTCTGCATCTGTGTGAAAATAATCTCAATAAGATGGTGAAATGTGGCTCACTTATTATATTATGATATTAAACTTGTGTATTAAGGGGGACGTTTGTTTTTTATGTGCAATGAAAAATAATTGTGTTACTAAGCAGAAAATCTTTATTATCCTTATAAAAATGTTTTACGAAATGTAAAAAAGTTAATAGATAACTTGATTAATCAAAATAAATAATCAATAGACTAATCAAAGACTGAAATAATCGATAGCTGCTGCCCTAGCTCAGAGCAAACATAAAGTCTGTCTGTCTCTGTAATCTGTTGGTAAAATTCTTGATTTGTTTTTGTTTTGGCTCATTGTTTCAGTGGGTGACCACGGATGGCTGATGGTCAGTACTGGAGGACAGACAGTCTGTGAAGGCAACTTCAAGATCAACTCATTCTTCCTTTTGGTCAGCCTCATCACGCTGAGTGGAGTGACAGCATTAAACAAATGAGTGTATCAAAGCTGTGGACTTGTTGCCTTTAATGGCATATATCAATATTATAGCTTTATACGTGTGAGAATAACATTGTCGCATATCAGGCTTCCATATCCACCAACAATTAAATGTTTCTTAAGACAAGATACTACAAATATGTTCTTAATTGTTTGCTTTTTGGTTATTTGCCTTTCTCAACATTAACCTTTCATGTGAAAGCAACATACTAGTATCTCAATCTGCTCCTAAATCTCTACATAAAATTACTTTATTAAAATCATTAATTTAGCTCCACCACACCAGACTTTACAAACTTGAATTGAATAAAATTTTGAAAGTTTCTACAGAAGAATTTGTTGTTATCTAATTCAAACCCACATTTGCACAATGTGCAATGTGCAAATGTGGCTGTTATTACAGATAAAATGCCTTATAAAAACATTACAGATGAAAAACTTGTAATACATATCTTACATTTATGTGACTAAACTACAGAAAATGTAAATTTAAGATATTCACATTGATAACTTCAATTTAAGATTTGTCATATTCACCAAGCACAAGTTGACATTTTTAGTTTCTGCAAAAATAGATGAGTGCCTTTAAACAGACACTGAAATTACAAAAACTAAATAAATAAATAAAAAGTCAATAATTTTTTCATGCAATAGTTACCAATTTGCAAATAAGCATCCTAGACTCATTCACTTTTGCCCTTACTGAAAGACTTTGTGTTTTCCAAATGTTTAAAATGGTCAATTAAGAATTGCAGTTTATGTTGTGTATCTGTTTTGAAATAGTGTATTTTTTTGAAGTGCTTAAATAAAACATGTTTTCAAGGAATTTTGGTTTCAGAGTTTTATTTTGAAAAGCCTATCTGCTTGTAGCAGTGTAATACCGTTATTGGTTTCTATTGTATTAAACCGTTAAATAAGACTACAGGTAGATACCGTTAAATATACAACAGCAATGTACAGTAAAATAAAAAAAAAATACGGTAATGTACTGCAACATGTTACATACTAAGCTGTTATTTTAGCTACGGTAACAATACTGTCAATGTACGGCATTCTACAGGCAAATATTGCTGCCAGCTCTTTACTGTTAAATAACGCTATTTTTTCTTACAGTGTACATCTGAAACGAATATAGAGATTGGCAATACTGGGTTCGCACAGATTGTATTTTATGATTTTCCATGACTTTTCCAAAACAATAGTCAACATTTCCATGATTCACACGACTTTATTCATACGTCAATTAAATATTTGTTTTCATTAACTTAAATCTTAATTGTATTAATTTCACAGATTTATAAACTTACATGATAAGTGAAAATGTTTTAAACTTGATTTAGTTTTCTATGTCCTAGCCAAACAAGAGTGGCACTGTGTCAAAGCAAATCATTCCAACTATTGTTCAGGGCTCCAAACTAACTTTTTTGGGAACCATCCCGAATTTCTTCTAATATAATTGGCTAGATTATTAAAAATTTAAATAAAAATATATCTGTAATATATTAAAGTTTGTAATTTGTGACTTAATTTCAGTTCTTTTCTTTAATAAAGCTACAGATTATAGAATCCTTCTAAAGGGCTTGAATGAATGAATTTTTGTCCATTTTGACATTCCTGAGACATCTTTATACTGAGTTGAATAAAATGTGTGGTTACCTACTTAACTTACTTAATCTCGAGTCCTAAATTACATTTGTAGTTTTTATTTGTGCTTTGTGCTTGTGTGACAGAGGCAGGTTAAAGCAGGTGCATAAGACCCGTTTACTGTTAGTAAACAAAGATGGCTGCACGCGGTAACTGGTGCCCTGAGTGGTGCCCAGTCTCAGGCTTTCAAGCTACGCTGGTGCATTTTCATTAAAAAATCGCAAAACTCTCTTTAAAACTCAATTTAACGAACAGCAAGCGACTCCAGATCCATGTACAGTTAGCTACTGAATGTTAGCATGACGTTAGTAAGTGTCCCGACATTCAGGCCACCTGATATTTACTTATATTTGATGGAAAAAACTCCATGTGCACAAGAGAAAAGCTTGAGCTACAAATCCCTTGATGAGTTTGACGACGTAATTTGCGGAAAAGCACAGAGGTGAGTTACCATGACATTACTTAAGATGTTTGTGCAAGTTGTGTTAATTATTTATCAATTATCAGTGGAGAATTAGACTCACAGTAAACTGCACCTGTGGCATTATTTTGTGTTGATTTCTACAGAAGATTATTGTATAAAAGACTCCAAGGATATACTTACATGACTCTGAGGCGATGTATTTGTTTTAATAGTGATCCCTAATTTTTTCTATAGATTTTAGCGGCAAGCTAATTAGCCCGAAAAATCCCGAGTTATAAAATGTGTCAACTGGTGCAAACCCAAGGAACACATTAGGAATGGTCAGAGCTTCGTTGAAGTCATTGTTAAGTTTTCTAACCGTTTAATATCGTTAGTACAGACTACTCGTTTTGAATAGAAACTAATGGGGAAATCTGCGGAGGGCACCAGTGCGGCTCCGCCCCCAAAATGACGTAGGTCTGAACGGGTCTATACAGCAGCAGCACATCCGATTAGCTGTGTTAGCATCATAGTTTAGCATCTGTTAACTCTTACACAAACTGACCTCTGTGTGGACACGATGTGGAGTTAGTGCAGAAGAGTTCTAGCGCATTTAGTAACAAAGCTGCAGTTCAAATGAGTCGCACGAAAAGGTTTGAAAACTCAAAATAATTTTGATAGAAGCTAATGTCGCATAGGGCTAGCGGTGTCGCGTATGCTCGCGCGTAATGCCTTTTCTTAAAAACTTGAATGTGAACAAAATTAGATGAATCTGTTTGTTGTCATTTTCCTAAACTTTTCCAGGGCCTGGAATTTGGATTTTCATTTTCCATGACTTTCCAGGTTTTCCATGACTGTATGAACCCTGAAAGACATGTTCACAGGCTGATCAAACTTGTGTGAAAGTGTTTCCAGACGAGTCTTGCTGAGCCTCGGTGGTGTGTGTCGCCTCCTCGTGACAGATGAGGCTCTCCTGAGGGATCTCCTCCTGGATCAGAGCATCAGTCAGCTCCTGGACAGTCTATGGTGCTACATGACATTGGTGATTGGACCAAGATAATGTCGCTCAAGCATAAACCTAGCTTTGTCATGCATCAGAACAAACCAAAAGCCTACAGCACCAGCAGGTATCCCAATGGGTCTGAGAATCTCATCTTGGTATCTAATGGGGGACAAATGGCTGGAGTTGGTGGTCTGTAGGCCTATGGGTTGTATCTTGTCCCCCTGGTCTTAGTGTTGATGTGTTGATGTGTCTCAAAGAGTTGTTTTGTGTTTTGGCTGCTATGAGCTCCAGAGGCAACGCCCAGAGTGTGACATACTGAGCTGATTTTGTGCTCCCAGTTAATTTAGTGAGCATTAACTTGAGAAGATGAGCAGTGCAAAATTCAATAAATGCACTAACCTTGGCTGTTTTCAGCAAACGCATATAAGAAAATAAAATTGAGAGTAAAACAACATGTAAGGCCTAATATTTTCATGTTGCTTGACCTTCTCGCACTGATCCACTGTCATGTTCTGCAAATATGTGCTTCACTAGATTAACTGGGATCAGACATGAGCTTCAGCGGCCAACACACAAAAACATTTTTTTCACGCCAACGCCAAAACACAGACCAGGTGCAAGATAGGACCCTATATATCAGATCACAACTTTTTGGTCTTTTTGTACAGTGGATTAGTTTATGTGTTTTTGCTTGCTTGATCTAGAAAAAGGCTTCTCACACATAGACATAGACATCACAATATGGTTGTAAAGTTGGTCTCCTGTGTGATGTTGCATGTTTCTTTCGACTATTAGAATGTGTAATAAAGAAGAGTCCCGCACTTTGGCTACTTGCAAAAATAGTGAAATTTATTTACACGAGGTGAGCAACATTTCGGCTACTGGACCTTCATCAGGCCTTAAGTAGGTGTAGCATAGATGACGACAACAGCATTTTTCATAATAAAGTGCCTAGACATTGGCTATACAAAATATACATACAAAATATGTAGAAAATAGCATACATACATGTGATGATTATCACAAACAGGAAACCAGTAAAAACCTGTCAGCTAACATTCAAAACTCTATGTGTGCTTGTTTACTCTCCATAATCTACAAAGCAGTGCATTACAAAAAGATGGTAAGATTAAATTCATCATTAAGGCTTTGGGAGCCAATGTCTGGAGGGTGTATATCCAGTAGTCATCAGGTTGTTTTAGCTGCAGTTCATGATCACCGCCTCAAGAGGGCGGAGGCACATGCTCAATACCACAAAAGCGAAGGGTAGTGATGGGCTAAACGAGCCGAGGCACCGATACAGCGCTGAGAGCGAGGCCTCAGCGAGTTGTGTCACCGAGCGCATCGCTTTAAGAAAAGTCACGTGACCAACGCAGTTACGGAATCGAAAAGTATCAGTCTGTATCATGTGTCACTGAGGCACCAGCTCAGACAACACCAGAGAGCAGCAACGAGCGTCAGAGGAGGCACTGCTTCACCAGTCCTCTCGGGAAAAAAGAACATAAAACTAAATAGTTTTTTAACATGTATTATATTTCATAAATGTTTTCTGAGACGATTCCCTTGATTTTCTGTGAATGTTGTGACGTAAAAACGCAAAAATAACCAGGATTTGCAAATGCAAATATAGTGTGGTTAATAGTTATTTGGTTCTCCGCACCTACATGACATCACTATCTGTGTGGCTTGACTGGCTAACCGCTGATCCCGAGTACAAAAGGTTGTGGGTTCAAGACCAATGGCAGTATTATGTTTTTCTCCACTTTAAACTCATGTATGGAGACCTATATTCATATAAATGTATGTTATTATGCAATTTCAACGTTTCATATGCAAATGTTTCAAGCACAATGTATAAAACGTTTTCAAGCCAAAAAGAAAAGTATGAAAAAATTTTGAGTGAATATTGCTAAGAACAGAAATATTCCTTTATTTTTCTACTACATTATATATTTATTAAACATACACTTAATTGTTGATAAGTAAAAAAAAAGTACAAGTAAAAAAAAAAAATACTTACTGGTAATCATACAATGTAGACCTACGAGGTTTCTTTTGTAATTGGCTAAGGCTGCAGTAAATTTTTTAAACCACCAGATGGAGCCCACACACACACCAACACTGTGTGATCTAGTGTCGACACAATGAGGGGAAAGTGTGATACACACCTCGAGGCATCATCTACCCATCACTGACAAAGGGTGCAGACGTCATGGTGGCAGACATTAAAATGGACTGCCACTGGGTATTCTCTTTTATGTTCACTGATCCTCTGCTTGAATTTTCTAGTCGTTTTGCCAACATAGGCCAGGCCACAAGGACACCGCAAGAGATAAATCACATGTGTAGATGCGCATGTGACGAAGCCCTGGTGAAAAAACTTATTCCCGGTATGAGGGTGTTGGGAGTGATTTGTTTTGTTTCTCTTATTACACAGTGCACAACATCCACATCGGTAGTACCCGTCTGGAAGAGGGGCCAGGAGCGTCTGTGCCGGTGTTGGTGCAGCTGTGACGTTGCGAGTACCAGGTGATCCTTTAAATTCTTGCCTCTCCTGTTGACAAAAAGAGATGGATGTCTAAACGTAGCGGACCGCTCAGAATCGGACCTTAAAATGTGCCAATGTTTTCAAAAATGATCCTTATGGGAGAAGAGTGAGCAGAGTATTGGGTGACATAAGTAACTGAAATTAGTTTTTGTCTTTTTCAGCAGTTCGGAGCGTGTTTTTATCAGGTCAAACCATTTACCTGATGAAGGCCCAGTAGCTAAATGTTGCTTCACCTCCTGTAAATAAATTTCACTATTTTTGCAAGTAGCCAGAGTGCGGGACTCCAACGCACCTGCTCCTTTATATGATGTGCGAAGTTTGTTTTTTTTTAGACTATTAGAATGTGAAACTTTTTTTCCACACTGGTCACAGCTGTATGGTCTTCAGTGTGGATTCTCATATGTGTTACCAAGTTGTCTGCTCTACTAAAGGTCTTTTCACAGACGTCACAGCTAAATGATTTTTCTCCATATGTTTTTGAGATGGCCTGATTGACAAAATGTCTTCTCACAGACACCACAGCCATAAGGTCTTTCTCCTGTGTGAATTCTCATATGTTTTACTAAGGTGTCTCCTTTCCTAAAGGCCTTCTCACAAACATCACACCTAAATGGATTTTCTCCCGTGTGGGTTCTCATATGCAACACTAATCCAGATATGTAGTATATGCCTTTTCACAACATCGCAACTAAATGGTTTTTCTCCAGTGTGAATTCTCATATGTGTCACTAATCCAGTAAATGTAGTAAATGCCTTTTCACAAACATCACAGTTAAATGGTTTTTCCCCAGTGTGGACTCTCATATGTGTTTGAGAGAGCCTGATTGAGAAAATGTCTTCTCACAGACTTTACAGCCGTATGGTCTTTCTCCAGTGTGGATTCTCATATGTTTTACTAAGGTGTCTACTCTTCTAAAAGTCTTCTCACAGACATTACAACTAAATGGTTTTTCTCCAGTGTGGATTCTCATGTGTGTAACCCAATTGCCTTGGGTTTAAAAGCCTTCTCACAGACCTCACAGCTGTAAGGTTTTTCCCCTGTGTGGACTCTCATGTGTGTTACTAGAAGACCTGAGGTACAAAAGGTCTTTTTACAGACATCACAGGTGGAGAGTTTTTCTCCAGTGTGTATTCTCATATGTCTAACTAGGCAGCCTGAGGTAGAATAGGTCTTTTTACAGACATCACAGCTGTAGGGTTTTTCTCCAGTGTGGATTCTCATATGTGTTACTAGGTAACCTGAGGTAGAAAAGGTCTTTTACAGACATCACAGCTGACTCTGGTGTGACTTGTTTTGTAGTGTCTTTTGAGAGCTGAAACATCGGGCCATGTCTTCCCACACTGCTCACAGCTGAATGTTTTTTCTCCAGTGTCAAAAGTCTTGTTGCTTAATCTTTCTAGACTTTGTAAATCCTGTCCTTCACTGGCCACAGCTGAATCGTCTTTCTCTGGTGTGAGCTGTTTTGAGGCCTGAAGCATGGCGTCACGTCTTCCAACACTCGTCACAGATGAAGCTCTGCAAATGTACAGAGAAAAGAGGAGATATAGTTAATACAAACTTAAATCAAAATGTGACTTGGTTGGATTTTTTATCTCTTTAGTGTTGACTTGAGTCGTGAACATTGCAACATGCTGTGAAGTGCATCTGAAGTTTTCACCACATGAAATCTGGTTATTTTCTTCTGCCATTGTCAAAAACTAAACATTTCTTACTAAATATGGATTTCATTCAGTTAACTTGAAAATGTCTTTTTTGTGCAAAGCTGTTTTGCCAAAATTGTACTGCCTTTTCATAAGTATCAAAATAAGAGAAAGTTGTATTGCTCATGTCAATGACAAAAGAAAATTCACAAACTATAATACCTTTTCTGAAAGGCACTTGTGTTATTCTTATTGATTTAAAGCATACATCAGTGTCTATTCATCAATGTATTTTTCTGACTTAAAATTGTTGAAACTGAAACTAGTTCAATTGAACCTTACTGCAGCACTGCATGTTTT
This sequence comes from Mugilogobius chulae, assembly GCA_038363315.1. Taxonomy (NCBI): domain Eukaryota; kingdom Metazoa; phylum Chordata; class Actinopteri; order Gobiiformes; family Gobiidae; genus Mugilogobius; species Mugilogobius chulae. The sequence continues at coordinate 901,751 of CM076396.1, forward strand.
GTTCCTTCTGCTCACCCAAATGAATCACAGTTCCGAATTTAAAAGTGCTTTCACATTTTTCAGTGACCAAAATCAGTTTTGCTCTAACCACAGAGCGAACAACAACTACGACACATTAGTAAACATCTTGACTAATGACTGATTTGTGTCATTATAGATCATCAATTAAAAGAAACAATCAATTCTAAACTTGACTGACTAAAAACTTTCTATATGCTTCTGTAAACTCACTGTTCATGTCGTGATGAAGACTGTGTGTTCACAAGTCTCGAAAAAGCTAGACGACAAAGTCTTTGACATAAAGCAACTTCTGATGAACTTTATGTCCAGCTTCAGTTTGTCATTTCAAATAAAACAAGATGACAGCCTGGTGCGTTCTCATGCATGTGTGTGGAGAAGCACAGGTTCAACATGTCAACATATGTATGAGCTACAACAACACACTACTAAACTACACACATAGAAGCTGATCAAAAGAGTGAAAAACATGGCATATTTCAAAGAAGCAACGAGAGAAGCACAGATCTTTAACGTGAGATGAGACAAGTTTGATTTAGCTCATTCTAAATGACAGAAGACAATGGGCTACTTGCTGTAAATGGGCTGAATTTCACAAAAAAAATATTTAGGTTGGGCTTTTTTAATCAAAGGAGTATTTTTATTGGATTGTGTAGAGGGTATTTTCAGGGATGGAAAGAATTTAAAATGATTTAAGTCCTTTTTAAAACCACAAACTTAAAAAATTTCTATTCCCAAGTCATTGAAAGTATGTCACAAAGCTGCTTTAAAAAAAAAAAAAAAGATCTACTGAACTAAGAAAAAAGAAACCGATTTATACAGCAACTGAGAATTCCCTCAACTAAAAAACAGAAGAAGAAACACCAATTGTGTTTTAACATTTAGAATATTATTATGTATTTCCAACAGAGCAGCAGCAGCAGAGTGAAATAGATCAGGAAATCTGACACAAATTGCTGCATAAAAAATGTAAGATCTGCACAAACAGACAAGCCCAAAGTTGCTGTACAGAAACAGGATTGTCTCTGGGGGGTAGAGCCTGTGGTGTGGGGGAGGAGAGGAGGCATACAAAAGACAAACCTCCATCCCCCGAAGAAGTGCGTCTACTGTCTCACATTTGATCACATGCTTTAGGTGCAACTGTCTGCACACAGCCAACACGTGTAGTTATTATACTTCTGCTCATCCCAAAACTCCTCACACTTTGTAGAAATGTCCCTTTGTACTGGTCATGAAAAGCTAACAGACTAGCACATGTTTAAGTTGATTCGTTGGTAAAAGTAGATTTCCCAGATGTGCAGAGTCAGACTTACAGAGAGTGAAGCAGGAGAGCAGGTTCAATGCAGGAGCAGCAGCAGTTCAGCCCTGGAGTCGTGTCTGAAGGTTTATTCTCTCCAAAGTTCTGGTTCAGTCTTCTCCCAAAGCTCTGCTGCTGCGTTCAGTCTCTTCCTTCCTTTTTCCTGCTTGTGTAGCTGAAGCTCCTCCCCCTGGTTTTGGGGGAGAAGCATCACAGTGGGTGTTTATCAATGGAGCTCAACAGTCTCCGCCCACTTGTTTCTGGAAGTACATTGTATTTTATCACAGAGATTTTTTTCTACAAACTTATCCAGCATGTTCTTATAACCAGCTGCATCTATTCTAGACTTCCCAAGTAAGATTACAACAATACATAGTTCCAAATATAAAAATGTGGAATATTACAATAATTTCTGTCAGTCAATTTACATCAGTTGCCTATCTAGAATATTTTTAATGACATGAGCACAGCAGAATTAACTGAATCTTCAAACTGGAAAAGGTGATGCGATTATCTTTTACTTATGTTATAACATTGTGTCATTAAAATAATCCAGGCATGACTTTGCTTGAGCCTTAAAAACATCTCACTAACACTGGTGTGGCATGCGGGAGTTACAGTTTCACTTTTAGCTTAGCTGTTTCTACTTGGCAAACCCAAAAAGATACATTTAACACATTATTATAAAATAAAATACCAACAACCTCACCTGGGATTTGGCTCAGGACCATGTAGCTAGATTAAGTCACATAGGTTCGCTGTCAATAATCAGGCTTGAATCAAAATGATCAAAGACATGTATGACATTTATTTGTACAGTTTATAAAATAAATAGTGGGACAGAGCCATCCCTAGCGCAGTCCAAAGTTCACAGTTTAGCCCATATCGTATAGATTCAGTCTGTTCCGTTCAATTGGGCTAAACAACATGGAAGAACCAAAGGCAAGGCAATGCTATGTAAGACAAGGCGACTTAAAGGCAAGGTGGCTACAGTGCATTCGTAGCTCCAGGGCACACCTCTAAAAGATTAAACAAACATTACCCCTAAATATACTTCTAGACATTAGTTTAGGCGACTACGTTGTGCTACACACCTGACATAGCTGGACATGCTCAGCAGAGGCTTCGGTAGAGACGCCAGGCAGGACGCACACCCGACCACCGAACAACGAACAGCATCGCAGCTTTCACAGGCCCATAGCAGAAAGCACTACATTCCAACATTTAATCAGCGCTGCTACATTTTGCATGTGTAGCAGGATGGCCTATAGCGCTCCTGTTTTGATACGTCAGGTGAGAGGCTGCCCTATAAAAGGACCATCCGCGCACCGGTCGACCTCTCACCTCTGACGTCAGACGCCGCAGGCTGCGGGCAGCTGGTCGGCAGGAGCTAGTCGAGCTAACGCCAAATAAACGCAGAAAGTCACTGATTGTCGGGCGTAAAGCCGGGTGACTGCGCAACGTTATGGCGCTTATGTTGGTGAGTAATTAGATGTCATTGGGCTAACTTAATGTTGTTTTTAGTGTGGGATGTTTCAAAGTGCGAGGCGCTCCCCCCGAGCCGCTGTGTTTGTGTCCATTTGATCATTAACTTGGTAAGCAATCACTCGTTTTCGTCATTTCACTAATTCATTATTTTATGAAGGCTACACCACGCTTTTGTTTTAGTTTGGCGCTTCAGCGTAGGGCCAGCGCTGGATCTGTCCTGTTCAGCTAGCAAATAGCAATGCTAAATCTGGTGGTGCTTTTTGATCATGAGCCTCCCCTTTTGGATACGCTGGTTAACTGTATACTGATTGTACGTTCTCGGGAGTCAACTTAACTGTTTAACATTGAACTGTGGACTGGATTGCTTGTCCTTTTCAATCAGGGCAGCATCAAGGTATCCTCGGTGATTAACTAAACTACTAATTAACTGTTATAATAAAGACTTTGTATATTTTTTATAAGAAATCCTGTCTCTAGTCTCATATTCAGCTAGTTCAACGAACCTGTGTCCTTCTATTTATTATACTTTATTTTGTGGCATATGCAGTGGCGTTGTTGGTCATATTTATTTACAATATTAATTACAATTTATTTAGCAACACCTCTCGGTTACACATGAAACACTTTTATAGGTGAATGATGAGTGGCATATAGGCTGCCTGCTTATACCACTTTTGACAGCTGCAGGTCCTACCCCTCAGCATACCCACTACTGCCCGGCTGGGTTTGAGCCACCACAGACCTGTGCCAAGATGCTGTGACCTCACACGCCCACTTCCTGCCCTTCACCGCGGCTCCACCACTCCTGACTATTGCTTTGTCTTTTAACATCAACACAAACAGGTTATTTCCACAGTCACATTTGCTGTCATGCAGTCTTTGGGTTAAACAAAAAAAAAATATAATAATAAATGCAAAACAAAAAACAAGTTTATGTAACACAGTAGGTGTATGCTATTCAACAACAGTGGCAATTAACCGTAGCTTTCACAGGTGTATCCATTTAGTCACATGACCATAAAGTTTGCTGCACAAAACAAAAACGCACACAATTTGCACAAATAAATCAGAAAAACAAACACATGCAAATTATCAAATTAAAAAAACAAACAAAACTTAGTTGGTCAGGCACTTTAAGTTTACCAAGGATTGCAACAGTTAAAGACAACCTCCTC
>CM076396.1:906728-975772 GCA_038363315.1 Mugilogobius chulae
AAGTTGGCTGAAGCGCGTCGGGCTCCGTGAGGCTGAGCCAGGACAACGGGCGTGCCCGAGCTAGTCTTCAGGAATGCTCCGGAGAGTTAGCTCTCGTCATCCAGGATGGCCGGCCGCAGTTGATGTATCCGACTCTTTCTAGCTAATTTGACGCCGAGCAAGGTCACTCACGCGCTGGCCTGGGCACTGTTCGCGATCAGCACGCGTCTGCTCGCCCTTGTGCTGCGCCAGTCCATACCACCGCTCACCGTCGAGCCTCGGCTGCCTCCGCGCCGGCTGCTCTCCCGGTCGCGGTCGCTGCGGCTAACGCGCTCCTGCCGCTGACTCGTGCTCTCGGACGACATCACTCTGCCTCAGCGGCTCTGGAGCCCGCACGACAGGACCGACGCACCCGACGAACGAGCCGCAACGCCAACAGACGCCGAGCGCAGCGGAGCGCAGCTGAGAGGAGAGCGGGAGAGAGACCGCGCAGCTCCGCAGAGCCAAAGAGAGAGCGCAGACCGAGACACAGACGCAGGAGAGCGCACCGCGACGTGAGGAGAGGCGAGAGAGAGACGGCGGAGAGAGAGAAAGGAGAGAGCAGATGAGTTCTAGAGAGAGAGAGGAGAGCGAGGTAAAAGAGGTGAGAGGGAGAGAGACAAAGATAGATAGATAGAGAGGGACAGAAAAAGGAGAAGGAGGGAGAGTGACAATAAAGAGAGAGAGAGGAGAGGGAGAAAGAGAGAGACAGAGAGAGAGGAGGGAGAGAGAGGGGGCGAGAGAGAAGAAGAGAGAGAAAGAAAGGGATGGGGAGGGGAGACGAGAAAACGAGAGGAGAGAAAGTGAGAGGGGGAGGTGAGGGAGAGACGAAAAAGATGGGGAGGAGAGAGAATGAAAACTAGAAAAAGAAAAAGACGGAGGGACGAAAAGAGTTGCATGGGAGGGAGAGAGAGAGGGTGAGAGAGAGAAAGATGAGAGACAAGAAACTGTAATGGGGGAGAGTTAGTGAGTGGAAGAACAGAACAGAATAAAAAAACAAGAGAGAGCAAAAGAGAATGAATAGAGAAAGAAAACACAAAAAGCTAGAAATAATAAACTATGATTATTGCTAAAGACACGACACACCTGCGTTACCCATTCATGTGTGTGTCGCTCTCTGCTCCAATGGGCCGTCCCACAGCCTTCTTCTGCTTAGCTTCTGGGATCTGATTGGATAAGTACGGATCCTTTTCAGCCGATGTCAAGGTGACGTCACAGCTCTAAAAAAAAACAACAACAAAAATCTCATTAAAAGTTTGAGGTTTATCATGAAATCACGATTATTTGCTTGGAAAGGGAAGCGGAGCATCAGCGCTTCTGTTAGAGTGAAGAGGTGGGTTTGTCCTATACAAAATGGGCTGTTGCATTCTACAGTTGTAAAAGAAACAGTCCGGGACCTACTTTCACGACTCAAGGAAATACCCGAGCACTTCAAAGCTCCGTGTTGCATAATCGTTGTGAACTGTTTGTGTGTAACATTAGCCTGACCTTAACCAGCCATGTGTTATGACCAGGGGTGGGGAAGTAACAATGAAACATCAGATGGAAAGGTTAACTAAAATTGTAAATTATTTATCGTCAAAATGAAGGTAAAAGTGTTAACAAAAGGTGTCCAAAATTTGGTTTAACATTTACAGAAAAAAAAAGTAACGATTTGAGTACAAAAATGAACTTAACAATAAAAAAAAAAAAGAATCAACCAATAAATCAAATGCTCCAACTAAACTAAATTTAAAGAGAAACTAAACTCAGAATCAACTTTTTTTCACTGTCAGACTGTTTATATGGAGTCAAAATTGAATTATCTACTGTTTCCAGGCCTTTTTTGGATATTTTTGTGCAAACTCGGCTCATTTTGCAGTTATGTGTGCAAAAAACCGCGGCTGTACTGCCACGATAGACAAACACTGTCAGTGCATTTTCAGTTCACCGCTGACGTCACAGTGAGTTGACGCGACAGGACGAATCGCCCAGGTGGTTTATCTAAACTTCCTCCTCTGACATCGCTGCTGTGGAGAGTTTAAAGCTTCACCCACTGTGTAATGACATCAGCCGTCATGTGGTTCAGCTTCATCAGCGAGTGGTGCGATGTGCAGCCGCTTGTACATCGATGCCGCTGGTTCAAAACTCGTGCCTGTGTTTTTCATTTTCGATTTCCATTTTAGAAATAACTCACATAATAGGCTTATGCGCTTATGTAGACTAAAGTTTCATACGTATGTTTTGTCAAGTAAATATAAAAAAAACTTAAGCAAGTAAGCAAAGACTTGATGCTGTTGCTGTACAGCTTCCTCAGCTGCAAATCTCACGTCAGGACCAGGACCGCTCCAACACAAACTCACATAATTACCAAGCTCGCTGTTCATATTTGGAGCTGTCAATCAAATGTCTGTTCACACCCCACCTGGGCGTCTCTTAAAAGGCTCCTGCATCTCCCACTTTTGCGAGTCTGTTTGAGGTTCAGTTGTGGGCGGAGTTAAGGCCAGCCCACACCCAAAGCACGGCCGCGCCGCGCGGCACCATCACTTGCCCGCGCGCCAGACCCAAGCGTCAACACTCACCAAATGCCGGCGACGCTCGGCGTATTTTTTAACGATACCGCGGTCATAGTGGTGAGTAATATGATAATATGTTCTAAATAATGAAAGGCATTCAGCGTTCATCATTGTAAACGAAATAGCACCGACAAGGTAACTGCGATACATTATTTAAACCATAGAAGAAGAAACTTACGGGTGCCGGGCAGGATCATTTCCTGGGGCGGCGCAGCGACCAGAAACAAACAAAAACCGAATCACGGCGCATTGTAAAGCGCGCGAGCCCCGGTGTGTGTACATTCATAGAAATTAACCTGGCGGGCGCAGAGCGTCCCGGTATGCGCTTGCCTTTAGTCTCTCTCTCTGTGTTTAGCCTCACTTTAATAAACAAAATTTGCAATAATAATACTAAACGAGTATCCTCAACGAAAAAGAACTAAACAAATGTTATTTGCTGCTAAAAAAACTTAAATCCAAGCAAACTAGCGGCGCGCGTCGAGGCCTCGCTCAATCAGGTGTGCCGCAGGATTGGAGGAGCGGAGTGAGGTGGGCCAATCGGGGGAAAGGGATCCAAGGAGTAGTCAGCCACCGGCCAATGGCGAAGATTCCTCCATCGTACATGCGCACAAGAACACAGAGAAAAACAAGAGGGGCAAACTAACACCGTGCAAGTGCAGTTTCAAGTTCCAAATTGGTCTGTTTTATTTAGAATTCTTGCTAAAACCGTACTGTTGTCGTTTTGTACACAAAACCCTTATTTCCTGTTTTAGCAAAGCAGCGATTCTAGTCCAACAAAATTAAGGCAAGCATAAAATCATTGCTTCTGAAGCGACATTTTCTTTGGGTTAACTGGTAAGTTTTAGGGCTAGGGTAGGTTCAAATTTCCTCCTGCTTTTTCTCCCCTCTCTCTTCCTCTACCTTTCTTTCTCGCTTTCTAATTGTTTTGTTATCCATCTCTGTTCCTTCCATCTCTCTCTTCCTGCTCTGTCTTCCTCCCTCTCTCTGTTCCCTTCTTCTTTCTCCTCTCTCTCTCCCTCCTCCACTCTTCCCCACTTTCTCTCTCTCCCTGCCACCCTCTGTTCCCTCCCTCTCTATCTTTCTCTTTACCCCGTCTCTCTCCCCTCCCTCTGTGTCTCCATATGTCTTTCTCCCCTAAGCTGCCCTCTTTCTCCTTTCCTTCTCTCCTCTCTCTCTTTCATTTCCTCTTTTCTCTCTCTCCTTTCCTTTCCTCTTTCCTTCTCTCTTTCTTTCTCCTTGCCCCATCCACTACCCCCTCCTCTCATCTCCTCTCCTCTCCATCTCTATCCTGCTCTCTCTGCAGAAGCTTCTTTTTTCACTGCTGTGTTCAATTGGCAAACGCACTGGGCTCCACTCATAGGAGTCCAGCAGAGAAAGAGAGAGAGAGAGAGAGAGAGAGAGAGAGAGGGAGGGAGGGGGAGGGCTGAAGGAGGAGAGAGAGAGAGAGAGGAGGGGGACGAGGGCTGTTACTGAGGATGTGCTGAGCTCCACAAAACAGGACGAAAAAGACTGCAGCAAAGCCTCAGATCATTAGAGCCAGCATCTACTGCTTTGTCTCTCCTTTTCCTTCTCTCTCTCTCTCTTTTTATCAGGTAGTGTATGGATCCGGCCTTTTACTAGCTCAAGGCGAGAAACTGCAGGGGAAAACATGACAAACGTATAAGGAAAACGGCAAAAGGCAGGTTTCATTTAGTTGCTTTATTTTTTTGTTTCACCCATACATTTGTCCCGAACAGTGTCAGAAAGGCAGTGTTCATTTTGACAAAAACATTTTAATTTGGTTTTGGTCTTCTGACTAAATTTACTTTCCATTGTAGTCTAGTTTTAGTCATCTGATCTGTCTTAGTTTTAGTCGACTAAATCTAATTACATTTATTCAACTAAAAGACACAAGTGATCCAGTTTCCTGGGAGTTTAAACATCATTTAACTAAAACCTCGTCAAAGCAGCCAATCCAGGTGAAAACAAGCAAGCTGTTTGATGAAATGTTAAATACAATCATGAGGTCAAGATTCTGTGGGGTAAATGCCTAAACATTCATTGGCTTGTCTCATTATTACCTCAAGACAACAACAACAAAATGCAAAACACACAAATATTGGGTGCGGCTATTGCTTTTCTGCTTTTGATTTAAAGTATGTCAGTAGTGCATGTACACACCGACAGACACGCGAGCGCACACATACAAGCAGCGCCACAGAAAACCCGGATTCTTCACACGAATACGCATCTTCATGCTTTGTTTGCCATCGCTAAACGTGACTTTGGGACACAGAGATCCAGACAGAGAGCGCATAGGCTATCCTGTCACACAAAACTGCACTAAAATATATTAAAATAGCTGCACTTACATGAGAGGAGAAAGTTGACATCTGCATTCACTGAACTCTCACTACTTATAACATGAACCTCACCAAACTGCCCCTGATCACAGCTACAGTGGTTCAGCTAAACGGTAGGGTCTAATAAGGAAAATATAAGTGGGGCCGCTAAATGGTTACCAGAACCAAAGCTAGCTCTCATTATTTTTCTCATTGGGATCTGATGGCTGAAATTAAAAGCTTTTTTTTTGGTGTAGTCTTTTTCTGAACACGGTAGAAGCTCTATGGAATGCTCTTATCAAACCTGTTAGCACACCGAGGCACAGAGCAACAAAAACATTGTCTTTTGTGTGTTTGTTCAGCTTGCCGCCAATACGTTTGAACTCCTTCAGTCACGTGATCACCATGTGACAACACAGCAACATCCCTATATTGTTATGCTGGAATAGCAGGATGTTTTATTACAAAAACATTTATCGCTAACCTGATCCATCTATATCCAGATGGATATGTGTTGAACTCCTATCTGAGTTCTCACTATATCCATCTGGGACTTGACTCTCTGAAAGCGTTCGGGACCTACCTTATTTGAGCTGGCCAATCACAGCAACAACTCGTAATGGTGTATCCAATGTCCGCTTAGGATAGAACAAGTACATGTCACACATACTGCTCTTCTTTCAAAAAGAAATGACTCTGTATTTCTGCTGAAACCGCATCAAAAGCAGCAGACACACGTACATCCAGGGAAGCCGCCGTCTTTGTTTAGCTTGAATCAGACTCGGCTGCGGCACCGGAGAGCTAACGGCCCGTGTTAGCCCGCCCTGCTACAATGTGATTGGGCCTCAAAACCACGCTGCTGTGATGTGAGTGGGGCCGAACCACGGTTGTTTCGGACTCTCAAACCAATCGAGCCGGACGAAGGCCAGATGGTTTCTCTCGCATTTGTGAATTCACAAATAGATAGATAAACCATCTGGCTGGCCAGGTTAATTTATCGCTACTAATTTTTTTGGGAAAACCAACTCTCAAAAATATACAGTTATTCCGACAATTTAACGTCAATGTCTAAATAGCAGCCTGTCGGAATAGCAATGTGTAACTGTACGCTGCAGGCCAAGTTTACTCAAGGTATTCTCGAGGTCGGACAAGCGTCATTATGACGTTTCACAGAGGAGGAAAACTGAAACGTAAATGTACTGGTTAATTTCTTCAAAAATAAAGCCACAAATGAGACCCAACAGTAGATACAAACACAGGGAATCTCTCTGTGGCTAAAGCGGACTCACCTGAGAGTCGGACTGTCTGTTTTCTTTTCTTTTCGTATTTTGGTCATGTTATGTCATTGTTAAACCCTATATCTTTCCCTCTTGAGGAGCTCACACTTTCTGGATGTAGAAAATCTGTAGCATTTAGACTAAATTTGGCACCTGTTGTTAATTAGACATTGTTAAGTTTGGCGTAGAACTGCTGGTGCACTAAAGTAAAATGAAAACTATCACTGTCAGTGCTTTAAACTTACGGCTGTGATACAAAAGTATTAACAGCAGTATTTCAGAAAAACAGCGACACATTTCTGCATGAATAATTTAGAGTTGGTCTTACTTTGGTGACTGGTAAATAGCCTCTCTCACGCTCGTGGTTCTTTTGGCCAAACTTACGCCTCCAGTGCACAGACTATGAGGCGAGTTTCTGAATCCACGTGATTACCGTGAAAATAGATTCTTTCCACACACTCTCGGACATGCGCTCGCACTGCATCGAGGTCTGTGTACAAGAACGCATTGGATTTAAGCACTTTCTAAGTCTTGCGGGAGTCGTGCGAGTCCCGCCTTGTACCGAACTCGGACTCAGTGTACGACAGGGGTTATAACTTAAGGTAGAGTCACATAGTGTTTATATTCACTCCCGGAATAACTAAGACCAGCATCAGCGTCGGGGGGAAATTAGAGTCTTTATTCACATTTTCTGGGAACACATATTTTTCATAGCATTTCTGTTTCTTAATTGATGTCTACATTAATTAAAATTGATTATTTTTCTCACACACGCACACACTCACTTGCTTGTATTTAAATCAAAAACTGCTAGTAACTGCCCCTTTAACTTTGAGCAGGGCGTATGACAGCGCACTGCCACTGCGCTGGCAAAAGGGCCACAGATTAACCACGGCAAAACAAACCGTTCTGTAACAAAAAACAATTGACTGAATGTAGACATGGGGGAAAATGAGTTGAACAAAACCAAATTGTCAAACATAGTCCAACTCCGGTGCAGCCACCGGAGTCTTTAATTAACTTGAAAAGTCCGAGAGTGGCTCACACGGCTACAGTCCAGTCCGGTGTCTCCGGTACGGCCAATCCGGCGCTCCGAATACGTTTCGTTTGTTTCAAATTTTGGCCGGACGCCGGAGCCATTTTTGGTGAAGTTAATAAACAGGAAACCAAGTGAGCGCGGGTGAAGTGAATCCTGTAGTTTTCAAAATAAAATCATTACGTTACCACTAATAATACAAAATACGTCAAAATACGACATTTACATCATTATGTAACACATAGGATGTAAATAAACCTCCCGTACTTACCCATCGTGCGGGGAAAAATCTAACAGAAAATCAACTGATGTGAAACAAGCCCAAAACTCGGCGCATGTGTTCTTTGTTTACACATGTGCTCAGCGAAAGAGAAAAAAAAAAGTGCTCAGCGATCACGTATTCTCCCACGTTGAGCGTGAACCTCCGTGAGTTCGGGGTCTCGCGAGGTCGGCAGAAGAGCCTGTGGCTGCAGCAGGACTGTAGTTAACCGGAGCTAATGTGAGTCACCCACCGTAGCAAGACCGGTCCGGTGACTGCACCGGAGTTGGACTGGAGGCAGTGTGAGCCCGGGGTTAACTCAGAAAACATTTAGCAGAAAATAATGTGTCAAAAGAATCTTTTAAGCCTAAAATATGTTTATCTGAAGATGAGAGGGAGGTTGCAGGGCCACAAAACGCCAAAGATAGCGTTGTTCAAAACCTTTGCCAAATACGCACTGCACCTTTAACCATAACATGAGTTTTTCCAAATCTGAGTTAAATTTCTTATGCCTGATAATGCAACAACACAAATAAAGAAATCACTTTAAGAGGACTTGCATGACAAAGTGAAATGGACCAAAAGTCAGCCTAGAGCAAAAATGCCTTTTTTTTTGAGTGTTAGTCTTGATTACTCGTCGAAAACACAGATTGTTTGCTCTAACTCCACGATTAAAAAAATAAATACAAAATTTAACCATATTTTAATCATTTTACATTTTGCTTCTTGTAAAAAAACTGATTTAGGTTAGGGACTTATAATTATTCATTAATATAATTTTATTTAAAGGTTGTATGGAGGATTTTCAAATAATGTTTGTTGTCAGTCTTGGTCAAAAACAGTTGCATAGATTTGTAACAGTCTTGTACTTATGATAAACAAAAAAATAATTATAAAATATATAAACTGTGGACATGATGAGGCCAGTAAAATGTTGACCAATAGATAACGAGGTACCTCGTTATCTATTGGCCTGTTAACTTGTCAAGCAAACCCTCAGTGTTCCTAAGTAACTCATTGGCCCAGTTGCAGTGAAGGGCGTGGCCCTGGGAGGGGAAATATGTGCATCATTTGAAAAACAGCTGTTGGATTTGACAAATCCTCCATACAACCTTTAATTTTTTGTATTTTTTTTTATGCGAGATTGGTTTGGATGGGTTTGAATAAGTGGCCAGGAGATGGTGCCAAACATCCATGTGTTAGACAGAGTGAGATGTAGGAGACACATTTTATTCCTTCTTTTGATCACAAATAAAAATCTTTTTTTTTTCAGAGGCAGATGAAGTTTATACTTTTATGTTTATTTCTTCTGAATAGTTGTATTCCCACATTCTCCTGGTGAATTCCCAAATTCACCACAATCACCATGTCCTTTACTGTGATTGTATAAAAAGGTGATGTTTGTTTCATTTTTCATTTTATAAGCAGTCGTACACAACACGGTCCTACAAATAAACATAGTAACTGTGTAGTCAGTTAAACTGAGAAGAATAGTGCTACAGTTTGGACATTGTCCCCTCTGTGTTTGTTAGAGCTAATGTGTGTGTGTTTATTACCTCAAGGTGAGTAAATTCTTAGAAATTAAACTCATTAAAAACAAGGGTTAGGGTTAGTGCTTATCCTAAAATGTGTACTTAAAACCAGTACGAGAGGAAAACACGTTTGGGTTGATATTTAACCAACCAAATTGCTGAGTACTGCAATTTATGGGTTAAAAAATTGTGAAAGCTTCAAGTCTATATTATTCATATTTTTAAATTAGACATTAAACTAGTTTGTAGACTGTCCGAGGTGAGCCAAGTTCTCCAGTAAAAGAAATAAAGAGTGCAGTAACTGCTGCTCAGAATGTTGTGCCTGATGATTTCAAACACAGTTACTGCACTTTTAACATTAAGATATGAAACCACTGAACCACAATTTATCAATCTCAATTTGTTAAATAAACCATCACTTCTATGTAGTGGTTAGAACGTTTAACTCACCAACGATGGCCAGCCGCATATACAGTAGCCTACTTGTAGAGGCAGATTGGGTGGTTGTGTGTTTGAGCCTGTTGCAGATTTAATATTTCAAGAGGGGCTTGAATTGTATACATGTTCATGTTCCGGATGAGAGCACCACCCTCCTGGCCACCTTCTGAGTGTGGTCTGACCTCGGCATTTACTGAAACGTGCCCTGTAGCAGCAGAGAGGCACTTGTACTCACAAACAGTCCACCAAGTAATGGGAGGAGATTGAAATGCCAGCCCAGCCGTCAGCCTCCTCATACCCCCCAAATGAAGCTGGGTCTTCCCTCTTCCTCAGATGACCTGTGATGGTCTTCTGGCCATACACTCCTGTCTCTACAGTAGGCCAGGTGCACCTGCTCAAATTGTAGGTGCAGCGCCTCGACCAACTGCTTGACCATATCTTCAAGTGACCTCCCACTCCTCCGCAGCTCATCCGTCACCGACTTGCATATGGCCTTCTTATGCGTGATAAATGCAAGCACAATGTTGGTAAACCGTTTTGGTAGTTTCTCCAGCCACTGCGGTTTGTTAGCATGCCGAATGTTTTGCAAACTTTACAAGTAAGTCTAGAGGCAAAGATGTAATACTGGCCGCTGATGCCGACAATGACTCTAGGCCGACCCGCTCCAGAAGAAACTACCTGAGGATTCACGCAGCCGGAGATATAAGGCAGAGTGTAGTGAGAAAAGCAGACAGTTCACTTCTCATCCAGATTTTCTGCTGATGAGGCAATGTCACGGGCAATGTCACGGCCTACTACAGCAGCAGGGTGGTTGGGGGCAGTGTGTTAGACTTGGGACGCTGCGGAGAAAATGAACAATAGTTGTTAACTTTCCAAAACATGTTTCACAATTGTACTTCAGCAAAATAATAAAAGCTTGTACTCTCAGCAACTGGGCCTGGAACTCTCTGTGCAACTGTAATCAAAACCAAGGAATCACATAAAGAATAGCAAAGCCGTATGTGACCTGTTCTTTTTTGCTTTAGAAGGAGTAGCAGGCAGAGTAACAACCATCTCCGAGGCAGTGGCCAACTGAGGAGGAACAGAAAGAGGAGGTGGCTAAGAAAGTGAAAGACACATATTGGTTACATAGACGTCAAAATGTGGGCGTGGCCGCTCACTGGTTGGCAAAAACAAAACTTTGATTATGGCGCTTAAACATGAATGCGCTTAGTTTGCAGTCCTGCAAGTTTTTGTCACTGTAACGGATATAAATGAATGCTTTCATACAACTGAACTGAGGTTCATGTTTTCTGCCTGATCCATATCACCTGAGTGAGAATTGGAGCAAGAGCCCAGAGACATGGCCAGATTTGACATTCTGCGACATTTTCCTGTACCTGATTGTCACACCGTTGTTGTTTTCAAGAGTCGATGAAGGCGTACAAATAATCAGATGCCTATAGGTAAGTGATTACTGCATACTTACAAATATTACTAATTTTAATTCAAGAATTTGTTTCAGCAACAGTTAGCAAATGCTAGCCATGTATTAACAGTGATCGCTAACATTTGTTCATTTTTTTTTAATGTTTGTCTATGTTAGGGTGACCAAAAGTCCCAATTTACCTGAGACAGTCCTATTCTGAGCCCTGTGTCCCTCTCCCAACAAATGCATTCAAAACCATTGGTTTGTCCCAATTTGACACATTTTACATGTCCCAGTTTTTGACACTTTCGACACTTCCAACAGTGAGGGGATGAATATATTGCTATATCTTTATTCAAATTAGACAAAATTGCACTTGAAAATAACTAAAATACAACAAAAATGCATCAATTTGCATTGACCTATTTTTTTTACAGTACATGAGTGTGAAGGAACCAGAATTAACCAACCACATAAGAATTTTCTTCTTTACTTGTGATTTTCACAAAAAACTTGAGTGTGTCCCAGTTTTTAATTCTGGTTCTAAAATCTGGTCACTCTAGTCCATGTTTTTCATGTCATGATTTTTCATTTTATTTTTAGGTATGTATTAAGTGGACATGTTCAATAAATTATAGTTCATCATATTAATGACCAGTGTCCACACATGGCATTAAAAACTAAAGTGACTGCATCACAAACCCCATGAACCTTGGGTGTATTTGGACAAAGCTACTGGTTTAGTGTATTTTGCCCACTGCAGATGCATGGCTGAGTATGATTTGTATTACAAAACCTGAATAAGAAGACATCCAAGGCAATAGATCAGAGATATGTGAGGAAGTATTTTGAGATCTGGGCAAATTGCGGCCCTCGGGCTGTTTAAATGTGGCCCCCAGCACATTTTTGAGAATAAGTTTTACTCATTGTATTTCTTTTATTCGATTGACTTGACTCTGGAGCAAATGTCTTTGCTTGCTGTCCTAATTTTATCACAATAAATTGTCAAACTATTAGATTAAAAACCATGTGATTTATAAAAAAGTGCTGCAATAACGAGATTTTTTTACTCCAGTGACCGCGGCCCGGCCCTCCACTACCTAATCTGTGTTTGAATATGGCCGAATATGAAAGTATTTGCATCATATTCTCACTCTCAAGCCAGTAACTTAGAAATGGCCACAAGAAACCAAAACATGAGTCCATTGTGGTACCAGCACAGAAAAGGGAGGATCACAGCTTCTAAAGCTCATGATGTTTTTGAGAGGAAAGCCTTCGAACCATCGTATAGCTGGGTACTGTGCGTATGACTTGTCAAAAGAATGCTGCAGTTAAATGGGGCACAGAGACGAAGAGGAGTAGGCAGCCAGATTCAAACTATCAGAAAATAACCTTACATTTCAATTGTTCTCTCTTTGGTTTGGTGATAGATCCTACCTACCCCTTTTATGGAGTTAGTCCAGATGGTATAATAAGCTGTGACTGTTGTGGGAGAGGTGTTCTAGAGAAAAGGCCAGCCAAATACAGATGCAGCTGCGTATAACTAACTGTCGGTATTGTGTTCACTAAGTGCAAAACTAAGTGTAAACCATCTGCAAGCATGATCATAGTGCAGATTTGTATTGATGACCAGTTTTGTGAGGCATTGCTAGATAAATGTAAAATGTTCATGATGGACTATGTCCTAAAGGAACTCATAACTGGGAAGTTGGAGGAACAAAATCCCAGTTATGTTGTAGTCACAACAACAACCATGAGATGATTACTTGGTGCATTTGTAACGAGCTTGAATATGGACGCATGATCAAATGTGAAATGAAGACTGCCCATATCAGTGGTTTCATTACGCCTGTGTTAGCATTCAACGAAAACCTTGTGGTCAGTGGTTTTGTTCCTCTTGTGACAAATAACTAGTATGACGATGTACATGTATTTAAGTATTCTGATGACAGACTGTTTGTTGCATTCATCAACTGCATTTTTAGAGCTAAAAATAATAAAATGTTGTTAGTTATTTTTGGAAATACTGGCGTGGTGCTTATTCCTATATAAACTATGCAATGTCAGGAGTCCAGACAGCTACAACCTAAATATTATTTAAATGAGAGACATTAACTTTCGACTTTACTGATTTTATTGATTGGAGCATGGAAACAGAAACTTTAACCCTGCAGCATAAATACAAGATTCAGTTATTAAGTATTCAAATGAATAAAATGAATAATCCTTGTAAAGTCATGCCACTAACTGTGGCTGGAGATTGCATGCAGCAGCACAAATAGTCACAATGCTGTCATCATGTGGAACCATATGCTACTCAAACTACTGCTTAATATGTAAAAGGTTTTGATCCGCTCAATCGCTCTATCGACATGTATCTGCACATGGGCAACCTTCCTGGTCTGTTCCACATCTTTTGCACTAAGCTGAGTTTTTCTCTGGTAAAGGTAGAAATGACACGAGTTGCCCCGTAATTAGCTAACTCCTCAGCTATCAGGAAGCCTCGGTATACTTGGTCCCCATACTGCAGATGGTCAAGAAATCCACTCCTAAGTGTCATTACTTTGTCAGATGTCCTACCACCAAATGCCTTTGAGACAAAGGATATTGCACCTGTTGGTGTAATAGACACTAAAAACTTTATGGTGTTGTTGTGTTTATAATTGGACCATGTCTGTGATCTTGCTGTAAGGTGTCTAGGTCGTTGGATAAAAACTTCAAACACTTTGAATATGATGTTTTTAAGACAGCGGGCATTTTTCGTATCAGACTTTTTCTGGTCACTGAATTAGAAAGCACAATTTTTGGCTAAAACGAGTAGACCTTCATTAATTTTTTCTGAAACTGTAGTGAGAGAAACACCAAAACGATAGGCCAAGTCCCGGTGTTGTAAATTCAATCTCAACTTCATTAATATGCACAAAAAGACACTTTTAGATGACATGACTTTGCATGTTGGCAGATCCTGGCTTATGTAACATTTTCATTCTAGCATGCACACAAAAATATGTAAACAATGACGACCATCTTGAAAATATTCACGTTGTCCGAAGTGTTTTGTATGGTGTTAAAATTACTAGTAACATTTAATTATATTTGTTTATAATTTTCAAAATTATCTGCACATACCTGTGACAAAATGTAGGTCAGAGACACGGTCGTGATCCGATGGTTCCCATTGATTCCCATTGATTCCCGCAGAGGTCAAGAAGTGCAGAAATCCAAAGTGTTTTTCTTGATTCTGGATATTTAGCTCTTAGGATTACTCTTTCAAGCTTGTTAACACAGCCGATCGCACAGCAAGATACAACCACTGTTCTTTTGTTTTGTTTGTTCTTTTTTTACATTTGCTCTGCACGCAGTCATTACTTTTGAAATGTTTTGCCAACCAGTGCGTCACAGCGGCTGACGTGTGACGTCACGGCAAATATCACTATAAGAAATGAATAAGTGTATTACAAATATTTCTATAAACAATTACTTCTGCTTGATTCAAGAACTGCAGGACACACTGTGGGAGCACTGGATTTCTCTGACCCAAGAGATGAACTGACTTCCTGGAGGAGCAGATGTAATACAAATGGTATAATATAATGGCTAATTAAGTGTAAATACATCTTTGCTCATTTAACATTTCATAATAATTAATATCAAAACTGGCAACTAAGAAGTCAAAGATTATGCATGTAACACAGATACAAAAGTATTAAGCATGCCTCATCCCCCCTCTCCCCCCAGCCACGAGCCTACGAGAACCTTATTTCTAGCTGTTAATAGGCTACTGAAGTCATCGTCTTTCACCGCCAAGCCTCGGTGACGTTCAGTGTTGATGCGTTCTTGGTGAGTTGCGTTTTCCACACCCAAATTGTATTGTAGTTGATTAGAGCAGCATAAGCTAATGCGACTTATTGTTTTTAGCTTTCTGTTGTACGAGGCTCGGCGTGCGGAGTGTTCCTCGTGGGTGAGGCGAACATGGTGCCACAAATCTCGGTATGTTTTCTTCAATTTACCTCGAGATTTTGCGAATAAACTGTACAGTAATGGGGCTTATTGCAATTGGCAGATTCCTGCTCAGCATTGGGTCTCCCTTTTTATTCCTGTAATTCATTTCTTCGTTCTCAAAGGGTCATTTTCCCCGTGGCTCTGCGTACAATGCATTGTGGACAGACTGAATATTTCCTGCAATCGGACAGTGGTCGGTCCTGTGGTTGGGGTGGTGATCGCGTCAAGCACCCACCTCTAGTGAGAGCAGAAGGACACTGTTTATTTGTGTGGACTATTCTTCTTCTTTTTTTTTTTGTGTATATAATATGAGGCCTGGAGTTAACTGGGACAATGAGTTGAAAAGTAACGATTATGGACAGTTTTTTGTTCTGTTGTAAGTTTAATTTAACTTCTGGTGAATATATTTATATTTATACAAATAAATGTTAACATTATAATTCTTATTTATGTCTCTGTCCTATTCAGCTAATAAACCTGTGTGACCTTGTAGGGATGAACTTCTCTTTTCCCTAAGCTTAATCTTTGGGTAGCGTAGCTGTACATGTGAGTTAAAACAGTAATGGGCCAGTGGTCAGATCATAAGAACAATTATGGCCCTTACCTGTCGTGATGCTACACATGCATAAACACGTACCAGTCTTGTTGACAATGCATGCCCTTATTGTAATAGAACAAGAGAACACATGCATTAGAACATGCCAGAAAAAAAACACTGAAAAGCCACATTTATAAACAGTAGTGTGTTGGCCGTCTGTCTCTGAAGATGCTGCAAACAAAGATGACAAAAAACATCAGACATGGTGAGGTACTCACAGACATCTGAAACGACTGAATTTTAGATGAAGAAAGTTTCAGCATCCCACACTCAAGCTCCATCACTGCAAATTAAAAGTTCTTTATAGACTAAAACACTGCACAAACAATGGATTTAAACCTACGTATGCATACTTATTTCAGCTGCTTGTTGTCTAAGGTGGTCTGAGCTGCTGTGCTTGCTCCTGCTGCTTCAGGAGGTACTGCTGGAGGTTGTACATTTGGCTGTTTGGACGCACTTCCTGCTCAAAATGAAAGCAGAATAATCAGTCCTCGTCTCTCAGATTCTCTGCCAAGTATCATTTTCTCTGGTTCCAAAGCCCACAACATTATTCCCTTAAAGAGCAGGTGTGGCAGACTTCCTAAACTTAAAAACTTCTTGAAGGTGCATTGCGTAAGGTAAAATGCTCAATATTACGATATATCAAAGTACGGTCTATTGGCACAGGCCTGGATGTGCGTCATGACGTTTTGCAAAGGTTGCCTCTGTAAGCCCACGGAGGCCCTATAAATGTGAGTGGCGCTGGTCGCATTTCCCGCACTAGTCCTCCTTCACAGGATTATTATGCAAAAGCTTTCGGTTTTATACAATGAACAGCTGATGTAAAGACTGTTTAATAAAAAAACAAAATAAATAATCAGTGGTTAATACTGCCATCTTGCTTCCGAACCCCCACAACACAAAAACTATGAAAACAACTAGCCTACCGCACCGAGACAGGCTGACATAGAGGTTAGTAGCACTCGCCACTCGGACTCGGACATGTTTTTGAGAAAGAAGAATTGTGCTGGCCTTTTATTTTCCAAGCCGGAAAAGCCTACCTCTTTTCTGACCTGACTCCACCACGCTGAGACTCTTAGCTCTGAGCAGGAAAGGTGGGAGCCGGTCTCCTCTTAAGCTTAAGATATTTTTCTTCCAGAAAAAAAAAACAAAAAAACATTTTCTTAAAAAAACAAATCCCAAAAATATTTGTTAATGGGCGGGCGGGCAGGCAGGCAGGCAGGCAGGCAGGCCAAGTTACCTTATTCACGAAACCAAAACTAACAACACTCTGACATGAATGTCTCGAGAAGGAACCTGCACAAATGAAAGTATGTTACTTGTGG
Organism: Mugilogobius chulae; assembly: GCA_038363315.1. NCBI lineage: Eukaryota > Metazoa > Chordata > Actinopteri > Gobiiformes > Gobiidae > Mugilogobius > Mugilogobius chulae. The sequence goes on from CM076396.1 coordinate 923,498, forward strand.
TTTCTGTAGTGTAGTGGTTAGCACGTTTGCCTTACACGCAAAAGGTCCCCGGCTCAAAACCGGGCAGAAACATGTTAAGTCTTGTTTATGTAGCTTTTAACATGGATGAATGGAAGATTCTTCGAAAATAGCAAGCTTAGACATCGATACACGCCGCTTTGCACTACAAGGGCAAAATATTTGACTTTAAAAGATTGTCTTTGCTAAATAACAGCAGTAAAAGTGTGGTAAATGATTACTACATTTGTAATTAAGCAAGTCCTCGTTAGTACACTGTAAACCCAAATTTTCTTTTACATATTAAGTCAAGCTAATATTACTAATCTTTTCACGTTTTTGCAAAAGGCGGGACCATTACTAAACAAAGTGTGAATTGTAAACTATTTTTAACTTGTTTTTGCGGTACTAATGTAGTCGGAGCAGAGACGACTCGCAATTACATGTTTTTACCGGTGAAGGGAGGGGCTTGATGACGACAGAGCAGAGCACCGGTGATCCAAACGACATGTTTCCTCTTCCTTGACTGTTGGCTGCTGTGTGTGGTGAAGCGGGTCTGGTTTATATACGTATGGTAAGTTCTTAGCAGCATTGTATTTGTTCTGGCTTGGTAAAATATCATCTTCGTCGTGCTCACGTTAACTTTAGCTTAAGCTAGTTGGTATTCTCTGGGACTGAAAAGTTGGTAACGTTAGCTTATGTTGGAGCAAACTAGGGCTGAACAAAAATCGATTTAATCGATAAATAGAGTTTGTAGCTCAATTCGATTTGTGTTTTTAGTAATTCGAGGGTTTTTTTTTACTTAGAATTTAGAATTAATCACCAAATCACCCTGTAATGTCGTCATGACTTTTGTGACTCTGCGTCTGTGCAGTCCTTATGCTAACAACGCCGCTAACATTGCTAACAGTAGCTGGCGCTTCTGTGCTTGTTCATGCTTAGTTACTTTTTCAAATTGAAAAACTAATCCAGCGATTAAATAGTGCAGAATCAGACCTTTAAAAAGAGGTAAGGCATTCCAAGAAAAGACGTAGTTTGGTGGTGCTTTAGTTGAAAACCCTCTGCAATGCTAAACGTGGTGCCACATATGGGCAAAAAAAAAAACACCTGATCACGCAGATTTGAAGATGCCTTACTACAGTTGTGTACCAGAAATAAATAACTCAAATGGCTATATCGGGAATAAAAAAGCTCTGCAGCAACTGACAAGAGGGAAAGACTGAGATTTAGCTTTGGTCAAATCATGTTTCCTTGTGGCTATAGAAAAATAATAACTAAGTGTCAATAATTGTCTCCTTTTTTTAATTTTTGTCTGGAATTCAAAAGGATTGTACAACCACACTACCAGTCTTTTGGAGATTTTCAGAGCTAAGAGGGGCAACGTGGGAGAACAGTTGACACAGCTGCTGCAACAAATGCAGGTAAAACTTGCAATACTGTAACTGGGACAAAGTAAATCACAGATTGTGTAAGTCATTTTGTTTGTCTGTTTGTGTCTCTGTGTATGAAAGACTGTTTTTGTTTTAACTTATCACACAGTAGTTTTTCTGTCTTACAGTCACTGGGTTCACAGAAAAAAGGACAGTCGCACTAAGAGGACTTCCTTACTCGGAGACAATCCCACTGAATTCTTCAAATCTAGTTTTGTAAGTATACATTTTGTCTGTAATGTGTATCTTTTAGAATTTAACTTTATTGTATAATTTGAACATTCCAAACTGACCAGTAGCCTGTACATTAGGACTCCATCCAGTTCATAATGAATAAAAAAAAAGTCTGATTATATTATTTAAACATTTGAAAATGTTTTCCACATACAGGTATGTGTCAAAAAATTGAATATCAGGAAAAAGTGTAATTTTTTTTTGTTAAAGGATTCTGAAAGTCAAACCAGTGTATAATTTAGATTGATGACACATGAGGTGAAATAATTCATGCCTTTATTTTTTGAACATTTGATTATTCTGGCTTAAGATGGTAAAAATACATAAATCTGTTCATTTCTATTCTCTAATACTAGATTGTGTCTTCTTTTGCATGAGTTACTGCATCACTGTGATGAGGTCTGGAGGTGATCAGTCTGTGGCACTGCTCAGGTCGACCTGAAGCCCAGAGACTTTCAGCTCATCTGCGGCCTTAGGTTTGCTGTATCTCATCATCTTCAGGACAAGACTTTATAGATTGAAACCCCAACTAAGGTGAGTTTGACCAAACAAACACAGTAACACTGGTCAGTGAAGCAGGTTTTGGTCCCTTTGTCTGTTTAGACACAAGTTAAGTCCTGCTCAAACATGAAATCAGCATAGTCACAACTTGAATCGGTTTAAAACTGTAAAGTTCTGGTGTGACTGAAGATGCAGTGAAGTCCAAACATCTGTAAATGTTTCTCAAGCCTTTAAACGCTTAAGGATCCATATCATCTGCTGTTGTTGGTCCACTCAGTGTATTTCCATTGTCACAGTACATTCTACAAGACATTTTAAGAGCACAGCATGTTTCTGTCTGCTGACAGACTTTGTGAAGATTTCATTGAGCAGGACGTAACACGTGTCCACACAACAAAGGGACTAAAACCTAATTCACTGACCAGTGTTTCTGTGTTTGTTTGGCCTGCAAACTCACCTGAGCTGAATTCCAAGGAGAATCTATAAAGTTTTGTCCAGAAGAAGATGAGAACACCAAAGCTCTGCAGATGATCTGAAGGCCTCTGTCTACAGCAGCCTGGGCTTCAGGTTGACCTGAGCAGTGCCACAGACTGATCTCCTCCAGACCTCACCACACTGATGCAGGAACTCATGCAAAAGACACGCAGGTAAATATGAATGCATAGAAATGTGCAAACATTTCAGAATCTTAACATTTCATGTTCAAATATCATTGTTTGTAATAATCTTGCACAGTATTCTTTTTTTTTTTTTTTTTACCGTCTTAAGCCAGAGCAATCAAAATTTCCAAAAAATAAAGGCATGCATAATTTTACTGCATGTGTCACAAATTTAAATTATACACTGGTTTGACTTCAGAATCCATTTACAAAAAATACTAAACTTTTTTTATATTGAAATTGTTTGACACATACCTTAGTTGTCATGTCAGAATAATGAAATTTTATGCAGTTCATGTTTTGTCATTTTATTGATGGTCTTTGGTTTAAGTAATTCGATTTACTAATTGGTATATTTCTGTAAATCTTGTTTTGTTTATCTTTAGGATGGTGATGAGTCCTTTGGCCAAATAGATGTTGGGATCTTACTGGTGAATCCTGAAGGCGTCTCTCCCCCAACATCAGATCTTCACCCAGCAAGCCTGAAAACCATCCTTGAGGGAGAAGTTGTTGTGGATAAGCTGAAAACCCTGCCAGATGCTGTGTGTCTCCTTTTTGCACTCACCTATGGACTTCACCTGAACTATCCCAAAAAAATCCAAAATACTCTTCAGTTTATTCAGCAGGTATTTTTTTCTTTGGGAAGCAAGAGTTGCAGCCGAGACTTCAAACACTGAAAAATCTGCTACTCGAGTAAAATGGCACAAGTGCTTTATGTTTGGTTGAACAGAAAAAAAGTTTAGTGTTAGTGTTGACTTTAACGGACAGAAGTTTCTTGTTTGCACTGCTGAGGTTCAGTTTGTAGTCACCCTGATGAACGTATTACTATTGATACAAGCGAAATTCATTGAAATGTGAAATGGCATTGTCATGTAAAGACGGGTAAAGTTTACCAACTGAAAAAAAAAAACTTAAATGTTAGAAAAATGCACCCATTGTTGTAAAGGGTTAATCATTTCAACATTGCACTTTATTCAGATTTTATATTAATGTTAAAAATGGTGAAATGTAAAAGACAAAAACAAATGCTTTTACACGTTGCAGGCAGAAGACCGCACTTTATTCAGGTGTTGTTATGCATGTTACAATTGCACTATTTTTGCAATAAATGTATGAGAAAATGTTATGTTTTTGTCATTTTATGTCAATTATTGTCTAATGTAAAAACATATATCTAACAATAATTTTAACTAATAAACATGATAAAAAACTACTCATAGATATGAGAAATAAATACTGATAAACATAAGTAATGATTACTGTAAAATATGAGTAATTGTTAAGTTCATTACTTGTGAACATTAGTTTTAAAAATATAAGTTCTTAGTAATGGATTATCTTGGACACAAGATTATATGTAAACAGAGCATGATTTGCTTAGTTTTTGATACTGTAAAAACTAGACATCCCAGTGCAATCACTTACCATGCACGGTTTTAGTAATGATTACTAATTTGTTTACAGTGTATAGTGGCCAGTATCTCCGCCTGTCACGCGGAAGACCGGGGTTCGATTCCCCGACGAGGAGTGTATTGATTCTTATGGGTCCCCTAAGATGGTCAAGTTACCTGCCAGTTTCTAAAAGAAAGCAAAAGGACTTTCTATGATACTTTACTTACCTTTGACTTCTAGGAAATCTACTCATGTGAGGTAACTTATGGGGACCCATAAGAGGTTTCTGTAGTGTAATGGTTATCACGTTTGCCTCACACGCAAAAGGTTCCCGGTTCGAAACCGGGCAGAAACAGCCTTTGTTGAGTTTGTCTTTGCTATGGAGACACAGAAGATTTATGTTAAGATAAATCAATAAGTTCAAAGAGTAGACAAAGAGGCTTGTAGCTTTGACTGCAAGTGGTGTAGCTACACCATCTGGTTAATAGCTCAAGGCAAATTGATCTCTTTTTCTTGTGAGTTTATTTGGCAGCTACAAAAAGAACAAAGTCAAATTTGTGTCTCTTTCCTCACGAAACCAAAAACTAACAACACTCTGACATGAATGTCTCGAGAAGGAACCTGCATGTGCAGCCTTTTGGTGTCCTCAAAAGGGTATTTCAGGAAACAAGATTCTTGGTCAAGTTCTTATAATTTTGAGTCAAAGAGCTAGATGACTGTATTTTGGCTGCGTTCAGGAAGTAGCTTTTGTGAACTGGCATGTTCACTGCCATCCGCTGTAGTTTCTGTAGTGTAGTGGTTATCACGTTCGCCTAACACGCGAAAGGTCCCCAGTTCGAAACTGGGCAGAAACACGAGAAATTCTCATGGCTGCTTAGTCCAGACAAGAGGTTTCGAGTTCATTTAACTGAGATTATTTATCACTGTTGTTCTTTTCAGGTAAAAGGAATGCACTGGCATAACCTAGACAGACAGAACCCCATATCGCTGCTTGTGTATGTATCTTTTAAGTAAACCGTCACAAATGAAAGTATGTTACTGTGGTTTCTGTAGTGTAGTGGTTAGCACGTTTGCCTTACACGCAAAAGGTCCCCGGCTCAAAACCGGGCAGAAACATGTTAAGTCTTGTTTATGTAGCTTTTAACATGGATGAATGGAAGATTCTTCGAAAATAGCAAGCTTAGACATCGATACACGCCGCTTTGCACTACAAGGGCAAAATATTTGACTTTAAAAGATTGTCTTTGCTAAATAACAGCAGTAAAAGTGTGGTAAATGATTACTACATTTGTAATTAAGCAAGTCCTCGTTAGTATAGTGGCCAGTATCTCCGCCTGTCACGCGGAAGACCGGGGTTCGATTCCCCGACGAGGAGTGTATTGATTCTTATGGGTCCCCTAAGATGGTCAAGTTACCTGCCAGTTTCTAAAAGAAAGCAAAAGGACTTTCTATGATACTTTACTTACCTTTGACTTCTAGGAAATCTACTCATGTGAGGTAACTTATGGGGACCCATAAGAGGTTTCTGTAGTGTAATGGTTATCACGTTTGCCTCACACGCAAAGGCCAGCCGTGTATACCTGTAGAGGCTGAACAGGCGATAGTGGGTTCGAGCCCCAGTTGAAGGTGTTGCAAGTTTAATATTTTAAGAGGAATTTAAGTTTTATACAGGTACATGTGTGTTTGTAGACCCTGTAGCATATTTTAAAACCAAATGTTTGCATTAGTTTTGTGATTTTTACACTGCTTTGTTTATTAGTTTAATGTTATATATTTATTTATACATTTTCAGCTGTAATACCTGGACAAAGTGTGTCAACAGACATATATAAAGCACTGTACACACATTAGTTGAAATAATGCTAGATAGAAGTTAATAAAGATTAGCAAAGGGTATAAAAGCTCAATAATACAATAGAATATAATACTAGTACCATTTAATGATTGTGCCTAATATCATAATCTAAATCATGTTTAGCTGTTCTAATGTCATCATTTATTAACAGTGACAAATTATGCAGATGTTCTAAAACAAACACTACATAATTATAATAATAGTAATAAGAGATGCACAAGTTATCAAAAAAATACATTTATTTATATCACAGAAGGACATCACAAACAATAAACAATGTTAAGCAGTGAATCATGTCATGTTTAGCTGAAGCCATGTCTGAGCAAAATCCTTTCTTCATCTTTGAACTGGTCTGATTATTGGTTTAAACGAAGACCAAGTCTGGAGTTTTTTCTTTACTGAGAATGAAACATAGACTAAGTCTTTGTGCTCCTCACTCACCTGCTCTAAACTAAACAGCTTGAACATCCACAGCTTTGTGATCAGTAAGTCTTACAGATGAACACATGCAAAAGCATGGCTACATTCTAAAACAGTTCAATCTAAGAAAACATCAGCAGCCACCAGTCGTCTTTTACTATCTCAACATTTTACAGCCAAACTGTCTTTGAAGAACATAATAATACAGTGAAGCAGTAAGTTGTGAACTGTTTTCATCAGGTAGGTCAGCTCCTCACTGCAGCTTTCATCACCGAGTAGGAGACTTCAGATGTCCACTGCTCTGTCCCCTCTCCTTCTGCTGAGAGCAGCTTCACTGGGAGATGTCCTGATCCACACAGAGCATGTAGGCCTCAGAGGAGAGAAAGAGCAATAGGAATGATTGGGCTGTGTTGCATTTAAACATACTGTGCTAGTAAAAAAACTCACCCCTAAATACATAAAACCAATAAAGCCACGTCAGGCTGCGTACCTCGGTGCTGGAGCTGCACTGTGTGGACTGTTGTTCAAAAACGTAGCCAAGGTCTAGAAGCAAACTGGGATGGAGGCTTGGATGTGTCTGAGAAAGAGAATAATCTGTAAAACAACCTTTGTGTTTGCTGTGTACAGAGTCCACTGCTCCAGTCTGTGGGATTATTAGTGCTACAGCGATATCTACGTCCACTGAAAATAGACAAAGTATACAATAAGATATAATGATCAAAAACCTATGCCAAGGGTCAAAGCATGATTAAACTATCAGAGGGAGATGAGGTAAGTCTGTGGTGAGGACTCTGAAATAGAACACAGAGGTCACATGATGAAGAACTTACTAGAACGACTACATGAAGTCATGTCAGTGTTAATAAGGCCAGTTGATAGGATTAAAATGACATGAGTGAAACATTTTGGTGTTTCCAAATGATACGAAACAGCTATAGTTTGTCCAGTCTTTTTCTTAGTGAAGTCTCATGTAGAAACAGCTAAGATGGAGGTAGCAGAGATGGAGTCATGAACGCGTCTGATAGTGTGTCTGTGAGGATAACAAAATTAAATGATTCAAATTTAAACATTCTCTCAATTGTAATTGTTTCAGCTTGAGTATAACAGCAGAAACTGGAGCAGTAGATTTTCCTCTTGAATCACAAATGAACAAGCTTTTCACAAAAAATAGTATAACAACAAAGGTAAAATATTATAAGCCTTTTCTTTGCTTTATTCACTGATGAAGCTAAAGCAAAGGACACTGAGACATGATCAGACACTGACCCCTCTGTATGTGAATAAAGAAGACTTTACCTTCTCAGCTCAGGCTCTGTGTCCTCCTCCAACAGTACTGACAGCACCAGAATAACATAGATACTGCACATCTAACTGTTCCTCTGGTCTGCTGTGAATGCTGATGTGCACTGCAGCAGGTGGAGGTGGTGGAGCTGCAGCAGGTGGAGGTGGTGGAGTGCAGCAGTGGAGTGGTGGAGCTGCTGGTGTCAATGCTGTCAAACTCACCAAAGAAAGAAAACTGTCTTAGTTTGGTAATGAATAAAATAAAAGTACACCGAAGTTAATGAATGAGAAAAAGACTGCAACAAACTTTTAGACTGGTACATTTTCATAATAATAATTTTGAAATACTACAAAGATGTAGCTGCTCTATGATGGTGAATGATTTGTTGTATATTTAATGCAAATGTAAATAGACAGTGATTACAGGTATTGTAGCAAAAGTACAGTGCAATGTAATCAATGCCTGGCTCTCTATAACGTGGAGAAGGCTCACATAGCCTCATATCTAAATCTACAAATATTCAGTTTAGATAAAAAAATCATGCTACTAGCTAGCCTTTGTATTTACAGTAGTTTACTCATTAGTTTCTCCACAAAAACATGCATTTAAGCTTTTGTAACTTATAAGATTATCACAAACTCATTTTAAATTTCGGTGCTGTCACTTACCTTTACAATTTCCATGTTGAAATATGTAGAACACTTAGAAAAGACGTCTTTCTGTGACAAATCTCGAAGCAAAAGCAGCTATACGGAAGAGCGGAAACAGCGCCCCCGTTTTCACGCTGGTGGCCAAAATGAGTATTGCATCCGTATTGTAAGACACTACCATAGGAGATGAACGGGAAAAGTTAAGAGAGTTAAGCTTAACTATACGCGGCCCGGGCGCAAAAGGTTCCCGGTTCGAAACCGGGCAGAAACAGCCTTTGTTGAGTTTGTCTTTGCTATGGAGACACAGAAGATTTATGTTAAGATAAATGAATAAGTTCAAAGAGTAGACAAAGAGGCTTGTAGCTTTGACTGCAAGTGGTGTAGCTACACCATCTGGTTAATAGCTCAAGGCAAATTGATCTCTTTTCCTTGTGAGTTTATTTGGCAGCTACAAAAAGAACAAAGTCAAATTTGTGTCTCTTTCCTCACGAAACCAAAAACTAACAACACTCTGACATGAATGTCTCGAGACATTAAGGGCTGCACAATCAGTAAATACAATACATTTAATATGGGTTGGGCCCCAGGTTACTTTGCACATCAATATTCAGGCCATGAAGTCAAAAAGATTAAGAACCCCTGGTCTATTGTGATTTTTCATTGTTTAAAAAAATTGTCCACGCTTTAGATTATCGTACTGTAAAACCATGTTATAAGCTATTTATTAAAGCATTATAATGTATTTATTAATCATAATATTTTTGGTTATAAGCAAATTATAAGCATGTTTATTCAAAACTGAATGTTTATAACGTCTTATAAGTGCTTATTAACAGCTTATTAATGCTTATTAACGTTTATAACTAGCTTATTAAGGAACCTTATTTTCAAGCGTTACCAAAGTATTTTAAAATCGATTCGTGAAGAGACTGGCAGCCAGTGCAAAGATTTTAAAACTGGAGTGATGTGTTCTTGTTTTTTAGTGCCAGTTAAAAGCCGAGCAGCAGCATTTTGAACAATTTGCAGTCGACCCAGTGATGTCTGACTGAGTCCCACATAAATTGCATTGCAGTAATCTAAACGATTTGTGATAAAGAATGAATTGAAATCTCGAATTGATGCCGAGGAACAAAAGGTTTGACTTTAGACAGTTGTTTGAGCTGAAAGAAGCTGGACTTGACCACTTATTTGACTGTCAAGTTTCAAAGCACTGTCAAACTTTACTCCAAGACTTGTTGCTGTTGGTTTCACATATTGGTTAAGAGAACCAAACTCAGCATTGACATAAAGGGTGTCATTGGGGCCAAAAAGTAAAATTTCTGTCTTGTTGTCATTGAAATAAAGAAAATTCAATGACATCCAAGCCTTGATCTCATCAATGCACTTTAGTAGCTGCTCTGTACACTGATCATTTTCATAGGTAAATCAATGTGGCTGTCATCAGCATAGAAATAGAAACTCAAGTGATGTTTTCTTAAAATTGACCCAAGTGGGAGGAGATAAACAGTAAAAAGGAGGGGACCGAGAATGGACCCCTGGGGCACTCCATACTTAAAAGGCACACTGGAAGATTCTGCATTCCCTATTTTCACACAGAAACTCCTGTTTGTTAAGTAAGATTTGAAACAGTTTAGAGCACAACCCTGTATTCCAACCCAACTCTGCTCTCACCTGCTTGCAAGATCTCATGATCCACTGGATCGAAAACTGCTGTTAAGTCTAAAAGGACTAATGCAACACAGTGACCAGCATCTGCGGCTAAAAGCACACCATTAAAAACTCTGAGCAGTGCAGTCTCAGTACTGTGACGAGCTTTAAATCCTGATTGAAACATCTCCAGAATGTTGGACCCATCCAAAAACATTTTTAACTGGCCATAAACAAGTTTTTCCAAGACTTTGGCAAGAAAATGTAGCTTTGAAATTGGCCTGAAATTCGCTAAACTGAAGAGTCTAAACCAGGCTTCTTAATAAGAGGACAGACTTTAGCGTGTTTGTGACCCTCAGGCACAACTCCAGAAAATAAGCTTCTGTTTATTATCTATAAAACATGAGGTGCAAGAACTGGTAGAACGTCTTTAAAAAGTTTTGGTGGGACTACATCAGATGGGGGGCCAGAAGAACTCATGCTGCCAATCAATTCAATCAAAGTAGGCAAAGTTGCAGGTTCAAAATGGTAAAGAAAATAGCATTACACGAACATGACATAGACAGGTCATAAGTGGGAGGTGTAATGGAGGCTCTGGTGAGAAACATTAACAGAATCAATAGTTTTAAGTAAAACATAAGATTTGACTCAACATTTAGCTTGTTTTTTACCCAGTTTGGTTGTTTTGGTGAAGTTCATTCTCTTCTTTTGTTCAGTAAATGTGACATATGTGGTTAATCCACAAATGTTACCTAGCAACCACACAGGACATCTGGACCAAAATCAATTTAAATAACACAGGAGGACGATGTGAAATTAATGTAACTTGTAACACTTTCATTGTGTAACTCAGTGGTTCCTGATTTTTTTTCTTTTTCTTGAGGATCATATAATCATGATCTTCTGCATGGAGAACCCCTGAGTCATGTGCTAGTGTTTTTTTTAAAGCTATTTTGTCTTTATTTACTCCTATTATTTACTTACTATATATTTGTTCATAGCCATTGCATTTGATTGTTTTATTAAAGTCCATATCAAAACAATGTTTTACACTAAAGTACTTGCAATTCTGCATTTCTTTTGAATCTACAATCATTCCAAGTATCTCCTGGCATGTGGTCGCATACCCCCTGGTTGGGAAACACTAAGTTGAATAATCGCTTAAACTCCAGAAAACTGTATTAGCTGTGTGTAAATTGTTTTTGCATTTTTGCGCTTTTTGACACATGTAGAGGGATTTTATTTTACAACTTAAATTACTTCCTGTTATTTTCTACTTTTAGTTATCAATTTCTTCATAACTTGCAACTTGACTGCTGTAAAACTGTGATAAATATTTACCACAAAGACTATCACACCAAACTAAGTCAAAATTAGTAAAATGTTATAAACTTTCATATAGGAACCTGACGAGTCAGATGATTATCTCACGATATTTGTGAATTCACAATTTGGAGATAATCCAATCTGGTTATTCAATCGAAATAAACATTTTCATCCATCCATTCAATAGTACTTGAAAAGTATCGGAAATCATCAGACAGTATTATGTGGAGAATGGAACATTGAAGGAAGCAGGTTTAGTCGATGGAATACACACTGTGAGCAGTAGAGGGCAGCAATGCACCTCAATAAACTGGTGCAGACCACTGCGAGACAAAACAGAAAAGAAGAAGAGGGAAAGAGGAAAAACAGCAGCAGCAGAGTTTTGGGAGAAGACTGATCCATAACCTTTGAGGAAACAAACCTTCAGACACGACTCCAGGGCTGAACTGCTGCTGCTCCTGCATTGAACCTGCTTCACTCTCTGTAAGTCTGACTCTCTCTGTACATCTGTGAAATCTACTGACAGTAAGCAAACATGTTAGCATTTGCTAGTTTTTTTTTTTTTTTTTTTTTTTTTTTTTTTTTTTATCTTGCTCTTATCAATTAATGAGAAATGGATTTAAGTCCTTGTATACCAAACAATGTGAATGATCTCATGTGTGTGACAGCACTTAAAGCACGTGGTTAAATGAGAAAGTAATTGCACCCCTTTTAGCAGATAGAACTGTGTATTGATAAAAAGACAAAGAATAATAACGTTCACAAGATTTTGAAAATACTAAGTATTTAGCCTTTTTTATATATATGTATGTATGTATGTATGTATGTATATACATACTTACATACATACATACATACATACATACATACAGTACATACACTCATGCACACATACATATGTTATATATATTATATATATAGGCCTTTCAAAAAAATTCACAAGATTTTCAAAATCTTGTGAACAGTCTGACCGCTGATTGAACAAGCTATAGCAACAAGCTGAGCAGTGCTGTTTTCAACTAACTACAAGAGTTTGTCACTGTGCAAAAAAAATGTATGCTGCTAATTTAACATATGTGAATGAAATTTGATTGTACAACGTATACACGTTCAGGTGAGTGAAAAAGCAGGGAAAAAAACACAATTTGAAGCATCTTGGGCCAGACATTTGTCAAACCAATTCAGACTTGATCATGTTCTGTACAAATTATTTAGCTTTTTCTGTAAGACAATATGTATGCTGCTAGCATGCTAAATCTATTAGCAAAACTCACTCTGGCCTTAAAGAGATGCATTAGATAGTAAAACATTCTGATGTACAGAATGTCTTGTGTAAGATAGTAAAACATGGGCTGCTGCAAATAGGTTCAAATAAATACTTCTGATTTTAGAGATTAGAAGGCCCTTACAAGGCACCAGCAAGGTCCACAACCTTAAAACTGAATTCAAATTATTTTTTTTCTAAAAACAACATAAATGTATTTTCAAATTTGGACTTCGATGTGGCCATGGCTCCCAAACTTTGTGACCCCTGTACTTGAAAGATGAACGCAAAGGTGGTGCTATTATATTTTACAGTACAACACAACACAATATACTCAATATATAACATAATAAATATTGCTTAAGAAAAAGTTAGTACCCCTTTGCATGGACTGGGTCATTGAGGCACCTGCCCCCTTCAGGCACCTAATCCTCTATGCACCCGACCAGTACACAACCCAATGAAAACACAGGTTTGGGCTGAGCCTGGCCCAGCCCCATGGCCACCAGGTGCTCGCCTGTGTGGACCCACCCCAGGTCTGGCTCCAGGGTGGAGCCCCAGTCACGCCAATCCATGCGACGTAACAAAGAGAGGATACAGCTGAAGTGGCTCAGGCATCTGTTTCGGATCCCTCCTGGACGACTCCCTGGGCAGCTGTTTTGGGCATGTCCCACCATTAGGAGACTCCAGGGAAGACCCAGGACATGCTGGAAGGACTATGTCTCTCAATTGGCCTGGGAACGTCTCGGGATTCCGCTGGAAGAGCTGGAGGAAGTATGTGGATAGGGAAGTCTGGGTCCCTGCCCAGTCTGCTGCTTCCTCGACTCGATTCCAGATGAAGCACAAAAAATTGTTATGGTATGGTAAAAAGTTAGTTTGTGACTGTTAGAAAAAAAAAAAAAAAATAAAAAAACTGTGCACACTTTTGATTTGTTTACAAAGAGGCTCACTCTTTGCTCCATTCCAAATCAACCCACCCTCAGAGCCACCTTCAAGTTTTTTTTTTTAATAAATATATCATATTATATTTGTGTTGACTATGTTTTTTCATTTCTGTGTTTTTATGCAGAGTTCCGCCAACAGAATGGAATGCACCTGTGACCAGTGTGGGACGACATGGCCTGATGCTTCAGCTCTCATAAAACACCACGAATCAGCTCACACCAGAGTCCACACTGGAGAAAGAACATTCCGTTGTGATGTTTGTGAGAAAGATTTTACCAGACAAGCACTCTGGTATCACATCTGAGAATCCACACTGGTGAAAAACCATACAGCTGTGACGTCTGTCAGAAGGCCTTTTCTAAATCTCATCATCTAGTGAGACATATGAGTGTCCACACCGGAGAAAAGCCATTTAACTGCAATGTTTGTGAGAAAGCTTTTACAACGCAAAGCTCTCTGGCATCACACATGAGAGTCCACACTGGAGAGAAACCATACAGCTGTGATGTGTGTGAGAAGGTGTTTTCCATGTCACACAGTTTAGTAATACATAAAAGAATCCACACGGGAGAAAAGCCATACAGCTGTGATATTTGTGAGAAATCCTTTTCTACACAGAGCACTTTAATATGTCACATGAGAATCCACACGGGAGAAAAACTATTTAACTGTGATGTATGTGAGAAGTCTTTTTCTACGTCAAGCAACCTAGTATCACATCTGAGAGTCCACAGTGGAGAGAAACCACACAGCTGTGATGTCTGTGAGAAGGCCTTTTCTACAACAAGCCACTGATACACATGTGAGAATCCACACGGGAGAAAAACCATTCAGCTGTAACGTGTGTGCAAAGCTTTTTCACGCCAAAGTCATTTAGTATCGCATATGAGAGTCCATACTGGAGAAAACCATTTAACTGTAAAGTTTGTGACAAAGTGTTTTCAAGACAAAGTCATCTGGCATCACATATGAGAATCCACACTGGGGAGAAACCATACAGCTGTGACGTCTGTGAGAAGGTGTTTTCAAAATCAAGCCATGTAGTGACACATATGAGAGTTCACACCGGAGAAGACCATTCAGCTGTGATGTCTGTGAGAAGGCTTTTTCCCAATCACAAGGTTTAGTAAGACACATGAGAATCCACACAGGAGAAAAACCCTTCATCTGCGATTTTTGTGAGAAAGCGTTTACCATGCAAAGCACTCTAGTGGCACATATGAGAATCCACACCGGTGAAAAACCATTCAGTTGTGATGTCTGTGAGAAATCGTTTTCTACACAAGGGCATCTAGTATCACATATGAGAGTCCACACTGGTGAAAAACCATACAGCTGTGACGTGTGTGAGAAAACATTTTCTTTGTCCGGCAATTTAATAAAACATAAGGTTGTGCACGCTAGTAAAAGTTCAAAGTGTTACGATCTCTGTGAAGACCAATGTTCTCAATCAGGCAGCTTAGAATCAAAGACTTGACTGGGCTCTAGACTGCAACCAAACTCACATTTGCTTTTTAGGTCGTTTTCACACTTAATAGTCCAGTAGACTCGGTTCGATTGGGGACCAAAATTGAAACATTTTCAACTGGAGCGGTTCACTTTCACACTGCTCTTTTTGTCAAACGAACTAAGCCTTTAGAGAAGCTTGTCCACTCCTTCACATGTGGTGGCGCTGTACCTAAAACCACGTAAGGAAACGAGACAAAAAACCCTGAACAAGAAACACCGCTGATCTGTTGGTCAATACAACCCAACTTCCTTTCTGCCAGGGAAATGCAAAGAAAATGGCGTTGTCAAGGTCCTTTACGTACCGTGAGACCCGATCCACCAGGAAAGTCTTTTTTTTTCAAAATAAAACAAAAGTACAAGGCTATAAGTGCTCTGTTTGATGTGTGACCAGGAGAGGGTGCACTTGATTCATCCAAGTTGGCCTAATTTTGATTTCCATTTATTTATTTGCTACTACACAAGCGCCTGACAACAGGGCAACAATTCTGCTAAGGCTTTGCTTATTAGCTCCCAAAGTGTGTTTATGTTGGTTATGTTTACCTAATGCTCTGCACTGTAGTCCGCTTCCTGTTTTTGAAGCGACCTGCAGTTTGCTTGGCGTTCACATATGCTTTGGAACCGTACCAGAGTTCACTTCAACCGAACCGAGACTACGTTTTTTGGCGGACCAGAGTTCACTTTTTTGTTCCGCATCAGAGTTCGATTGCGCATTCACACCTGCCCAAACAAACCGGACTTTCTGGGCAAAAGAACTAGAGTTTGATTAAAGCGTACTAACCAGTGCTAGTGTGAATGCACCCTTAAAGGTATTGTTTAGTTATTTTTTTTACATTGTGCTTCATATTTGCAAGAAATTTGAGTCGTTTCACTGGAAGCAGCCAGTGCAGAGTGTGACCAGCAAACATCGGTCCAGGACTCACAGGAGGTTTTTCTTGTTTCGTACTTTGATATTAATTTGAACATCTTAGTGTAGTTTTCTGGTGGAATGCCTAGGTTACTTTCTACTCGAGAAATGATTTTTGAAGGAACATTGGTGCTTTGGTTAGTCTTGGAAAAATGTACATATTAAATTTGTGAAAAGATTTGGTTTGGTTTCATGCCCTGCACTTTCAGATATAATTAATTAATTTATTGACTCTCTCCTTTTACTTTGGCTTGAGTAATATTAGCTCCTGCATAATCATGACTGTATAATATTGAGCTATGTGAATATTATTATTGTCATCTATGTTTTGTAAAATAAAAAAAAGCTAATGCACTACTTTTTATTTTTTTATTATAAGAGACATTTTAAGAAATGTTTTTTTAAATCTTGATCTGAAAAACAACAGAAAGAAATGTGGCAGATTTGTAAAAACAGACACAAACAAAGAAGGGGAAGAGACTGAACACAGCAGAGAAGACTGAACCAGAACTTTTGAAAGAATAAACCTTCAGACACGACTCCAGGGCTGAACTGCTGACCAATTAAATCTGCCGATATTGCAGTCTCACCAGTCATCGGCAGTCTGCAAAAATGTGCCGATTGGCGCCGATGAATTCATTATTGCAAGGTGAGCTGCGGAGCTGGTAACTTTTCGATGCATTCTGCTGTTTGTCCAGTAGAGTGCACCAACAAGTCGGAGTCATGAAAACACACGTGGCTGCTTGCATTTTGTGCAGAGATTAAAGGAGTCGCAGCCCAGGCTCCCCTGAGCCGAATAAAGCAAACAAACTAATTTGAATGCTGAAACCAGACTTTTTCCCTTTGCTGGATCAAGTATGTTTTTATGACAATAACTTTCACGAGCACGATGTGATGAACAACAATAAGACAAAATTTTATTACATAAATAAATTTGTAACAGACCTTGAGGTCGTTTAGTAATGTCAGACAACGTGATAAGTTAGTAGAACTTAAGTTTGAAAAAATTTGGTAAGGTTGATAATATGGCTAGCCAATTGCAACAGAAAATACTCATTACATGGAACCAGCTCACTTGACTTGAGGGAGTGGAATCGAACCTGTGATCTTTGTATAAAGACCATAGCACTACCACTCAACCATCATCCAACCAGCTCGTGGCCCTCCGGCGTCTTGTGGCGTGTTGTTACAATACATGAAGTATACAGTATGGTTGTTAACCACAGCAACAAATCCTGGATCCTTTAATTCTTCACGTTATTGGCGGGTCGCTTATAATGTTTAAGCGAATTTAGCGCCAGTTAATGTCCATGGTATCTAACATAATATGGTGAACATCTGGCTTTAGGGTCCTCTGGATCATGGCGGTTTTTGGGCGAGGTGGGCAGCCGCCAGGGCGGCATTTGCCAGGGGCGCATTTGCGAAAAAAAAATCAAAAGTTCTCATCAGCGCGCAGGACGCATGCAAACGAATGTACAGTTAACAGGTCAAGCTATACCAGGAGAAACAACACCCTCTACTGGCGGCCGGATCCCTCACAAACAGTTCTTGGTCATGAGCTGTTCATAACACCGCTGATCCTGCAGAGGGCGCACGTGCACAGTCTGTTTGTTTCACTTTTTCCCACAGCGCAGATTCTTCAATATTAAGTTGTTAGCGGCAGACTGCTCCGTCTTCTGCAAACTTTATCGGTTATCACTTTATTATGCAATGGATCTGTTTAACAGCGAAAATAAAAGGCTGCTGTCTTTATTTTTACACAAATCCTCCGCCGTGGAAAGGACGAGCTCTGAATCACCGCAGTGTTGGACAAACATAAACTTTCACGGAGTTTTTTGATCAAACAGCGCTGTGTTTCTCCGGGTTAGTTTGATCGGCGGACCTCAGCAAACATGTTTTGTTTTTCTGGTGTAACGGTGCTGCGTGTCTGCAGCATTTGGACAAAACAACTCAGTCTGTGTGATTATTTTGGCTTTGTTTATCCCCAAGTCCTCCTCCAGAGCTGCTGCAGCAGGTATGTAACCGAGGTCCGTGGGTTTAATTTGCGTCATGAGTTAATGCGAATAAATAACACGAGTTAATGCAAACAAATAAAACTGCGTTTCCAGCATTCAAATTCGCTTAATCCGTTATGCGCATAAACGAAATCCACCTCTAGAGAGCATCTAAACCTTTATGCGCATTAGGGATCTAAATGTGATATTGCCGTTTCCACCTCCCAGGACTTATTCGATACTTCTAATGCGCATTAAAACAAGGGGTGGAAACGCTAGTCGTCTCTTCAGTCATAAATTTTTCATTTGCATGTGCAATGAGCAGTGTTGGTAAGTTACTTTAAAATTGTAATACATTATATATACTATTACAAGGAGAAAATGTAATACATTTGTATTACATATTACTGTACACTCCTTTGAGTTACTTTGAGTTACTTTGAGGTAATCAAACATTTGTTAAGACATTATACAACATAATCCTGTACTTTTACACTTGATTACTGGTTAATTATGGAAATGTGATGTCACAACACATTTCCTCATATGTTTTATTCACCTTTAAGTCGACAGACAGTATTTTAGTGGTGTTTTGGTCCTGAAGTGTCATTTTCAATAGAATATAAAGCAATTAATTTATATGAAAGTAACTTGAGTTACTCAGATTGTAACTGTAACAACACAACATTTTATAAGTAATGAGTTACACTACTTAGTTACTGAAAAGTGGAATATACAGTAACTAGTTACTCCCAACACTGGCAATGAGACGGTCAAAACCCTCAGGTACTCAGTTTAAAAAAAAAGAAGAATAGAGAAAAAAGGATAAAGGTATAATGACTTTTGCCCAACTGTCATAATTATTATTTAGCCTGCCTGGCTTGCACACTAATTCTCCATTTTAATATCAAGAAGAAGGTTCAGAAGCTGTAATGCTGCTGAGTTCAATTTGATTATTAAAATCACATATTACTGACAGATTGTTACACTTTTTGACAGATGTGGATATACAATAATTGTAAAAATAATTAAAGCCGCAAGCGGCATTCCAACGGCCTCGGGCGGGCTAGGGGGTTTGGGGGCGCCAGAGGAGCTTGTTCGCCAGGAGTCATGCAGGCCAGAACCGCCTCTGCTCTGGATGGAGGTAAGTCACGTGAGGGTCCTCCTCATGGAGGTCTGCAGCCAGATGCCTCTCGCTTTGTGCAGAGATTAAAGGAGTCAGCGCAGTCTCCGCTCCGGTTTAACTTAGCGATTGATGAAAAACTACTTGCATGTAATTAAAAACCCTATGACTTTATAAAAAATGGCAGATAGCTTAATTTATGACAATAATTAATTCAAGATGGTAGCATTCTTGTGTTTTCCGTTTGTTTTATGGTGACTTACGTGATCTGTAGCAGCCAATTGTGGCTCGCTGTTGCAATGGGCGATCAGTCTCATCCACACAATCATACTTCTCTCTTGTTTAATCCATTACGCTGCTAAAATTCCTTCATCCAAACTTTACCAAACGCGCCTTAGTTTCCTAAACACATATCTGCTTGACCCTCAATTGCCACGACAACAAGGTTGTACCTATTCTGGGTCACGTTTTTTCGTAGTTGTCTAATCATTAGCTTTTTTATTTGTGGGGAAAAAAAACAGCTATTTGTTTTGGGGAATGATCCGTTGTGAATATTAATAATAATTTAGATCAAATCTGAAGGTAAAACACACAGTCGTTGTAAATCAACTTAAATTCAGTTCATATTTTGAAAACACAGACATAAACATTCACAAAGTCACTAAATAAGCTGAGGACGCCTGAGTTTAGACTGAATATAAGAAATACACTATTAAATAATACTTTTCCGACTTCAATCTAAAGTTGTGTGTAATTGTACCTTAATAAGGTAGTTAGTGGCATAACACATTTGCTAATGCTAACAACTTTATTTCCATTAATCTCTGCGATTTAAATGCTTAAAAGTTTTATATGAGTAAGGAGTGTGCAAGAATAAAAGAATTTTTCAAAGACGTGGGGATCAATTATTATTGATAACAATATTATTTTAAACAAATCGGCAGATTAATCGGAAATTGCATTTCTGAGGGCATTTTAATCAGGAAAACCGATAACTTGCCTTGTCCAATTTAAACTGGTTTTCCAAAGCTCATGTAAACCCGGGCAGACCTATCGAGGAGCTGTAAACTGGTTTTCCGAAAACCAGTTGGCGCACGTGGTCCCGACCGATTGTAGTCTGATTTCAGACTCATGTAAACAGACAATCGGTTTGCAGCTGGACAAATGCCACTGAGCATGATCACAAGAACTACCCACTGCACAACCCAGCAATAAATTAAGAATTTTAGAATTATAAAGTGCCTTGCACAAAGTGACACACACACTCTCACATTTAACTCCATGTTGAACACTGTTCTAAATGTTTAAAACAGTCATGTTCTAGAAAAAAACTGTGTGTCATTTAACAAGTCTGATTTCGCTGATCATGTAACCGCAGTCACTGACGGGAGAATACTTTTTATCAGACTCATTCACGTAATGCCTTTGCCCTCGTGGGGAAGAGAAACACACATAAGCTCATGTGATGTGAGCTAAAGAGAGATCCCATCAAACACTACAGTTTTTTGCACTCTCGCTGCATACTAAAGAGTTATTTTAGCTTTAACTGGAATCTTTTATTTCATGCTCTTCTCGTGCTTCTCGAGGCTTTGCAGCCTGAAGGAGGGTAGCCCAGCGGAGACAAAATGCATCTAGTAGGAGAGGCTTTGCACACAAAATTGAAGGTGTTCTGTGGTGCAGCGCAGATGTGGAAGCAGCCTGTGACTCTCTCTTCACTTGTCTCATCTGTAGTGGTAATAGCTCCTCAGTCATTTTCATATTATTTTTGTCTTCATCAAAACACTAATCAAAATCTATCTAAATTTATAGGGCCTTTGGTTATTTTTTTAACCAGTTGTAGAAGTCATATTGGATGCAAAGAATGTGTAGAAAAAGGAAGACAAGCCATGAATGCTGCCCAAAATGCTGACTCTTCAACTCTTCAACTTTTGACATTTCTCTCTCCTCTGCTTAGTAATAAAGTTGTTATGCTTAAAACATTGAATGCAGATTGATTATGTCTTTGGTGATTAACAATAACTGCCTCTAAAACCTAGGCTTTTCAAAAGTAAAAACTTCATTCAATCATTTTCTACCGCTTATCCCGTTAGGGGTCGCGGGTGACTGGAGCCTATCCCAGTGACTTTGGGCCTTAGGCGGGGAACACCCTGGACAGTGGCCAACTCGCCGCAGGGTTAGACAGACAAACATTCACTCTCTCATTCACTCACTAAGGGAAATTTACAGTGATGCCCAAGTAACCTAAACATACATGTTTTTGGAGGTGGGAGGAAACCGGAGTACCCGGAGAAAACCCACGGTGACACGGGGAGAACATGCAAACTCCACCCAGAGAGATCGTGAGATGTTGACATGGTCCGACCCGGGAGTCGAACCCACGACCTCCTTATTGGGAAGCCAGAGCTCTAACCACTTGGCTACCTGTGCACCCCAAAAAAAAAGGTAAAAACTTCACTCTGAAAATTACTCTGTAACATTTCTGAGGTGAAACAATGTTTTTAGGAAAGAGCCCACGTTCATGATTAACAACTGAATCAAATATGAGTGACTGACCAGCCAGATGGATTATCGCACGAATTCACAATTTGGAGATAATCCAACCTGGTTATTCAATCGTATAAACATTTTCATTCATCCATTCAATAGTACTTTGAAAAGAATCTGAAAGCAGGTTTAGTCAATGGAATACACACTGTGAGCAGTAGAGGGCAGCAATGCACTCAATAAACTGGTGCAGACCACTGCGAGACAAAACCGAAAAGAAGAAGAGGGAAAAAGGAAAAACAGCAGCCGCAGAGTTTTGGGAGAAGACTGATCCATAACCTTTGAGGAAACAAACCTTCAGACACTGCTGCTGCTCCTGCATTGAACCTGCTTCACTCTCTGTAAGTCTGACTCTGTACATCTGTGAAATCTACTGACAGTAAGCATTAGCAAACTTGTTAGCATTTAGCCTACTAGGTTTTTTAACTTGCTCTTATCAATTATTGAGAAATGGTTTTAACTCTGTGTATACCAAACAGTATGAGCTTGTATATAGCATTATCTTGTGTGTGTGACAGCACTTAAAGCATGTGATGAGAACGTGGTTCCATCCCTTTTAGCAGGTAGAGCTGTGTCTTGGTAAAAGACAAAGAAGTACTGTTCACAAGATTTTGAAAATACCAATATCCAAATTAAATTGACTAAATAGTATTTAGCCCTTATCTTATGTATGTATGTATGTATGTGTGTATGTATGTATGTCTGTATGTAGGCTATGTCTGTGCATATACAGTATATGCATACATATACATTTGTATTTTATTTATTTACATACATAGGGCATTTGTTATATAGCTTGTTTAAATCGCGACAGTTTAGTGAAATCTTGACCAATATGACACGAAAGAATGTTGCCTCAGAACATACATTTGTTCCAATTTTCAAGTTTTAATTATTAAAATAGGGTTAACAACACATAAATAAAAAGAAATAAATAGCCTACCCTAATAAAAAGCTTTTCTTGCATTTCTAGTGTCATTTTTGAGTAGTTATTGCTGTGTCTGGGTCATAAAACCTCTTCTCTTATGTTCTTATATCAATGACTAAAATGATTTATGAGCAATTAAAGTATACTTAAATAAAAGCAGTATACCTATGGGGCCCTTTCCAGCCCTGAGCCCGGTGGAAACATGTACAATTTACCCCCCCCCCCCCCCCCAGTTCGACGCCCCTGGTCAGAGCACTGATTGAACAAGCTATAGTAAAAGCTGAGTCAGCGCTGTTTTCAGCTAACTACAAGAGTTTGTCACTGTGCAAAAAAAAAAAGAAGTTATGCTGCTAATTTAACATATGTGAATGAAATTTGATTCTACGACTTATCCACGTTACATTTAGGTGAGTGAAAAAGCAGCGGGGAAAAAAAATCATCAAGCATTCCTGATTTGCCAATTCATCTGTCAACTCAAACTCAAGACATAAACAGAGTGACCACCAGACAATATATTTTTAAAATGCTTGTCTGGAATTGACAGACATTCTGTTCAGTGGAGCTGAAACTGACAGCTTTGCTTCATTGACATCGATCAAGGGTGTGACTAACATACATGCACTAAAGTTTGCAGTGCCTTATCTATTGTATCTAATTATTTAGCTTTTTTCTGTAAGACAGTATGTATGCTGTTAGCATGCTAGTTCCTTTGTTTTACAGTGAATGCAAAACTCACTCTGGCCTCTTAAGAGATGCAACAAGCACATATAATCTCATTATTGTGAAAGCATTCTGATGTACAGACAGTAAAACATGGGCTGCTGCAAATAGGTCCAAAATAACTACTTCTGATTTTAGAGATTAGAAGGCTCTAGCAAGACACAAGCAAGGTCCACAACCTCAAAACTGAATTCAAATTATTTGTTCTAAAAAATATTCTAAAAAATATGATATATTATTATATATAAACTATTATAATTTACAGTACGACACAACACAATTCAATACAATATATAACATAATAAATATTGCGTAAGAAAAGGTTAGCACTCCTGCATGGACTGGATCAGTGAGGCACCTGCCCCCGACTGCCACCTGGTCCTCTATGCTCCCGACCCCTACACAACCCAAGGCAGACCCATGTTTGGGCTGAGCCTGGCCAGGCCCTGTGGCCACCAGGTGCTCGCCTGTGTGGACCCACCCCAGGTCTGGCTCCAGGGTGGAGCCGCAGTAACGCCAATCCGGGCGACGTAACAAAGAGAGGATACAGCTGAAGTGGCTCAGGCATCTGTTTCGGATGCCTCCTAGATGACTCCCTGGGCAGGTGTTTTGGGCATGTCCCACCATTAGGAGACTCCAGGGAAGACCCAGGACATGCTAGACGGACTATGTCTCTCGATTGACCTGGGAACACCTCAAGATTGTGTGGATAGGAAAGTCTGGGCCTCCCTGCCCAGACTGCTGCCTCCTCGACCCGATTCCGGATTGAAGCACATGGTATGGTAAAAGGTTAGTTTGTGAGTGTAAGAAAAATAAATAAAATAAAATAAAAAATACAAATCTGTGCAGTGCACACTTTTGATTTGTTCACATAGAGAGTCACTCTAAGCTCCAGTCATTCCAAATCCAACCCACCCTCAGAGCCACTTTCAAAGTTGTTTATTTATAAAAAATATTATATTTATGTTGACTATGTCCTTTCATTTCTGTGTTTTTATGCAGAGTTCCGCCAACAAAATGGAATGCACCTGTGACCAGTGTGGGACGACATGGCCTGATGCTTCAGCTCTCATAAAACACCACGAATCAGCTCACACCAGAGTCCACACTGGAGAAAGAATATTCCGTTGTGATGTTTGTGAGAAAGAGTTCACCAGGAAAAGCAATCTGGTATCCCATATGAGAATCCACACTGGTGAAAAACCATACAGCTGTGATGTCTGTCAGAAGGCCTTTTCTAAATCTGACTATGTAGTGAGACATATGAGTGTCCACACCGGAGAAAAGCCATTTAACTGCAACATTTGTGAGAAAGCTTTTACAAGGCAAAGTTCTGTGGCGTCACACATGAGAGTCCACACTGGAGAGAAACCATACAGCTGTGATGTGTGTGAGAAGGTGTTTTCAATGTCAAACAGTTTAGTAATACATAAAAGAATCCACACGGGAGAAAAGCCATACAGCTGTGATATTTGTGAGAAATCATTTACCGCACAGAGCTCTTTATTATATCACATGAGAATCCACACGAAGGAAAAACCATTTAACTGTGATGTATGTGAGAAGTCTTTTTCTACGTCAAGCAACCTAGTATCACATCTGAGAGTCCACAGTGGAGAGAAACCACACAGCTGTGATGTCTGTGCGAAGGCCTTTTCTACGTCAAGCAACCTAGTAGCACATATGAAAATCCACACTGGGGAGAAACCATTCAGCTGTAACGTCTGTGACAAAGCTTTTTCACGCCAAACTCGATTAGTATCGCATATGAGAGTCCATACTGGAGAGAAACCACACAGCTGTGATGTCTGTGGGAAGGCCTTTTCTACGTCAAGCAACCTAGTAGCACATGTGAAAATCCACACTGGGGAGAAACCATACAGCTGTGACGTCTGTGAGAAGGTGTTTTCAAATTCAAGCTATGTAGTGACACATATGAGAGTTCACACCGGAGAAAGACCATTCAGCTGTGATGTCTGTGAGAAGGCTTTTTCCCAGTCACAAAGTTTAGTACAACACATGAGAATCCACACGGGAGAAAAACCATACAGCTGCGATTTTTGTGAGAAAGCGTTTGCCATGCAAGGCACTCTAGTATCACATATGAGAATCCACACCGGTGAAAAACCATTCAGTTGTGATGTCTGTGAGAAAACTTTTTCCACACAAGGGCGTCTAGTATCACATATGAGAGTCCACACTGGTGAAAACCATACAGCTGTGAGGTCTGTGAGAAACCTTTACTTTGTCCAGCAACTTGACAAAACATAAGAGTGTTCACGCTAGTAAAAGTTCAAATGTTACGATCTCTGTGACGACAAATGTTCTCAATCAGGCAGCTTAGAATTACAGGCTTGACTGGGCTCTAGACTGTTTTTATTTTTTTAAGTTATTGATTAGTTGTTGTTTTTTACATTGCACTTAATATTTGCAATAAATGTAAGTAATTTCACTGGAAGCAGCCAGTGCAGAGTGTGACCAGCAAACCTCTGTCCAGGACTCGCCGGAGGCTTTCACTTATAAAACTTGTTCTTTTCCAAAGGGTTTGTACTTTGATATTAATTTAGTGTAGTTTTCTGGTGGAATGCCTTTACTTTCTACTCGAGGAATAATTTTTGAGGAAACAGTATCGACTTTATGATATCGGTTCAGTTGATTCCATTGTTGTGCCTTTAATTGGACATAATGAGACTAATTTATTGGCTGGTGTTGATTCAGAACATGTCATAAAGTTTGACATTTTGTTCAGATTAAGTTGTTAAGTTGTGACTTGCACTAGAATTAATGTATTACATACACTACATCACCAAATGTCTTATGCTTTTGATAAGAAAAACAAGGTGTTTCAGTCCTTACACCGGTATCGGTTGATATCGGGTATCGGCAAATACTTAAGCCAAAGAATCGGAATCGGTATCGGAACAGAAAAAGCTGGATCGGTGCATCCCTACTTTTAGATATAATTAATTTATTTATTGAATCTCTCCTTTTACTTAGCTGAGTAATATTAGCTCCTGCATAATCCTGACTCTATAATGTTTATCTATGTAAATATTATTTTTGTCATGTAGTGTTTTGTAAAATAAAAAAAAAGCTAATGTGCTCCTTTAATTTTTTTTTATTATTATATTATTATTATTATTATTATTATTATTATTATTATTATTATTATTATTATTATTATTATTATTTATTATTTATTTATTTATTTATTTTTTTGCTTTGCGGTAAATAACCCCAAGAAATGTATCTTCAATCTTGATCTGAAAAACAACTGAAAAAAAAAAAAAAAAATGTGGCAGATTGTTAAAACTCCCGCCTCCTCTGGATCCTCATTGGCTGCTGTGGAGCAATCATAGACATATAATTAGTAGACGCGCCAGTCCGACTCTGATGCTATCGAACACTTAGCATCTGAGCTAGTCCGGTAAGATTTAAGCTAGTCCGGAGCGTTCTACTGTTTATTTTCCTATAGCCGTTAGCATTAGCCCGCAAAAAAACGCAAGTTGTGAAAGATCCAGAGCATGTCAGCTGGTACAAACCTACAGACCACATTTAGCAGAGGTCAGAGCCTTGTTACAATTATTGTTGAGTTTACAAACCGTTTAGTTTTTATTGTAGGTAAAATTGTGTATAAAACTGCTAACAGCTAACGAAGTTATGCATCTTTTGAGACTCCAGTGATCACCAAACGTCTCTTTTACATGTTACTAGTGAGAAAAGCAGACAAATTACATAAATAACACCAAACAAAGTTATAGCTTCACTTATCTGTGGAGGTGCGTCTGTCGCATCGAAATGATGGAGCATTTCCAGTCTAAGAATATAGTAGTTTGAGAAATATAATTTCACATCTCCAAAGTTGTTTAAAAAACTTCATAAGACACAAATCAGTCCGTTTTGCTCGTGGTTTTGCTGAAATCGCTTGTTTCAGCTCATTTTATCCATAAAAGTGCAGCTCCTGCCATTGACTTCAATTGATTTGTGTCGTCACCTCTACCGGAGGAATATGGCGTCGCGCTGTCCGTGTTGTAGCAACAGAGCAGAGACGCTGATTGCGCGTCTACTAATTTAATGTCTATGGGAGCAATGAAAGAAACACGTGTGAACCCAGGGGGAGGGGCTTCGGTAGCTACGCAAGCGGAAAAACAGACACAAACAAAGAAGAAAAAGATAGTAAACACAGCAGAGAAGACAGAACCGGAACTTTTTAGTGAATAAACTTCAGACGCGGCTCCGGGGCTGAACTGCTGCTACTACTCCTGCCTTTAACCTGCCCTCCTGCTTCACTCTCTGTAAGTGTCACTCTGCAGCTCTGTGAAATATAGGCTAACGCTAGTCATATCCTGCAGTCAGCCTGTTAGCTGTTCATAACCATTATTAACTGTTTAAAATGGTAGAACGCAGGCTTTCACCAGGATACTTAGTTAGCGTCAGTCACAACAAAACAAGACATTTTTTTTCACAACATTCAACATTCTCAACATATTAGCTGCACCAAAGCATGTGAAGAACTTTACATTTAGCAATTAGATGTATACCAGAGAGTCGAAATTTTCAGTTGTTTCTGAAAGTTGCAACAACCCCATAAATAAAGTTTTTTGCAAGCTTCAGCAAATCAAATATGGAATGTTTTATAATGATAATTTTCAAGATTTGTATTGCCAAATCGACTTCAGAACAAAACATTTGTGTTTTTCTGTCAAACTATTGGGTTGGATCCTCTGCATTCACACACATTTTAGCTAAAGACTCGTCAAAAATATACTTAGGAAATCCACACAAATATGCAGATGATCATTTTGTGTCACAGTCTATTTGTTCATTTAAATCTGCATATTTTTTCAGAGAATATTAATCTGTAGCTATTATATTTGTTAATAATTTGGCCAATTAATATTCCTCTTTATTAAGCAGTTTTTGTGGCCAAATTTAGAAAAACATTCTCTCTTACAAGCAAAAATAACCAGCACTTTTGAAGCCCTTTTCTGCCCGGGCCCTGGGGAAACTATACCATTTCCCGCAGTCTGACACCCTGAATGTTTATTCGTGTGTTTTTTTGGCTAGTTCCGGTTTGCAGTTACTTTTTATATAGGGGGTATTCCATGAACGAGCTAAAGCCAAAAGCCTGGCTTATTTGGCCAATCTAGGCTTATGAAAATCTCCATTTCCGTTCCACTAACGCGGCTAACCAGAGGTGACGCTGAGTTGCCGCAGTAAAGTCGCAGACATAAACCTGGTTGGACCAGGCTAACAGTCAAGATTATTTAGCTTTGTCTAAAAAAACGTCTTAAATCACATGTTTATCCTCACACATTCCACAACTGTGTGAAATCTCTCTGTCTGTCACAACACAACTTATAACGTCACTTTTATTCACTTTTATTACTTGGCATTGGCACCAAAGAGCCACTCTGACCGTTTCTTTTCATCCTTTTTGAGGACTCTCGCTGTAGAGAGACGCGTTTGTAAGAGCAAACGTCACATTGGCTGCACAAAGAGCCACATATTTAATTGGAAAATTAATTGTAGGTTACTCCTACGTGCATCTAAACTACGTAAGATTTCCCACAGACATGCAGCTGTTTCTCTAAAGATGAAGCAATGAAAGCAGGACTAAAGTGTGAGAGCGTGGAGTCGTGCTGCTGCTTTTTGCGCACAGAAGCGCTTCATCGCATCTCCTTCCCTCATCTCTCCTCACACCACGGACACAACCTCTGCTCTGATTGGTCAGTTCTGGTTGTGAAGAGTTACGCTACAACTTTGTGACAACTTTACGCAGCCGGGACTAGTCCCACATGCGGAGTGGAAAACTGTGCATTGCATTAAAAAACGATAAGCCTACTACTCGCAAATACGATGATAAATCCTCTGGATCTCCGCCTCGTCTTTCTCCAGCAGTGAACAGGATGGGAGGGCTGCCTCTCGTCTCCGCATCAGAATAAACCACTATAAACTGAAAACTTTTGCGATGCAAATCAAACTGTAGTCTGTGTGCACTTTGGCTCCTCTCGTGTTTCAGTCAAATCATGTAAAATAAGCGTTTTTCTCTCTCATTCTCAGTGAAGTCTTTGCTCCATTGATCTGGTCTCGTCACATTCAGCGGGGAGCGCGCTCACAGCCCAGATTAATCTTCAAGTTGAATTAGCGTTGTTCAGACCAGGCTTATTTCTTTCATGGAACCACTTGAGGCTTAAGTTGGAGATGAAGCTAGTTTCAGCTCAGGATTTTAGGATAAAGCCTAGACTTGTTAAGCCACTTTCATGGAATACCCCATAGATGCATCTACAACAAGGAAGTTCATACATAAAAGCAAGACAAAGAAACTAAAACAGACAGAACTACGGCGCTCCATTGCACTCACGAGATAGTTTTCTCGTAATTACGAGATTCTGTTTTTTTTAAAATAAAGAGATTTTATATTTTTTCGTACTCGAACGCCATCGTTTGACTGCAACAAGCAATTTTTGCTGTTGCGCACAGTACCCGCCCACTCTAGGTGGTTAGTGCTAGATAGTCAGGTCCAGAGGGACAGAAGTGAGCTGGTTGCCATGGTAATGAGTTTATTTCTGTTGCTAAATGGTCTTAAAATGTTATATTTTTTATCTTAACCTTTACCCAAACCTTTTTCCTAACCTTAACCATCACCCTAACCCTTTTCCTAAACTTACCCTTCTCCCTAAACTTAACCATTGTCCTCCGGACCCGACTATCTAGCATTAACCCTCTAGGTGATCCATGCGGAAGTGTAGCAAATGTGCAGCACTTCTCTCCTTTATGGCCAAATAAATTGAAACCCAGAGGCTGGAGCCAAGAAAAACTGCCGCACATTTCTAAGGATGAGTAAGACTAACTGCCAACAGCCGAAGAAGATTGTGTTTTATTAAAAAAAAACCTACCGATTACCCACTAGCTTCTTTCTGGTGGGTGAACAGCTCCACACACTGGCCGTCTTTAGAATAGCATGCTAACTGTAGCTTGAGCCCACAGGCATACGTCACGTTAACAGCTATTTAATACTTTTTGTAGACCGTAAACATTGCAGTGAAGACCGCAGGCATTTATTTTAACATAACGAAAGCACACACGCACATAGCTATTTAGAAACATCAAGCTAGCACAAAAAAAGAGACTACTACATTGTGGATCAAAGTCCTACAGCTTTTGAATAATACTAAGTAGTCAGTTATCAGTTAATTTAGATTATGATGGTCAAGAAGATCTAATGTTTTTATAGCTTTTTTTTTTTAATTTACTGCCACATAATCATATCCTGAAATATTTTTAGATTAAAATTAGATAGAAATAAGTTTAGGGGTTTGTTTGTCCACTTGAATTTAGTATCTGCCAAGTAAAACAAACAAATGTAAAATATAGCCTATATTTGATCTTTTTGAGAGAAAAGCAATTCAACATTTTCTTTTCTTGTCTTTTTTGATTGTGACATTTTTTGTTGATACACTTTCCATTAAAAAAAAACAAGTGGATATGGTTGATCATGTCGTTTACAAAAAGTGCAGGTAACATCAATTTCTTTGTTAAATCTTTTTAAGTAGGTATTAGGCTCGGGAAACGTGACCATCAGCAGCTGTAGAATGTTCAGTTGGTCCCATGTTAAACCAATGGAGATTTAAATTGTTAAATACCGAAAATCGCGTTAATTAAATTATATTTTGACACTATATATTGATAGATAAAACATACCAGTACTGGACCAGCAGTTTTTTGGGCTGCTCCACGCTGTTTTGTTTACTTTTTTTAATCGTTTTGTCTAATGTATTCCTATGGAAGTTCTGCTCAACTATCAACAAACATGGCGGATTTGCCATGATTTCCATGGTAACCACAGACGCTTCCCGAGCCTAATTAGTTGGGTATATATTGTGCATTATTTTAAAAGATACTTATTTAGTTTTGTTAAGAATGCACTATTTAAGAGTTCTGGTTTATAATTTTCTTCCATTTGTCCAATCCGAGTTTCCTAGTGCACATGAAAGCAGCATGAGACCAGAGGGAGGGCAAGCGGAAAAACAGAGTCAAAGAAGAGAAAGAGACTGAACACAGCAGCAGAGCTTTGGGAGAAGACTTTGAGAGAATAAACCTTCAGACACGACTCCAGGTGCTCCTGCATTGAACCTGCTCTCCTGCTTCACTCTCTGTAAGTCTGACTCTGCATAGCTGGGAAATCTACTCAAAACAAGCAAACAACTTAACAATAGCAAGTTTGTTAGCTACTCTTAACCAATACATAAAGAATGAATGTAAAACTTTTAGTTCATCGTCATCCGAGAATTAGTAATCACAAATAACATTAGGAGTGTGGTAAAGGTTTTTATCATTTATTTCTGTGATGTGGAGATTAAGTAAAACATTTTAATCTGGTTATTAAGTCTCAGGATCTACTGTTCTCTCCCTCAAAGGCTTTACAAATGTCAGAAATAGTATTATGAAATCTTATAAGAGGAAATGAAAGCTTTAAAAAGTATTTTAAGTCTTTCTATTATTACAATAATATAATGGAAATATATATAACATTAAGTAATTAATAAGTCATTCCAAATCCAACCCACCCTTCAAAGTTGTTTTATTTATTTTTTTGTTTGTGTTTTTTTTATGCAGAGTTCCGCCAACAGAATGGAGTGCACCTGTGACCAGTGTGGGACGACATGGCCTGATGCTTCGGCTCTCATAAAACACCACAAATCAGCTCACACCAGAGTCCACACTGGAGAAAGAACATTCCGTTGTGATGTTTGTGAGAAAGAGTTTACCAGGCAAAGCACTCGAGTAGCACATATGAGAATCCACACTGGTGAAAAACCATACAGCTGTGATGTCTGTCAGAAGGCCTTTAATGAATCTCAGCATCTAGTGAGACATATGAGTGTCCACACCGGAGAAAAGCCATTTAACTGCAATGTTTGTGAGAAAGCTTTTACAACGCAAAGCTATCTGGGATCACACATGAGAGTCCACACTGGAGAGAAACCATACAGCTGTGATGTGTGTGAGAAGGTATTTTCCATGTCACACCATTTAGTAATACATAAAAGAATCCACACGGGAGAAAAGCCATACAGCTGTGATATTTGTGAGAAATCTTTTCTACACAGACCACTTTAATATGTCACATGAGAATCCACACGGGAGAAAAACCATTTAACTGTGATGTATGTGAGAAGTCTTTTTCTACGTCAAGCAACCTAGTATCACATATGAGAATCCACAGTGGAGAGAAACCATACAGCTGTGATGTCTGTGGGAAGGCCTTTTCACAAAAAAGCCAACTGATACGACATGTGAGAATCCACACGGGAGAAAAACCATTCAGCTGTAACGTGTGTGCCAAAGCTTTTTCAAGCCAAAGTCATTTAGTATCGCATATAAGAGTCCATACTGGAGAGAAACCATTTAACTGTAAACTTTGTGACAAAGCGTTTTCAAGACAAAGTCATCTGGCATCACATATAAGAATCCACACTGGGGAGAAACCATACAGCTGTGACGTCTGTGAAAAGGTGTTTTCGAAATCAAGCCACGTAGTGGCACATAAGAGAGTTCACACTGGAGAAAGACCATTCAGCTGTGATGTCTGTGAGAAGGCTTTTTCTCAGTCACAAGATTTAGTAAGACACATGAGAACCCACACAGGAGAAAAACCCTTCATCTGCGAGTTTGTGAGAAAGCGTTTACCATGCAAAGCACTCTAGTGGCACACATGAGAATCCACACCGGTGAAAAACCATTCAGTTGTGATGTCTGTGAGAAAACTTTTTCCACACAAGGGCATTTAGTATCACATACGAGAATCCACACTGGTGAAAAACCATACAGCTGTGACGTGTGTGAGAAAACTTTTACTTTGTCCAGCAACTTGACAAAACATAAGAGTGTCCACGCTAGTAAAAGTTCAAAATGTTACAATCTCTGTGAAGACAAATGTTCTCAATCAGGCAGCTTAGAATCACAGGCTTGACTGGGCTCTAGACTGCAACCAAACTCACATTTCCTATTATTGATTAGTTGTTTTCTTTTTTTTTTTTTTTTTTACATTGCACTTAATATTTGCAATAAATGTAAGTAATTTCACTGGAAGCAGCCAGTGCAGAGTGTGACCAGCAAACCTCTGTCCAGGACTCACCGGAGGCTTTCACTTAGAAAACACGCTCTTTTCCAATTTTTGAAGAAACATTAGTGCTTTGCTTACTCTTAGAAAAGTGAACATATTAAATTTGTGAAAAGATTTGGTTCGGTTCCATGCACTGCACTTTCAGATATAATAATTTATTTATTGAATCTCTCCTTTTACTTTGGCTTGAGTAATATTAGCTTCTGCATGATCCTGACTGTATATTATTGAGCTATGCAAATATTGTTATTGCATGTAGTATGTATTGTAAAATAAAAAAAAAAGCTAATGTACTACTTTTATTTATTTATTTATTTATTTATTTTTACTTTTTGCTGTGGCGTTTAAATAGTCCCCTTAAGAAATGTATCTTCAATCTGGAACTAAAAAACAACAGAAAAAAAAAAAAAAAACGTGGCAGAATTGTAAAAACTCCCGCCTCCTCTGGATCCTCATTGGCTGTTGTGGAGCAATGAAAGGAAACACGTGTGAACCCAGGGGGAGGGGCTTCAGTAGCTACGCAAGCGGAAAAACAGACACAAACAAAAGAAATGGAAGAGACTGGACACCGCGGAGAAGACAGAACCAGAAAGAATAAACCTTCAGACACGACTCCAGGGTGAACTGCTGCTACTATTGCATTTAACCTGCTCTCCTGCTTCACTCTCTGTAAGTCTGACTCTGTACATCTGGGAAATATAGACTAGTCATATCCAGCAGGCATTCACCAGGATATTTCGTTAGCGTTAGCAGTCACAAAAAACAAGAAAAAAGACAAACATTTTTTTCTTATTCACAACATTCAAATGTGAAGGACTTTACATTGACCAGATTGTTTAATGAAACCATATGTATAAACAAGAGAGCCGAAATTTTCATTTATTTTCCTGAAACGGCAACAACAACCACCTTCCACCATCAAGGGGAAAAAATGGTTTATATTTATTCGTAACACGGACCCTTTTTTTTTTGCATTATAACCACTAGGCCTGGGCGATATTGACAAAAATTAATATCTATCTATAAAATTTTTGTCGTATCTCGATATTCAGGCGATATTTTGCTAGTCCAACATAACGTGCTAAAAACTCCAAATTTGTGACAACATCATAAAAGCGACAACCCTAAATATGTCAATGTTCTTAAAACTGGTTGACTTAATTTGTTGTTGTTTTTTTTTTTTTTTTTTTTTTTTTTTTTTTTTTTTTTTTTTTGTTGTTGTTTTTTTTGTTAGTGTGTATTTTTCTTAATTTTGTCGTGATTTCTTTAGTAATCTTAGCCCAAGACTTCTCATTCCAGGCACATACAGTATACACTTATTTGTTATCTAAATAAGGTTGGCAATTTTTTTCCTGTTTGTTAAGCAAATATTTGTCAAATTAATTACAAGCGCAGGAATCTGTCTCTGTAGTATAATTTGGCAGTTTTGTGAAGCACTCTGAATTACTTAATGTGCAAATTGTGATAAACAATTTGCTTTTATTAGAAATTGATTGTATCATTTATTTATCTTTTACTGTGAATTGCTCTTAGTAGCTGTTTTTACTGCAGGATACACTCGATATAAATGTATACATATCTTAAAAACAACATTCACGATATTATCTAAAAGTCTTATATTGCACAGCCTATAACAGATAAATACATCGATGCATCTACAACAATACATAAATAAAAGCAAACAACATAGTAGTAAATTAAGGTAGAGTGGTGAAATAAATAATGTAGATCATGTTAATTTGGATTAGATTGTCAAGAACAGTGGTTCTCAAAGTAGGGTCCAGCCCAGGGACCCCATGTGTGGTGGGTCTCCCAAATTTTTTGAAACATTGATAATTTTTTCAACATAACAAATTCTTGTGATTTACCATCCTAAACATAGAATTTTGGATTGTAAAATTAGATCGCTTTGAATAGAAACAAGTAAAGCAGTAAAAATGACCATAGGAAATGAACCATTTAATCACATTTGATATATAACTTGACTTTATTTTTCGAATTTTAATGTGATACCAGATTGAAAAGTGATGGGGGGTCCTTGGAAGATTTTTGATGAAGTCCGGTTAAAGGGTCCCTGGTTAAGAAGATTTAATGTTTTTATAGATTTTTTTGTTTTTATTGACAATATGAACTAGTTAAAATTACATTGAAATATGTTTGGGGGTTTGTTTGTTACATTATGAATATAGTTTTCATTCATTCATTTTCTACCGCTTAATCCCGTTAGGGGTCGCGGGTGACTGGAGCCTATCCCAGTGACTTTGGGCTTAGGCGGGGAACACCCTGGACAGTGGCCAACTTGCCGCAGGGTTAGACAGACAATCTTCATTCACCATTCACTCTCTCATTCACTCACTAAGGGAAATTTTTACAGTGATGCCCAATGAACCTAAACCATTTTTGAAGGTGGGAGGAAACCGGAGTACCCGGAGAAAACCCACGGTGCACAGGGGAACATGCAAACTCCACCCAGAGAGATTGTGAGATGTTGATATGGTCCGACCCGAGAGTCGAACCCAGACCTCCTTATTGGGAAGCCAGAGCTCTAACCACTCTGCTACCGTGCACCCCATATATAGTCAGCTGATTCGGTGGTGTGGAGATTGGGTAAACCATTTTAATCTGGTCTTTGTCTCAGGATCTACCGTTCTCTCTATCAAAGCTTTACAAATATCAGAAATAGTATTACGAGGATCTTATAATAGGAAATTAAAGCCTTAAAAGTATTTTAAGTCTTCTATTATTACAATAATAGAATGTAAAATATAACATAATTAATAAGTCATTCCAAATCCAACCCACCCTTCAAAGTTGTTTTATTTATTTTTTTGTTTATGTTTTCATTTCTGTTTTTATGCAGAGTTCCGCCAACAAATGGAATGCACCTGTGACCAGTGTGGGACGACATGCCTGATGCTTCAGCTCTCATAAAACACCACGAATCAGCTCACACCAGAGTCCACACTGGAGAAAGAACATTCCGTTGTGATGTTTGTGAGAAAGATTTTACCAAACAAAGCACTCTGGTATCACATATGAGAATCCACACTGGTGAAAAACCATACAGCTGTGACGTCTGTCAGAAGGCCTTCACTAGATCTCATCATCTAGTAGCACATATGAGTGTCCACACTGGAGAAAAATTTAACTGCAATGTTTGTGAGAAAGCTTTTACAAGGCAAAACTCTCTGGCGTCACACATGAGAGTCCACACTGGAGAGAAACCATACAGCTGCGATGTGTGTGAGAAGGTATTTTCCATGTCAGACAGTTTAGTAAGACATAAAAGAATCCACACGGGAGAAAAGAAACACCGCTGTGATGTTTGTGAAAAAGCTTTTTATACGCAAAGCAATCTAATATGTCACATGAGAATCCACACGGGAGAAAAGCCATTTAACTGTGATGTGTGTGGGAAGTCTTTTTCTACGTCAAGCAGCCTAGTATCACACATGAGAGTCCACAGTGGAGAGAAACCACACAGCTGTGATGTCTGTGAGAAGGCCTTTTCTACGACAAGCCAGCTGATAGCACACATGAGAATCCACACGGGAGAAAAACCATTCAGCTGTAACGTGTGTGCCAAAGCTTTTACTTGCCAAGGTCATCTATCGTCCATATGAGAATCCACACGGGAGAGAAACCGTACAGCTGCGACTTTTGTGAGAAGGCATTTTCTAGATCAAGCCACGTAGAACCCATATGAGAATCCACACCGGAGAAAAACATTTATTTGTGATGTTTGTCAGAAAGCTTTTACGAGACAAAGCACTCTAGCATCACATATGTTAATTCATACCGGAGAAAAACATACAGCTGTGACGTGTGTGAGAGGGTATTTTCTAAATCAAGTCATGTAGTCGGGCATATGAGAGTCCACACTGGAGAAAAGCCATTCAGCTGTGATGTCTGTGAGAAGGTTTTTTCTACTGAGGCAACCTAATAAAACATAAGAGTGTCCACGCTAGTAAAAGTTCAAAATGTTATGATCTCTGTGAAGACAAATGTTCTCAAACAAGCAGCTTAGAATCACAAGCTTGACAGGGCTTTAGATTGCGACCAAACTTGAACCAATTTAAGTTCTTCCACAGTATCCATCTGGAACTTTACTCGGTGAAACCGATTGGGGAAAGGTGGGATGTTTAAAAAAAATACATCAAGCCGATTGTCTTATTTGTGCTTAGCCAAACACCTCAACGATACGTAATGGCGTATCCAATGTCCGCATGAAATATAACAAGTTAAAAAAAAAAAACTGTACTTCTGCTAAAACAGAATTAAATGCAGCAGAAACACGCACATCCACAAGAGCTGCCTTCTTTGTTATGTTTGATTCAGGCGGTATTTCTTGCACGGTCATCCGTTCTCCTCAGCATAATGTATTTCAATGGCGCTATGGAGGTTCCTCGTGTTTAATCAACATAACTCTGTGAAAACAAAAGTGTGTGTGTTTGTTTGTTTTTTTTGTTTTTGCTGTGTGAAAATACGTTTTATTTTCACAGGGTTATTATTGATAAACGCACAGAACTTGCATAGCACCTTTCAAATACATAGCACTCCGTAGAGCGGATGACTACGGCAAGATGGCTGCCAATGTGGCGCTTACTCTTTGGCCATTTCTCAGTTCCCAGTGTGCAGACTCTGTACTCGTACTCCTGGGTACAGACTTCTGGGAGCTTACTTGCAGAATGGACTTAGAGGAGTTCACAAGCTCGTACTCTGCTTTTTGAGTTTTGGAACAAGTGGAGTCGACTTCATGACATCACAGAAAATACAGCTCACGTGTGTGCTCGACAATAAAAAAAAAACAATCCTGCATGATCCTGACTGTATCTTGTTGAGCTATGTAAATATTATTATTGTCATCTAGTATCTGTTGTAAAAATTAAAAAAAGCTAAGTATTACACAAATTTAACTTGAATTTTTTGTTGTGGCGATTAAATGTTTGTAAGTATGTATTGTCAGGGGTTTGGTTCAAGACGCCGACAACAGAATGACGAGCAGGAGACGATGGCGGTTTGACGCCAATTTTATTTACAATAATAGACACAAAACAATTGTATAAAAGAGACGCTGAGGCGTCTCAAACAATGTCACTAATTGCCCCTAAACAATGTTCTTGGGCTAGACATATACTGTGTGTGTGTGTATAAATATATATTGGAAAACAAGAACTAAAGATGTAAATACTTTCACAATTTCCGTTTACATTTTATCAGTAAATCAGCTGTGGTCACTGAAAAATAGACTACATTTTAAGAAATGTATTTTCAATCCTGATTTCCTGAACAACAGAAAAAAACAAATGTGACAGATTTGTAAAAAATAAATAAATAAATAAACGCCTTCTCTGGATCCTCATTGGCTGCTGTGGAGCAATGAAAGGAAACACGTGTGAAACCGGGGAGGGGCTTCGGTAGCTACGCAAGCGGAAAAACAAGCAAAGACGGGGAAGAGACTGGACACAGCAGAGAAGACAGAACCAGAACTTTGGAGAGAATAAACCTTCAGACACGACTCCAGGGCTGAACTGCTACTGCTCCTGCATTGAACCTGCTCTCCTGCTTCACTCTCTGTAAGTCTGACTCTGTGAAATAATAGAATAGTCATATCTAGCAATCAGCTTAACATTTGCTAGTCTGTTATCGACTCATAACCAATATATAAGAAAGGCATTCACCAGTAGACAGTTTTATTCACCAAAAGCATGCGCTATTTTTGAAAAACTGTACCTTTTGCAGATGTGTAATAAAACTACAACCAAGAGCCGAAATGTTCAGTTTTCTTAAAGCTGTAACAACCAACTTCCACCATCATGGGGGAAAAATTGTTAATATTTATTATTCTTAATCGTAACACGGACCCTACAAACTGCTACTATGTCCTTTTCTTTTTTTTTTTTTTTTTTTTTTTTTTTTTTTTTTAATTGTAATAATTATTCAATTACACGTTTAACAACAGAGATAGCAGGTAACAAACAGAAGCACTAGAACGTGTGCATTCCACATACAAAGCAAAATTATTTGGTGGGGGGGGGGGGGGGGGGGGGGTATATACAACATACATAACAAAAGAACAAACAAAAAGGGACCGAAATAAAAAGGAAAAGCATAACAGATTTAAGTTTACAGTACAGTGAATGGGGCTTAACTGAAAAGGTTGACAGAAGAAGCAATTTCTTTCAGGTTAATTGCATTTTTGTTTCGGACAAACTTCAGAGATTCATTGTGTAGTTTTAATTCATTTTTAAATGCAGAAAAAGATGGTTGTATTTTCAGCCATTTACATTTGTGCAGAAAAAATTTCCCATATGTAATAACAAAGTTTGTTAGGGTTCGGGTACGCTTGTCTCCGTTAACAACACCACATATCACATTCGTCTCTGTAAGACATAATGACAGCTGAGTTTTTGTATTGAGCCAGTCCATTACAGCAGACCAAAAATTGTTACAGTATAGACAGGAAAAGAACATATGAGTGGTCGACTCTGGGACCTCCTCACAGAAAGTGCACATTATTAAATCAACATTGAAACGCTTATGAAGAAGTTTGGATGATGGATAAATGTTTTTAAGTGATTTAAAGTGTATTTCCTTTATTTTGGGGTTGACTGGCAATTTTAGATATTCACAGTATATTTTTTTATAATGACATTTTTGAATGTTGTAATATGTCAGGTTTTGTTGTATTTGGGTGGATGCAGATGGTTAGTCAATGCCATGCGAATTGATTTATTTGAAAAGAAGCTAGAGATGAAGTTTTTGCCCTCTACTTTTAGAGGTGGGAGTCGTATGGGGTTTTGAAGATGAGCCTGAGCTTGTTTAACCATAAGCACACAAGCTTGTGGAATGGATTTTATAACTTTTTGAAATTGTTTGGTTTCACAATGTATATTATATTTAATTTGAAAGGCCTGAGGAGAAAGAATGTCACCAGAATCGTCCAAAGATGTAAAATAGACCATATGCCCTTTTCCTGCCATCCTGGAATATACAGTGATTTGTACCTGAACAAAACAAACCTACAGTTCCAAATTGGAGTCCCATGAGGTGAAAAATTATGTTTGAAAAGCATTTTCCAGTAGTGCAACACCTGAGCATGAAATGAGGACAATTTTATGGACAGTTTTTTTACAGTAAAGTCACAACACAAAAGGAAAGTAATGCCGCCAATTTGGTTGAAAATCCCTTTGGGAACACAGTGCCACAGGCTGTCACAATTATTCACAAATGACTTAAGCCACTTTATTTTAAGTGTGCCATCTAAGGCCTCAAAATCAATTGCCTGTAGGCCACCATCTTCATATTTCTGGACCAAGCTGGTCTTTTTAAGGTAATGTGCTCTTCTCTTCCAAATGTAATCAAGTTTAGTGAGTTAATAGCTTTAATTGCTTTTTTACTTATACAAAGAGAATAAGCGGGATATATGCATCGTGACAAACTTTCCATTTTTGTTATGAAATTACGACCAAAAATTGTAAGATCTCTGTTTAACCACCTGTCCAGTCTGCTTTTACATTCTTCAATTTTCCCCCAGACATTTAGTTTTTCACTCATAACACAGTCTTTCGTTATGTGTATACCAAGTACTTGACTACTGTTTTTATCGGTATACCAAAAGCTTCCTGTAGATGGCACTCATGTAATGGAAACAACACAGACTTGGTGAGGTTAAGTTGCAGGCCAGATGCTTTGGAGAAGAGGTCAATTATTTGAATTGCTTTAGGGATTTGGTGTATATTTTTGATAAATAGTGTTGTGTCATCTGCCAGTTGGCTGATCACCAAGTTTGTGTCGAATACCTGCAATGGTTCGATATTAGAGTTTTTAACCAAAATGGAC
Source organism: Mugilogobius chulae (assembly GCA_038363315.1). Lineage (NCBI taxonomy): Eukaryota > Metazoa > Chordata > Actinopteri > Gobiiformes > Gobiidae > Mugilogobius > Mugilogobius chulae. Next base: position 964,793 of record CM076396.1, read on the forward strand.
AACATTTCCACAGCCATTAAGAACAGACTGGGAGAAATTGGACAGCCTTGTTTAATTCCTCTGTTGACAGTGAATCGGGGAGAAGTGCCATGAGAAAGAGATATACAGCTGTTGGTATCTCGATAAAGACATTCAATAACTCCCCTAAAGTTCTCACCAAAACCAAAGAGCTCAAGCGATTTGAGAATGAAAGGGTGCTCAACCTTGTCAAAAGCTTTCTGAAAATCAAGAAACAGTAAAAAAACCATCATCTTCAATGTATGAGTTGTAATCAATTAAATCTTGAACTAGGTGTATATTGTTATGGATGCTTCTGCCTTTCATAAAACCAGACTGGGTTTCGCTTATTATTTCATCAAGGCCATTTTTGAGACGGTTTGAGAATATGTGAGTAAGTATTTTATAATCGGTGTTGAGAAGAGTAATTGGCCTCCAGTTGTCTAAATGTTTTGGATCCTTGCCAGGCTTTGGAATTAAGATAATTTGACCCTGTTTCATAGTTGGTGGCAGAGTAGAGTTCTGTATAGTTTCTTTGAGAGTTTCAAATAGTAAATTTTGGATGTCTACTATGTCCTTTTCACGCTGCGGCTTTGCTAGTTCCGGTGTTTCAGTTCTCAGTGGGATCATGTCACGATGTGATTTGTAAATAGATTTGTGCGCCCTCATCAGGCCACATTACGCACATGCACCGATATACAAACCAAGATGTTCTCCATGTGATTCTGATGTGCGTTTGTCTTTCACAGATTCGACCAGAAGAGGATTAAAGTCTGTAAGCGCTGTATAATAAAACAAGTTATATGCAGATTCTACACAATAAACGTTTTAAGACTTTGGCATTTTTAGTTAGTCTAGGCACAAGTTACACACGTTAAATGCAAAAAATAAAATGTCTGTGCGGGGCTCGAACCCGCCTCTCCAAAACACTTAATACTTACATGCCATTGCCCTAACCACTAGGCCATCAATTCTACACTGAGTTTGGTCCAGCACATGTATTTGTCACGGACTTAACCAGTCACCGTTATATCACATTGTGACATGTGTCGTGTTAACTTGTGACATAAAACAACTAATCAAACAGGACAACTGCGCTGTTATAGTGCGCCGTTATTACAACCTTTCACTAGTAGACTGAACAGGCCTCATGTGCGCGCATGTGAACGCTGCAATCAATGCGAGTTTAAAGAGTTAGAACAAAAAGTTCACATTGACAAATACAACACTGTTCTGACGTGACCAGTAGTGCGCACACCTGGCCACAAAGTGGCGCTGACGCGCTGCAGATTCAAGTAGCGATTGTTCCAACTGTAACAAATGTTTCGGATTAAGCAATACGAGTTTTGCAGTAAAACTAAACCATGTCTAAGTAATTTTGCTAGTGCTCACTTCAAAATCAGTCACAAAAGGTGCCTAGTGAATTACTTCACAGCGCCATTTGTGGCCAGGTGTGCGCACTACTGGTCACGTCAGAACAGTGTTGTATTTGTCAATGTGAACTTTTTGTTCTAACTCTTTAAACTCGCATTGATTGCAGCGTTCACATGCGCGCACATGAGGCCTGTTCAGTCTACTAGTGAAAGGTTGTAATAACGGCGCACTATAACAGCGCAGTTGTCCTGTTTGATTAGTTGTTTTATGTCACAAGTTAACACGACACATGTCACAATGTGATATAACGGTGACTGGTTAAGTCCGTGACAAATACATGTGCTGGACCAAACTCAGTGTAGAATTGATGGCTTAGTGGTTAGGGCAATGGCATGTAAGTTTTAAGTGTTTTGGAGAGGCGGGTTCGAGCCCCGCACAGACATTTTATTTTTTGCATTTAACGTGTGTAACTTGTGCCTAGACTAACTAAAAATGCCAAAGTCTTAAAACGTTTATTGTGTAAAATCTGCATATAACTTGTTTTATTATACAGCGCTGAGACTTTAATCCTCTTCTGGTCGAATCTGTGAAAGACAAACGCACATCAGAATCACATAGAGAACATCTTGGTTTGTATATCGGTGCATGTGCGTAATGTGGCCTGATGAGGGCGCACAAATCTATTTACAAATCACATCGTGACATGATCCCACTGAGAACTGAAACACCGGTTTGCGTAATACCTGTGGATCCCTGTTCCATTCATTCCTTATGGGACATTTTTTGACAAGCGCTAAAATTAATTCATATTTTTAAAACGAGAGAGAGAGAGCGGATTTCAGTTAGATCATATCTGGTAGTGAGTTCAGAGTTCCAAACCAGGAACAAATCAGGTCTAAACTCGTACTAACATAGAATTAAAGAAGAACAAGATGGATCTTTGCCTGTTAGATCCGGCGTCACCTAAAAGATAGAGCAATACCATTTTTTAATTCCTCTCTGCGATGTTGGTGGATGTGTAATTGCAGTCACTTTGTTAGTTTTTGTTAGGCCTGTTTCGCCTCCATATTTAGTGGCAGTCCAGTTAAGGATGAACATTTTTTCTTTTTCCTCCAGTACATGGATGATTTGTGGTAACTCCTCTGTACCGGTAATTCCAGATAAAACTCTTCTCAAAGCCATTCTGCAAAAGAACAAATAATTATGGTTAATTTAACTCAAGGTTCATCTGTATGTTCACATAAATATCTGTTTGTCTGTTATCGTTTCTCTGTTTCAGTCCCTCTCCTCTCCCTCAACCAAATTTAAAACCTTAGACGCCCACGCTAATAAATCTGCAACACAGGTCAACTTCTATTTCGTTTGTCTGGGATCCGAACCCACACTTCATCAAACTGCGAAGAGTGGGTCTGGTCACCACGCCCTCTGCCTGCGTTTCAGATCAAATCTACATCGTACCGTCAAATCAGATGAGTTTATTTGTGTGACGCAGATGAAACAAAGGGGCCGATTGGTCATCTGTCATTTAGACCAAAATCTAACTTCACTCACCTCACATTAAAATCGTTTTTTGTTCCACTCATTGATTATGCCGAAATGTTTTTCAGTCCCGCGTGAGATTTTTTTCATGTAATTTTTTCGTCGGGAGCAGCCATGTTGGTTTTCACACTGCAGAAGATGCTCGTCTCTGACTGACTAAATAATCTGTCAATCACGGCTACAGAAATCCGAAAGAGGGACACAGTGGCCAGACAATATATTTTATATAAATCGTCTGTATTTTCCAGGCACTATTTCGTAGCTTGTAGGTTAAATTTGTAAGCGATTCTTTGTGTTTCGCTACAACAATTTGTCTAGTTTTAACTTATTTTTCTCTATAAAATAATTTGTTGTATTTTTATTTTGAACACAACTACAGTACATATTGTTGATGTTGTATTTTGAAAATTAACCTTTAGTAAGTAACCAAGCAAGTAACTTTATTTGTGTAGTGTTTTTCACGGACAGAGTCACAAAGCGCTTCTTCAATAATTGGGTTTCTAAAATTTCCCAAAAGAAAAAAAAAAAAGGTTTGAATATTACATGAGGCCATTTCTCCAAGCATACAGTACATTGGAGTAGTCATGCAGAAACGCACACTCATTGACAGTTGTATTAAATGTATATCTCCTTTTCATTCTTTGTTTGTAGATCTCCTCCCACAGAATGAGCTTCACCTGTGACCAGTGTGGGAAGACGTGGCCCGATGATTCAGGTCTTAAAAGACACTACAAAAGAGTCCACTGTGGAGAACGAGCACACCGCTGTGATGTCTGTGAGAAGGATTTTTCCACACAATCCTCTCTAGTAACGCATATGAGAGTCCACACTGGAGAAAAGCCTTTTAGCTGTGAAGTGTGTGAGAAGGCCTTTTCTACAACAGGCCAACTGATATCACATATGAGCATCCACACGGGAGAAAAACAGTTTAACTGTAATGTTTGCGACAAAGCCTTTTCAAGACAAAGCCATCTAGTATCACATATGAGAATCCACACTGGAGAAAAACCTTTCAGCTGTGAGGTCTGCGAGAAAGATTTTTCGACGCAATACTCGCTAGTTTCACATATGAGGGTTCACACAGGAGAAAAACCATACAGCTGTGATGTTTGTGGGAAACAATTTTCAACGCATTACTCTCTTGTGTCGCATATGAGGGTTCACACGGGAGAAAAACGATTCAGCTGCGATGCTTGCGAGAAAACCTTTCCTACTTCAAGCAATCTAGTAGAACATATCAGAATCCACACTGGTGAAAGGCCCTTCAGCTGCGATGTTTGTAAGAAGACCTTCACTACGCAATCCTCTCTAATATCACACGTGAGAATCCACACTGGTGAGAAACCATTCAGATGTGACGTCTGCGAGAAAGCTTTTTCGAGGCAAAACGCTCTCAAAATCCACGCCAGAGTCCACACTGGTGAAAAGCCGTTCTGCTGCGATGTTTGTGAGAAGACCTTTACTACATCGAGTGGTCTGGTAAAACATTTGAGAATCCACACGGGTGAAAAACCATTCATTTGTGATGTTTGTGAGCAAGCTTTTTCTCGGCAAAGCTATCTAACGATACACATGAGAATCCACACTGGGGAGAAACCGTTTAACTGTGACGTCTGTGACAAGACATTTTCTGCGCGGAGCAACGTAGTGTCGCATATGAGAGTCCACACTGGTGAAAAGCCACACAGCTGTGAGGTTTGTGAGAAGGCCTTTGCTACAACGAGCCAGCTGATAGCACACATGAGAACCACACGGGAGAGAAACCGTTCAGCTGTAACGTCTGTGAGAAAGCTTTTACCTGCCAAAGCCATCTAGTATCACACATGAGAATCCACACCGGAGAGAAACCATACAGCTGTGACTTTTGTGAGAAGGTGTTTCCTAGATCAAGCCATCTAGCGAGGCACATGAGAGTCCACACGGGAGAAAAGCCGTTCAGCTGCGATTTTTGTGAGAAGGCTTTTACCCAGTCGGCGTGCTTAGTAAGACATGTGAGAATCCACACGGGAGAGAAACCGTTCAGCTGTAGTGTCTGTGACAAAACGTTTACTTGCCAAAGCCATGTAGTGTCACATATGAGAGTCCACACTAGAGAAAAACCGTACAGCTGTGAGGTTTGTGAGAAGGCTTTTTCTACATCGGGCAACCTAGTAGCACATATGAGAATCCACACTGGTGAAAAACCGTACAAATGTGATGTCTATGAGCAAACTTGTCTTTGTCAGGCAACTTGATGAAACATAAGAGTGTAAAAGTAAGTAGTAAAAGTTCAAAATGTTACGATCTTTGTGAAGACAAATGTTCTCAACCAAGCAGCTTAGAATCACAGGCCTGACAGGGCTTTAGATTGCGACCAAACTCACTCATTTCCCTTTTTTTTTTTAATTCATGTCCTTTTTCCTATAAAACTTGCTTGCTTATTTCCAGGGGTGTTTCCTACATTTATATTTATTTAAAATGTATTTAAAATTTAAGTTGAGGTTGCTAACTTTTTTTTAAATTTTAAATTAGTAAACTTTGTGTTTTCCACTAAAAGTAATGCAACACTTAATCAAACAAATAAGACCACAGAGTACTGTCTGAATTGAATAATCAAGAATTTTAGTTCTAATCAGGAGCCGAATGCAGCTTTCTGATTGGCTGTGCTTGGGTGGTCCTCTCCAATTTCACTTTGTTGTTTGTAAATAGAAGTTTTGGGCCGAAATCGCAACTAAAAATTAATACATTTTGATATTAACCATGTGTCAAAGGATTTTTGAGAAAAAAAAAGACAGATTTAAAACCATAATCATGTTGGCAGTGTAAAAAATCACTTACTCCACCTTTAAGAGTAGTTTTCTGAGGGAATGCTTTTACTTTCTACTTGACTAATAATTTGAAGAAGAATTACTGTTTTGGTAACTGCACTTTCAGATATAATTTAGATTAAGCTTTTGTGTGTAATAATGTTTTGACCATACAGTTAAATCATTTTTTTTTACTCTTAAGTTACTCATACTTGAGTACTTCTTTCACCAAATACTTGTTTTTACTCTTGCGTGAGTAATTTATTAAATCTTTTTACTTTTACTTGAGTAATATTAGTTCCTGCATAATCCAGACTGTATAATGTTGAGTTGTGTAAATATTGTTAATAATATTGTCATCTCATATGTGTTGTAAAATCATTTTTTTTAAAAATGCTTGCACTATTTGGTTTTTATCTTTTTTGCTATAGTGTTTAAATAATAATGGTTGACTTTTATTTTACCTGATCATGAGCCTGGATGTGGATTTATTTTGAACACCAGGCTCCAGTCGCTGAACATGTGTCTTCTGAGGTTTCTGGTGCAATGAGACGGCAGATTTTCACAATGAACATCATTTAAAGGTCAGTACATTCTGCAGATGAGATGTGACTCTGGATCAGTGAGGTCATCTTGGAAAAAAAAAAGCGGATACGGAGAAACTGCAGAGACGCTAAACGAGTTTTGAAATCTTTTCACTCTGGGACTTGAATTCAGGAAGATTTCTTTTCGGTGTCTTGAAACTCCTGCTTCGTGTGGATGATGTGAGGTTTAGGACAAAAAATGTTCTGAAACGCCAGAGCTTGGACAAAGCGTGGGCCAGCAGTATGCGATCAATGACTATTTAATTTGAACTGTGTTAATTAATAAATACACTTGATAATTTATTTTGTCTCTGTTGAGAACCTGCAGGGAAATTTACGTTTTTGTCCCTAGGCTTAGGATGAAGTTAGAACAGCTAGAAAAATAAAACCCTCCTTACCACTCGTTATGCTACATGTAGAGAGAGGGAGGGAGAGATCATAAAAAGATTAAAGTATACCATTTATTTGTAGTGTAAAGAACATAACATAAAATACAGTTTTTCTGGTAATTGTCACAACACCAGACGTCACCTAAATAATAATAAAAAATATTATAATATTTTTTTAAGATATAAATGTCTTTCGCAAAAATGTTTTTAGACATGCGCATGGTCTTAAATTTTGATTTCCAATTCTGAAAAAGTCTCAAAAGCCTATCATAGAAGTTGTGCAGGAACCATTTATTTAATACATTTTTGTGATGGAAATAAAGCTGACTACTTGTAGCTCTACAAAGACCGCAAATACATGGGAAGGTGTGTTGAAGTGGTTTTGTTTGGCAATTCAAAATGGTTGAAGCCACGTGGCGACATTTTCTTTGGGTTTAACGGGTAAATCTTAACCTGCCTCAAGCTTAAACAGACTTAAACGTACCCATTTGAGTAACTTTAAGCCTAAACGTCCTCATTTACTGGTGAGAGAAGCCCACACTATACACCGTAGTTCCTTTGAATCACCTCAGATGTCTGTGAGAACTTTATAACATAATGACACCTATTCTGGAGAAAGACTAACTAGTTGTGATTTGTTTGGAACAATTCTTGAGCCTAATGGACATAGCAACATTGGACAAATGTGTCCAGTGAGTGAAAAGAGTGTTACTAAATGTTGTTTTTAAGATCTTTTGTTGGGAATTTGTGGGCAATGCACAAAAAAACAACACTTAGACGAATATGTATTTTTTTCGGCTTCATTAAGTAATAATGAATGATAACAATGATTTTAACAATGACACGTTTTTTTATTTTTTTTAATACCATAAAATTAAAGGGACCGTACCTGATTTTTGCATCCTTAAAACACAGAGCATGGTCAAATGAAACACCAAGATTACTTTACACCAGAGTGTACAAATAAAAACATGTAAGATATACTCGTCTCTCAGTAATCAACCCTGATTCCAGACTCAAACCATGGGGCTTTTGAAAGAATACACATTAAGCTTAATCCACTTTAATCCTTTAGATGGAGCTAGTGCATTATCTATGAGGGGCTGGAGCTCACAAAGAAGCAATCTATAGCGTTGTCCAAAATTAATGTAATGAAGACAATTAAACGACCACACATTCAAGATGCACTTAAGTAAAAGTCATCAACAGTATTCACTAGAAATAGTCAGTTAAAAGCATACTTTGGGACATTCTGAATGGTCATAAGTACGTTTTATGCCAGAATGTAAAAAAGTACAATTAAAGGGTCGTCTTTTCCAAAAAAATATACATGAGGATGACCTCCTTCAAGCAGGGGTATCAGGATAACTTTTGATTTTCATTTATAGTGGCCCTGTGATAAAAGATTGTAACGATTGGAACTACAGCTCCCATAATACAGAGGTTCCCACAAAATACCGATGTAACTAACTCGCGACCCACACCACAAAATAAAATGGATGTCTTTAGAAATTTCAAGTTGGAAAACCATTTAAATTGGGCTATACAATGCATTTATTTTGGTGATTTATTGCACTATATGACCATAATCCTGTCAAACCTGATGCTAAAGTTATAAAAACAAATAAAAAACAAGGTTAATATTGAAATCATCTCGTGACCCCGCAGATTTTGCTTCGCGACCCCACTTTGGGAACCTCTGCCATAATACACTGCAGTCTAGCTCTTGGAAGACTATGGAAGCCTATGGAGCCTATGGAAATAAATCTCTAAAATGCATTGAAATTCACCAAATTGCATACAATTTGTTCAAAAAATGTTCTTGTAAGGACACTCTGCACAAAGTATTGTAAGTAGTACCAAATTGGCCCTCAACTCTGACTTTGATCAATTTGGCTTCCACTCCATTTGAGTTTGGTTTAATGTTTAAGCTTCCTATGAAGAGGAGAATGACCTGAACATGGGTTAACACTGGACTTCTCCTGGTCTGAACCTGTCGTCGGTCTGTGTCCTCGGATTCCCTCACACTTACATAAGCCAGCTCTTATCACTGACCTGCCGCTCTGACACTTCACATAACATGAACAAAGACCAACACAACTTTTCAACATCACTCGTTTATTACAAAACTAAAAATACAATGCACTTTTATTTACAAATATACAAGTTTGGTATTGATCAAGAGAATTCAACATACCAACATCACTACACTCGAGTGAATCTTGTTTAAAGTCAAAGTTTGGATGAAATACAAAAGTAAATAGGTCTAGGTCAAATGTGTGAATGAACTTTTTAGATATTTTATGGCAAAGTGTTCTTTTAAAGGTTCCAACCACCTGGACTTACAAAATTACAAACAACATGCAGAGGAATTCAAAAAATGTGAAAAATAATAAATTAAATGCAATCACACAGAAATCAATCATTTAAAAAATACATCCAACTTGCATAGGCACTTTGGAAGACGTCCATTTTTGAGGTAAAAACAATAACATAGTTGCTCACAAACATTGTTCGATTCAAACATGCAGAGGCACTTGGCGAACAGGAACTTTGAGGTAAATTTCACATTCTTAAATAAATTCGGCACATAGAAGTTCTAGTACTACTTCATCAAACGTGGCTTTGAGTTGCTTCGATCTCCTTTACATTTGCGTCATCTTTTTTTATTCTTGCATTTTTGATGGTGTTAAGCTATGGGGTTTACACCTTTAGGACCTACTATATGCAAACATAACTATTCTCCAACCACATTTGGACACTTTTGACTTTGCTTTGAATAAAGAGACGGAGCTTAAATGTTGCTGTTTTGGAAATCAATTGGCCTGTTTTGTCATTTAGGATCAAGTTTGTGGTTTAAAATGAACAAAATGTAAATTGTGGATCAACTTATGCAACACAGTCTTCGAAGAAAACGTAGATTTTGGTTGAAGCCATGTGGCAACAGGTTACTAAAACATTTTGGTTTTTCGTAACATATTGACGTAAAAAAGACGTGAAACGCACTTACCGTACGTTTTTGACATTTCGTTTATACTGTATCTACGTTTTCTCCAGGGACTGAGCTGACGTATGCTATATTTGTATAATAATACATAGAAAAAACACAATGGGTTTTCTTTAAGTAGGCTGCTTGGCTTCTAATACTGTGTAAAATGTTTAACCACAAAATAAGTTGGACATTTTGGTTGCTCTACAAAAATTTGCGTCGTTGCTTTGACGGCCTCCTTCTGCTCCGAATGCTCGCTCACTACATTTTCTTAGATTTTGATTAAACCAAACCTATGATCATTAAAAGCATTCCAAAGTATGGCTTTAGTTTTAGATTTCCATGGACTAGTACAAACTTTCCACCATGTCACTTTGGACTACAATATTTGGGTTCATCCACCACTGCCCTGGCCTGATCACATGCACTTTTCTCCTCAACACTTGTTTGGATAGTGACTAAAAGCACACAAAAGCTTGGTCAGGTGAACTATGCACTGCTCAGAGTAAGTTCGTCTTGCGTCCTGCTCTTGGTCCGCTCAAAGCAGTGCTTGGTCAGCGTGGACAGTTCTTCAGTCATTGTTCCCCTTCACGTTTGGGGTCTTAAATCGGGGTTCCTCTCCCGCTCTGCTGGGCCTTCACTTGGTGGAGCGGTACACTGCCAGGTCCAGAGGGTTTTGGAGGGGCTGCACCAGTCGTCTGCTTCCAGGCTCACCTTGTAGTGGCGCAGGGCGGACTGTTGAAAACGGGCAGACGCTCCACTGAGTCAGTGGACAGGCCTGAGAACAAACAGAACGGTTAGGTCATACTAGGCAAACTAGAGACGTTTTACAATCTGACTAGTCATGCACTCATCCAGATTATAGTACTCATAATCATATGTTTACCATGAACCAATAGTACTTAAAGCTGGGTACCTAATGTTTTGTGTGTAAAAATTTAATTGTATCTTTTCACCAAAGAGTATACTGCAAAAGTAACAGTTTCTAACAAAAATCAGACTGTACTGTCTGAATCTAATCAGTGTTCTGAGCTTGGGTGGTCCACTTCAGTTTCACTTGCTGTCTGTAAAAAGCTGTTCTAAAGCCACGATTGAAGCCAAAACTTCATGTGGATTAGAGTTTAGATTCTCGACCCTAGCCTAAACCCAGTTGTCAGGCCAAGACACAGACGGATGATTGCCAGTTGTGCCAGAACACAGCGTAAAACCACCGCGGTGACAAAATACAAGAGTTTGAAGTGGCCAACAATACAGCGTGAGAAGGGACGATGCGTGTTTGATGCGCAGATTGGGAAAGAGAAACCAGAAATACAGAGCACAGT